>JAGPOW010000100.1:2241312-2272315 GCA_030014935.1 Caiman crocodilus
AGTGATTGGTTACAGGTGAGCGATGCAAGACATCCTCTACTGAGCATGTCTCTATACCTGTGTTTTAACCATGTACTTCATTTCCATACATGTATGTTTTATTAGCATACTTTCTCTCCACCTAGGGGTGTGTTTTTTAGTATTATAATCAGCCCTTTCACTTATCTTCCTGTGTATTTTGTTATTCTCCTTCAAGGCCCCTTGCCTGGTACAGCTATCTCTTCCTTATCATTGCAGATGGGTATTCTTTACGTAACAGTCTCATAGTCTCATCTTTTTATCATGTCTTGGGAAGATGGTTCGAGGCCGTTCTCAACATCTTGACAGGTCAAAGGCCTTGGAAAGGTCTCTTTCATTTTTTTAGACTTCCTTTGCAGTTGTCAAGTGTAGAAACTTTATTAGTGAACATTAAAAATTGTGGTTAGATACATGGGTTTGTAGAGATTAAAGAAGATTTGGAGCCCCAAGCATGCTGGTGTAGAACATAGTTGGAGTATGTCAGTTCAATGTAAGACTTGCAATTCATCAGGAAGCCTATGTTAGCCTGGGATAAAAAGGGGATAGCATATCATTATCAAGAGGATAGAAGACCCTGCAGATGGTCACTGCATTGGTAGGGAGTTGTAAGTTAGTAAGACATACTCAAATCCAAGTTTTGGCTTGCAGCGTACAATTGCTGGGGTGGTGGGTAGTCAAGGGCATAGATAGTCTATGTCAGTTCATGGCAACTGTAAAGTGGGGGTTCAGGCTGCCCCTCTGTCTTACTTCTGGCTGTTGGTCTTGGGCAGTGGTCCTTGTATTGGTGATGGCATGGGATGTGTTTGATGTAGATGTCCCTAGAGTATCAGATAGTATCAGAATCCACTTCATTAGCTTGACAATGAATGTACTATTTATTTATGTACTTGATCTTAGTTCAAGAGGCTGAGAAGCAAACTATGACCAGAGTCTTATTATCTAGTAGTTTGAAGAACCCTTGCTGCTATTATATGTGTAGTTGTAAAAAGGGAGATGTGAAGATCAGTCAGAAAGTGATACCTCTTAATTTTTTATCTCCTAAGCAAAGCATACACATGGAGGGAATTCTTGTTGTTTTCTTGCTTAGAGAAGCCATAGTAATCTCAGAGGTCTATGTTAAGACCCTGAAGAAATAGAAACATTGCATGTGAAGAGCCTGACAGAGGTGTCTGAGATGCTGCCTCTGCATAACAGTGCTTATCCACACACCCATTTGTGCCACAGGAATGTCATAAATATGGGTGGACTGTGCTGCTCCATCTTCCATTCAGCCCAGAATATGAAGGATGAACTATTTATAAGGTCCCCCTCTTCCAACAGTTTTTTTTATTATTGCTGCACTGGCTTTTCTCCTCAGACCTGAAGACGTTTTTCCATCCTTCTTGTTTTGCATAGTGTGAAAACAGGGAGGGTGGTTGTTATTTTACGATTTATTATCTTGCACTGCGCAGGTTCCAGAACTGAAGGCCCAAACAAATGTTCTCATATAGGAAGACCTAGGTTTTGTTGGTCTGGGCCTCTGACCCCTGTGTGAATAGGAAGTTGGTCAAAACAGGTTTTATTAAAATGGCATACTAATAAAATGATTCCTGTGAGATGTGCTGTTTGAAGCAATTGTATTCCTGGAATCACCGATGTATTATTACCTCTACAGAAGCAACATTGTGCATTATCAGTTAGAACATGGCAACATTAAAGCAAATATCAGTGACTAGAGCACTACATACTTTTGTAAACAAAGATGGAAGGAATGATCTTTGAAGGTTTAATCTGTTACTGATAGCGCAGAACAAATTAAGATACTACTGAGCCACAGTGCCAGCAAGATGATTTCAAAGTGAAGGGTTGAATCTCTTTAAAAACAAAACAGTAGAAGACAGAGTAGATTTATACCTGATAGACTAAATGAAATCAGGGCTGTATAGTGGGCAAGGTTCTTTGGGTAGATGTAATTTCTTTTATTAGACCAACTAAGTACAGGAAACCCTTGCTATCTGTAGGTTTGGGATTCATGGTTTCAAATATTCCCAAATGCTGAACCTGCATTTTAAATGCAGTTTATACACTTACAGGAGCTCCTCGGGAGCTCCACCCCTGTTGCTGCTGGGCATCTGCTGTCGCCACCGTGCTCCCACTGTTGCCATCAGAGCTGTGCCTCCCCCAGCCACCGGGGGCACTGCATTCATTAACACAGTGCTTTATTCACAGATTCCCCCATTTGTGAGGGATATGAGAATGTATCCCCCGTGAATGGTGAGGGTTGCCTGCAGCTGGAAAAAATATTTTTGCTAGCTTTTGGGCACAAGCACCCTTCTTCAGGCATTGGGAGACTCTGCTGTTGTTCTTAGATCTCAAAGGTAGAAAAAAAGCTAAAAGTGTGACAAGAAGTCTGTGAAAATGCAAAGAGGTGGCAGTTACGAAGACAATGGGTAGAAATAGAAGAGGAGGTAGGGAAGGGGGGAAAGAATGCCTACAAATGCTAAGCTCAGGCAGGTACCTGCTGAATCAGATGTCAGGCAGGTTGTAATGTGTCATAAATCCAATGTCTATATTAAGTCCATGATCTTTTGTATCCAGTAGATTAATGAAGTGAAGTTGATAGCCTCATCTATGAAAGGTACTTTGTAAGTTCCCTTTGAGGATTAGAACTGAGAGATCAGAGAGGAAGTGATTGTCTTGTGAGAAATGGGCAGCCACAAGTAATTGGATATTTTTGTCTTTGAAAGATTTGCAGCATGCATTCTTTCTGGTATGCAGTCAACATTTGTATTTTGCCATTTTGGACATTGACCGTGGTGTCCAAAAAGGAAATGTTGGTGTTGGAGTATTCAAGAGATAGTCTGATGGAGACGTAACGATTGTCGAATTTGTGATGGGAAACAATCAGAAACTGCAGGTTTTTGGTCCAAATGATGAAGGTGTCACCGATATATCTCAGGTATACCATGGGTTTGATGATGCTGTTCCTGTGGAATTCTTCTTCCAGATGGGCCATAAAATGTTTGGCATACTGTGTGGCCATTTTGGTGCCCATAGCTGTGCCCATGGGCTGGAGGAAGTGTTGGTTGTTGAAACTGAAGTTGTTGTGTGTCAGGATGAAATGTATAAGTTCAGTAATATCTTGAGGTCTGTACCCTGAGTTGTAATCTTGTTCTTGTAGATATGTGAGGCAAGCTTGGATGGCATCCCGGTGTGGGATGTTGGTGCATAAACTAGTGACATCCATGGTGGCTAGAAGGGAATTGTTGGGAAGGTAGTCTATGTTTTTTAGTTTTTGAAGAATTTGTTGTGTCTTGTATAAAATGTGGTCTTTGGGTGACAAGTGGTTTAGGATGGATTTGATGAAACCTGATATTTCCTCAGTGAGGGTTCCATGCAGTGGTGATGCATAGGGAGTGCACAGGGGTGCATGTGCATGTGCATCCCCTGAGACTGCAGATGCACTCCCTGACCAGATGCACTTGCTGCTTAGGTTATGGGTGGGGAGGGGGCAGGTGGGAGTACTGGTGCCCCACCCTGTGGGCACCAACCAGGGAGCGGTGCTCCCGGAAGTGGATGCAGCGATCAGCTAGCTCGTGATCAGCCACAGGGGCACCTCCTCCCTCCCAGTCGGTGAGATTGGTTGCTGGCAGGAGAGGGCATATGCCTAAGGTGGTACCAGTTGCCCATGATTCCACGGTTGGAAGTGATAGGTCTACTAAGGTTCCATAATTTGTGGATTTTAGGGATTATGTACAATGTCCTTGGGTTAGGTAGTGGAGGATTCAGAGTCTGTAGTTTTTCAGTTTTTCTTGTAGTTCAGATGGAGATGATGTGATGATGGTTTTGAGGTGGAAAGGGGAGTTGGATTTTCCTCTAGTTTTTCATAGTAGGTAGCGTCAGAAAGTTGTCTGTTGTCTTCTTTTATGTAGCCTTCATGGTAAAGGATAACTATAACTCCTCCTTTATCTGCTGGTTTTATTACTGTTTGGTGGTTGGATCTCTAGAGATTTTATGTCCCTTCTTTCTGAGAGGGAAGGTTGTTATAGTGGTGTTTGTTGAGTATTTCATCGTTCATTCTTTCTATAAAGCAGTCAATATAATGGTTGAGGTTTGAATGTCATCTACTGTAAGGTGTCCAGTCTGAAGGTTTTTTGGATTTTTCAGTGTTAATATTTTCATTGATGTTGTCACAGGATGATTTTTTGTTGAAAGTGGATTTGTTTTGGTTGTGGAAATATTCCTTCAGATGGAGGCGTCAGAAAAATTCTTCTAGTTCTCCACATTGCAGTATCTTATTTGGGTATTTTTCAGGACAGAAATTAAGGCCTTTGGAGAGCACAGCCTTTTCAGCTTTGGTAAGTGTGTGTGAAGAGATTGATTATATTGGAGGATTGATTGGTTCCTTCTGTTTCATCAAATATGAGTTTGAAATGTTGTAAGGTATTGGTGTTGTTTCTCTGAGGTTCGTTTTGTGACTGGGAATGTTGTTCCTGTAGTAATTGGTTCCATTTCTTCTTTTTATGTTGGATGGATGTTATAACAAATCTTTAGTATTCTTTTGTACATGTTATATAATGTTTGGGAAGGTATCCCAGGGTCCTTACACTGCTGCTCTCCATCCTTCCTTTCCTCAGGATCCTGAACTCAATCATCTTGTAGCCACTGCTGCCCAAGTTGCCACCCACTACCTACATTCCTCATGAATTCTTCCTTATTTGTGAGCAGCAGGTCAAGAAGAGCAGGGCTCCTAGTTGGCCACTCCAGCATTTACACCAGGAAGTTGTCCGTAACTCTCTCCAAAAACTTCCTGGATTTCCTGTGCACTGCTGTATTGCCCACCCAGCAGATATCAGTGTGACTGAAGTCCCCCATGAGAGCCAGGGCCTGTGACTGGGAAACTTCTGCTAGCTGCTTGAAGAAAGCCTTATCCACCACTTCATCCTGGTCTGGTGACCCTTCATTAGGGTCATGTTGCTCTCCCCTCTGACCCTAACCCAGAGACTCTCAACAGACCGATCTCCAGCTTCATACTGGAGCTTGGAGCAATCTTACAGCTCTTTTACATAAAGTGCAACTCTTCCTCCTCTTCTCCTGTGCCAGTCCTTCCTAAACAGTTTGTAACCATCCACGACAGTGCTCCATGTTGGCACTGGATTTGGACCCAGCTCCTATACTTTTGTTCTGGGTGAGCACAAGCCTCAGACTGCCACAACACCTGCCAGTAGATAATAGGCAAATTTATTGATACAGAGCGATAAGAAAAAAGCAACAATTCAAACAATCAAACAATTCTATATCTACCAATCCTAGGGCTGTCATCAGAATCAAAGTACCTCTGGTCAGGATGCATACCCCAATCTCAGGCTCTTTCTCTTAGGTGTCAGCAGTCTGGAGGTGGGATGCCAAGGCCCACACTCCCTTCCAGTGGGGTGCATGAGACAGGTTGCTGGTATGCTCTCAGTCCATTCTGGCCTTAAGGACCCTTCCTGAGGAACAGGGATGGGGATAGGGACCCCTCTGAAGGAGGATAAGAAGGAGGAATGGGGAGGGATGGAAGGGAAGGCAAGAGAAGGAGGGACAGGGAGGGACCCTTTGTTACTCTCAAGTCTCTGCTTTTGTCTTCTCCTTCCGCCTTGATGACTCCTGATGACTCTTCACCTGTGGCTATTTCTGGTTGGTTGTCTCTCTGTGGTCACAAGTCCACATAGCCTTCAGGGCCTTCTAATTTGGTCTGTTCCCCTCAAACTGGGACTCAAGTCCCCCGCCCCGAGGCTTTGGATCTTGTGTCACTTATCTCGTGTTATGGGTCAGTATATAATATCCTTTCTCAGTTCCCAGGCTCTGTGTCCTTGTTGCATTACACAACCTGTCTGCCTTGAATGCTGTGGTTTCATGTTATGGCATGCCCCCCTTAATTCTCAGGATGTGTGCATCCATTGGGCTTGTTATGCTAGAGAGCCCATCTGCTTCCAGGGCTATATGGCCCATCTGCTTCCAGGGCTATATGGAACTGTGTGTGTGCAAGACCCACACTTTTACAAATCAATTAACCACTGCTGCCCATCTTGACCCCTTATAATGCATATATCTATATCTATAAGCTTATTCCCCCCCAAAAAAGACCTTTAAATACCATTTCTAAGCCAACACTCCAGTTGTGTGAGCTAATCTACCAAGTCTCTGTATTTCCAATCACATCATAGTTCTGTGACTGGGTAAGGACTTGCAATTCTTCTGCTTGTTTCCCAGGCTCCATGCATTTGTGTACAGGTACCTGAGGTAACTAGTTGATTGCCCTGATTTCTCAGGAAGTATGAGAGCACCTTCCCTATTGCTTGCTCTTCCTCCAGATCTCCTGCTTCCCTACTTACCTCAGGGCCTTGGTCTCCACCCCCCAGCAAAACTAGTTTAAAGCCCTGCTAACTGGATTAGTGAGCCTGTCTGCAAAGATGTTCCTCCCTCTCTTCATCAGGTGAATCCCATTTTTTCCCAGCATTCCTTCTTCTTGGAAGAAAATCCCATGGTTCAAGAAGCCAAATACATACTGGCATGACCACCTGTGCAGCCAGGTGTTGATCTGCAGGATGCAACTACTCCTGCCTGGGCCCTTTTTCTTGACTGGAAGATTGATGAGAACACAACTTCAGCCCCAGACTCTCTCACCCTTGAACACAGAGCCTGGTAATCACTCTTGATATGCTCAGGGTCTCCCCTGGCAATATCACTGGTACCTCACATGGATGAGCAGAGTGGGGTAGTAGTCAGAGGCCTGGATGAGCCTTGGTAGTCCCTCCATGACATCTTGGATCTGGGCTCTGGGTAAGCAGCAGACCTCCCAGACAACAGGTCATGTTATCACAGCATCCTGCCTAGTCTACTTTCCATGAGGAAGGTTAGGGCTGCAGGTACAACAGCCCAAGGGCATGCTGTGGTGCTGTAAGGCATGGAGTGAAGTAGAGTGATTACAATGCCCAGGGCCTTGGGTTCCAGCCCTGGAGAGGTGAAAACCCAAGAGTAGCCTGGAATTTAAAGCAAATGAACTGGGAGACAGACTGAGAGATGGAGAAAGAGGAAGCTGGCAAGGCAACAGCCTGACTAGGAAATCCATGGAGCCATCCAACATGATGAACCACACCAGACAGTGAGATCCTGCCTTGGGATTCTTCCCCTCTGCTTCAAGCAGGGGTAAGAAAACTTCCAGATGTAATTCTTTTTCTAACAAGGCATGTCAGGAAAACGGGACTATTAGGTCTCTGAGCAGACAGCAATGGCAGGACTGACTGTAGTGGGGCAGAGGGGGCAATTGTATAGTTGGCAGAGTTGTTGGTTAAGCTTTCAAGCATCAAGTGTGATTCAGATATGAGCAGGCTTCTTCATATTGTGGATTTTCCACTGTAGATGGAAAATTTCTTTATCTTCCATGTTGTAACAGGATTGGAGCGTTGTTTATAGCTGTGATGATCCAGAAAATGTCAAAGAAGAAAGGATTTATTTCTAATATCTTTATTGGATCAACTATACACCTGGGAGAGCTGTTGGACAAACTTTTGGCTATCTTCACATCATTCTTCAGGATTGTCATTGAAGCTGCAATTTGCACGTTTGACATCTTGCTGCCTATGTTGAAAACTAAGAGGCATGTGATCGAATTTCTTGTTTCCACAAAATTGGATATAATCAGAAATGCTGGGATGATGAAGTTGGAACTTGAAATCTCTATAACAAGGTGGGAGACTTATTTACTGATAAGAGGAGGGCCCAGGATCCATGACTTTGGTTTCTGCTCCCACCCTAGTACCATCTCTCTCAATCTTCAAGTACCCACTAATTTTGGAGAGTCTGGCTTAACATACTTAGGGCTTAAGTTAACTTAAAAAAAAGCATGGAACAGTTTTAGCTTATTCTTACACTCTTTCTTGAATAAAATGGAAGGGAATTGCCAACTATTAGCAACTTCTGGCCCCTAGCATAAGTGTTAAATCTGAGTGGTGCTATGGCATCTGTGTATGTCCAAGTACAATTCTGTTTCACCCTAGCTCCAGTCCTGCAGAACCATCTACTTTAGTAATGCACCTTCATCTTGGCTTTACCATTAAATCACAAAAAACAGTGAGGAGGAAAAGACCCCCACACCCACCATTTAGTGTTGAAGTTCTTTCAGAGACTTAGGAATGGTGGAATAGATTGCACTTAAACATTTAGATACTATTTTTCCATTTGTGTATCTGTCTCCATGTCTCAATATTCAGTTCTCTTAAATCGAGACCCCAGTAATTAAAGCACACCTTTGAAAAATTTGGGCCTTAATTCTCTGTATAACTTTTCTAGTACAGCCAGGCTGCATGTGCTGGGGTGCAGCCAAAGTGGAGTATTGTCTCTTTATTTTTACATTATGTGCATTGAAGTGCACAAGGGATCACAAGGCTTAGTTAAATAATATTTGCAAAATGTTTGAGGTTCTTGAGTGAAAGATCTACCTAAATTCAAAGTCCCCTAGAATGATTCAAACCAATTCAGAAAGACACAAAGGTCTGTGAATAACACTTCAGCCTGGGTTAAAATCCATGGGGAACATAGCACAGGGGACACAATGGTGGGAGTCTACTATAGATCTCCTACCCAGGATCAAGAGTTTGACCAGGAGTTTACCAGGGAATTGACTGAAGCTGCACACTCCCAGAGCATGGTTGTCATGGGAGACATCAACTACCCTGACATCTTGTGGGAAGAGTGCTCAGCCAAATTTGAGCGGTCGCAAAGCTTTCTCTCATGCGTGGATGAGCTGTATCTGATGCAGGAAGTCATTGGGCCAACGAGAGGTAAATCACTGTTCGACCTGGTACTGGCAATGGGGGATGACCTAATCAGTGACCTAACAATCAAAGGGAAGCTGGGTGACAGTGACCACGAGCTGATCACCTTCACCATCTCCTGTAAAGCTGGCAAGCCAGTCAGCAATACAGAAGCCTCAACTTCAGGAAAGCTGACTTTGACAAGCTCAGGAGGCTTGTCAGTGAGGACCTAAGGGACCACAACCCAAAGGGGAGGGGAGTTCAGGATGAGTGGTTGTTCCTCAGGGGAGTGATCCTGCACAGACAAAGTGTATTCTATCTTGGAGGAAAGGAAGCAAAAGGGCACAGCAGCCCCGTTGGCTCTGCAGGGAACTAGCAGACTGCCTGTGTCTAAAAAGAAAGACCTACAAAGGATGGATGACTAGATCCACCTCCAAGGAGAATATTTTGCACTGGTCTAGATCTGCAGGGAGCGAACCAGGATAGCCAAGGCTGCAATGGAACTCCAACTAGCTATAAGTATCAAGGATAATAAAAAGTATTTTTTCAAATATGGGGGGAGCCAGAGGAAAAGCAAAGGTGACATTGGACTCCTGCTAAACCAGATGGGAAAACTGATGACCAACACCTAGAAAAAAGCCAACCTACTAAATTGGTACTTTGCATTGATTTCTTACCAGTCCCAAGGGGCGCCCTTTCCTATTACAGGCAGGAACACCTGGGTGAGGGTGATTGCTTATCCTTCATCAATGCTGACTTTCTGAAGGAACACTTTGAAAGGCTGGACACCTTCAAGTCAGCCGGCCTGACAGTTTACACCCCAGGGTATTCAAGGAGCTGGTAAGCACCATAGCTCAGTCCCTGGCATGGATCTTTGAAAACTCCTGGTGCTCTGGTGAAGTGCCTGAAGATTAGAAGAAGGCCAAGGTGATGCCTATCTTCAAGAAACACACTTGCATATGACAGAAAACAAATAATTCAACACACTTGCATATGACAAAAAACAACTAATTCTTGAAGAAGAAATAAACAAAAGATTGAAGTTCAGAAAAATGTCTTTTGGATCATGTATAAATGATAAGACAAGATCTTGGCCCCATTGAAACCAGAGGGAGCTTTTCCCTTTCATTTCAAGAGCTCCAGGACATCAACCTAAATTCTTAAGCATGTGTGATCTTTAAAATCCCACAGAATTTGATATAAAACCAGGATATTAATTAGTGCTTTGGCCAAGTACCAGCCCAAGCAATTACACTTTACCCACATACATTTCCAATGCGGTTTCCAATTTGGCCTGAGTATTTGCTTTTAATTTGTTTCCTAGGCAGTTTTACAGCATTTATCTAATGCTAGTTGTTCCAAATTTTGGTGAAGCAGTTCCCATGAATCCTATGCTAAAGTTGGTATGATTAATTACCAGTTATAATGTGCTTGGAGATGGGAGGATAAAAATTGCTAAATATGGTAAATATAAATATTCTTTATCATTCTGGAAGCCTCATTAAAAATAAATCTTGTGGTGGCACATGAATAATTGGTGACTTGCTGTGGATATGGTTTTTTAAATCTAGGTTAGATATGATTAATTTAGGGATTTACTTCACTTCTAGGCTCGATGAGGACCAGGGCATAATTTGAAGTTTGGATTGTTAATTGACAGGGAAACAAATACTGTGAGCTTCATTGGCTCAGCTGGTGTCATGAAACTCTATGATGGCGGGAATGCAACTGCTAAATCAGCACTGAGAATGAGAAATGTGAAGCTGGTTGTCAACCAGGGGTTCTAATCTCCTCCCTTGTGATTCGAATAGATTCTGTAGATGTGAGATTTGAATGGTGACATGTTTAATTAAAAGATTAAAAGACCCTCCTTTCAGTGCAATTTTTAGATTTGAGAAGAGGAGTTAGAGGGGAAATGAAAAGAAAAATGAATACTATCAAACCCTGGCTCATTTTCAGAAATTCTTCGACATCGGTTCATTCAGGGAATGTTCAACTTAATGGCAAAGAGTGGCTGCAGAAATTACACCCAGAAGAAAATATGACTTTAATTATTGTTCTGAAGTTAGGTTTATGGTCACTAGACAAGCTGCCAGCCCAGTACTCCTGCTTTTAAATTATTTCTCCAATTCAAAGAGGGTAATTATTTTATTTTTTCCCTTCACACACAATGCAAAATGGAAGAGCAAACTGAACTCATTAATATCTAATCCATGCTGACTTTATAGCACCATTAGTGTAGCTACTCTATGTATAAATCAGCACATTGTGATTTTCTGTAACAAACTTAATTTTCTTTGCAGTATTGCACCATCTTTTATCATAGCATATCTGAAAAAAATTCTCTGGATAGAATTCCACTCTTTAAAATGAGCCAGGATTTCTTTTATATTATATAGATCTTACTGCTTTGAAAATTTTAAAGTTATTCATCATTTCAAAAAGCCTGTTTTTTTTCTCCAGTGAGGATGGCTTGATTGCATATACCACTAGTGCAGACTAAGGGCTAGGGAAGAAGCAGTTCATTTATTCAGCATTAGACCACTCGTAACATGTTCTTCCCAACCTCTGCCACTTTCTATTTCCCACCTCCAGCCCACACTTCCACACTTATTGCAAAAAAACTCCTGAGAAGCCCTATATAAATATAGCATACCTACACGTGCAGATTTCAGTGCCGTCACAAAACTATTAGCTGATGTACAATAAGTAACAATATCATTTATTCATTCAGATTTTTTTGCAATGTTTGGGACAATTTATTTAAGTTACCATCAGCAATCTGACACCCATGTACTAGAACCAAACCATGTACAAAGTCTAAAATATAATCTGTGACAGGAACATTATTCCCAAACTGATCATCAAAGTAGACATACCATATAAACAAATTGACACAACCATCATCTTGTTGTATTTTCAGGATAAGATTGGATATTGAGGGTTATGGGTAGCTGAAATAGAGAATGGAGTTAGATGAGATACAGAAAAGGGAGGTAGAGCTGAGTCAGGAAGAAGTATGGAATAGTTTAACTGCTTCATTTTTTATACTTACAGTCTGCTTTGTTGGGATATGCTGTCTTTCATTCTTAGCTTAAAGTTAACCAAGATATTGTATGGAAATTTATTATTTTTTTTAATTGTATGAATTTTGATTGTTGTTAGATTTGAGGAGAAAGATGTAGAGATAAGAGGACTTCTGCAGTAAAAGGCATACATACCAGATGATTAGTTATCAATATTTTTTACAGTAAAAGAGGTTTGGTAGCAGAATGGTTAAGGCATCCCTCTGACGGAAACAAGCCCTGCTCTGGATTTGTGTCAAAGGCAATTCCCATTTGACCCAGTTGTTTGTGAGTACCTGGTTATTCAAATTAAAGTGTCAAAGATAGCCAGATACAATGCTGGCTTCATCTAGTCCTTGCGTGCCACTAGCCACAGAAACTGGTGCGTCTTAATGACACTAGCTCAGTGGGCCATTAAGTTGGATAGATCTTGAACTTTGTTTTTCTTTTTTTTAAATATATATTTGTCATAAATTTTAAGAAAATGTAATACCAAACAGTAAAATCATGAATTTTGAAACCTTTTCCCTGCTCTTCCTTCCTGAGTATGCTGTCAAGTCCATAATGCTGCTCAAACCTTATATTCAGGTGTCGTTCTAATCAATTAGAAAGTTTAAAGGTGCAAATAATAATATTGTTGGCCATGTTCCAGTTATTAAGTTGTGTTTCACGTGACTTAACTGGGAACATGCATTTCATACCAGTTTAACACAGAGTTCAACAGGATAATGTGATTTTGGCAATAATTGTGATGAGGAAATTCAATTTTAATTATTAAAAAATAAATTGACCAACATAGAAGTTAATATGAGACTTGCCAAAGTACTCTTGTTAAATACTACCTACACTTCCAGAACAGAATATTTCAATATTTCAGAGTAGTGTCAGGTATATAGCTTAGGAAATTGTCAATTAAAGCAATTTAATGATAAATGGGTTTAGAGAGCTAGGCAAATTTAGCAAAATGGTATTTCCACCCTTTTTTTTCAGAAAAAAATATAAATTTGACTTTATTTGACCTTCTTTCTTTATGTTGCAATCATTATTGTTCAGGAATATCTGCCTGGTAAATGAAAATGCCCATGTAAATGTGTGATATTCTCAGGCAGACAAGGTGCTTTGGGTACTCTCAGGAATACTCATACTAGGCATGCTCATGGGCAGGGGCGATGCGTAGGGGTTGCACGTGGGTGCATGTGCACCCCTGCATGGGGCAGTGTACCCCCAACAAAAAGGTGCCACCGGCACCACTGGTGGCATCTGCGGCTGGTCCGCAATCCCTGCTGGCCGCTGCTCCCCTATGCCACGGACAGCACTGGGGGCATCTGCAGGAGCTCCCTGCTCATTGCCACTGTACTCCCACCACTCCTGCCACTGCTGTGCCCCCCNCCCCCCGCCCCGAATGAGCTTTCTCTGCTCCCTTTTCCGCCTCCCATTCTGAAAACAATACAGGCTTGCAGGGAGAAGGGGCCATTGCTAGGGGAAACTGGCTAAAGGCTTGCAGCCAGCAGCTAGATTCTCCTCCCCCTGCACCAACAGTTAACTTCTGTTTGGTCTGGGGGTTGTTGTAACTCAGAAAACTACCCACAAAGCATTCTCAGTTACAGTGGGGAGCTGCACGTCTGTCTGTTTCCCTATTTATTAGGTAAGACTAGGAATCAAATAATTGGCCTGATCCTGTATTTCTTGCTCAGCTAAAACCCTCATTGACTAGACTCTTGAGGGAGCTGGGAGTACCCATTCAATTTCAGTGAGACATATGAGAAAGGGACTGGGAGATGTATTGGATCTGAGTCTCCTCATCTTGGGTAAAGCAGGGAGAAGTCTGCCACCAACAGGATTTCAATGATGTAAACTCAGGCAAAGGAAAGAAATTGGGCCTACAGGTACTGTTCATTTAACGTCATCCTGGTTGATGTTTTGTTATTACATAGCCGATCTATTGGAGAACATACATGTTTAAAGTTGTGCAATGTTCAGTTATAACATTGTTTGGCTGCTGCCTGCTAGTGGGTAACTACTGTGACCTAATTGGATTTGCTTAATATTGTTTTGCTTAAAGTTACATTTTTCAAGAATGTAACTAGGACATTAAGCGAGAGGTAGCTGTACTGTTAGCTTTTCAACTTTCTCTGTTTTGCAAAATTCACACCCAAAGCAGAGGAAAATGGAGAAGTAATTATTGATATTATATTGAATTATCAATGTGAATATTATTTACCATATGTAGCGCTATTCATTTACATAGGATATATTTAATATATGGTATTCATTATAAATCAAAAGACCCTTGACTTATACTTCTTTCTTCAGGTATGCTTTTTAATTCCGTAGAAATTTCTATATACTGTTCCTCTTTCTCTTCTTTTTAATCAGGATAAAATAATTACTAAGCTTATCACTGTTAATACTGACTAGTCTTGTTCATTGCTTTGTATGTTCCTAAATAGGATATGGCATCATCAGTGTCATCAAAATGTGTTTTAAATCCTTATCAGTCTTCATTAGTTTTTCAGGATGAAGAGTTGCCCTTTTTTCCTGTACTTTAGAGACACTCATTGCTTCCATCTAGTTTGATTCTCATGACTTATATTTGGAAAGAGAAATCCATTTCTTTTGGAGATAAATCTTTTCTTTTCTTGGCTATATCCATAACATTCAATATAATTGAAAAGGAAAGTCATGGCTACTGTGCAGCTAGACATAAGTGTTACATTTATGTTTGTTGTCTTTAGCAATATTAGTTAACAGGTAATTCCATTTTATAAATTAAATGATGTACTTCACATTCCTGGTTTCTTATTAGTGATATGAAATGCCTTCTCCTCAGTTTGAACAACCCTTTCTAAATCCCAACTCTCCAGACAAAAGAGTTTCTGTCAAAAATATTTCTGTCCTCCCTCTTCTGAGGGTGGACAGGAAATGAAGTATTTAAATGAAGTGAGGGTTTGAAGAGACTGTCTGGCTACATTTTATATAGGACTGATGATGAGACCATTTGTGGTGGCAGGGTACAAGAGTTATGATGCTTCCAGTAGCAGCCTTATGGGAGGGCAAACTGGGCGACTGCCTGGGGCCCCACACTTTATAAAAATAAAAATTAATTACACTGAATATTTGTATTATCAATATTGTATTAAAATACTTTAATTGCAGTTTCATGGATAGGGCAAAGTGAAATTGAAAATGTCCAATTTCCTTATAGATCATTAAAATTAAGCCTCTAAGGGGCCCCAAATGTCTCTCTTGCCCAGGGCTTCAACAACCCTAAGGCTACCACTGATGCTTATTTCCATTTTTTTCTGCCCAGGTCCTGTTTGCCCATTTACATTGCTTTGGCATTGGTGCCAATTTAGACAGAACTGCTTCAATTCTATAGAATGATAAGTCACAGCTCTATTGCAGGGCA
Source organism: Caiman crocodilus (assembly GCA_030014935.1). Taxonomy (NCBI): domain Eukaryota; kingdom Metazoa; phylum Chordata; order Crocodylia; family Alligatoridae; genus Caiman; species Caiman crocodilus. The sequence goes on from JAGPOW010000100.1 coordinate 2,256,579, forward strand.
TTGTACCTCCATACATATCCACAAGACCCAATGCTGCTGTGACTCACAACATGAAAGCAGTCAGTTGGGGAGTTCTAGACTGCATACGGGGCTGCAGGTAGCTTTTAGGCAGAGCAGAGCTAGGTATATTTGGTTGGGCATCCTGAGCTGACCACTTTTTACTCTCACTGCTGGTTTTCACTAAGGACCCACTATATAAAGTCCCTGCCTTAGACCTTTGCGGAAGCATGCACAGCTTCCAGGTAATGTGAACAAACAGAAGAAAAAGCCTCCTCAGCCTTCATCTCTGCTGGCCTCAGGCTCAGTGCAGCAATGTTTACAGCCGTGTTGGCAGTGAAGCAGCCATCCTGAGAGGCTGCTGCAAGTGCTTTTTATTTCCCCCTCTATGGGGGCTGGCTTCTCTTAATTTTCTACACCTGGGTGAGCTTCCTTGCTGGGAGGCTTGCTGCCTGTCCCTGTTACAGGCTGGTAGACTGATATGGATAGCTGAATATTGTAATAAAACTGTGCAGCAGTGGGCGTGTCTACACATGCCCCTATGGCACCATTGGTACTGCGTTGTCATTTAGTATTTGCTTTTGGAAGTACTAAATGATGATGTGGTAATAGTCATTACTGCACCGTGTCACCAGCACAATTATTTTTAGTCGCCACATCGGTGTAGTGATGCACTGTAGCGAGGGAGCGCATTGCTAAGGCAATGTAGCTGTGGTATCACACTTTTTGCCTGCCAACACTACATCTCCATAGTGCATTGCTGTGGCAAAGTAGCGTCTCATTCAGGCACAGCCAGTTTGGATGTAAATGCATTTATAGCTTGGGTTACATAGCTTGCTCCTTTGCTTCATTTGTTATCTGTCTTCTTAGGCTGCAATCTCTACGGGTGCAGACATCCACACTACACTATAGCCTGGGGTCTCTGAGTTCTTTTCCCATGTAACTATTAAATAATGATAGCTGCCCATGGGAAGCCTGATGATCCTGACTCTGTAAGAACTAGTAAGACCCAACTAAGTTAACAGGACAGCTTTTGATTCAGGTGTGTGTCTATGTGTGTTTCTGAAGGGCTGTACAGTGTCCATTACTGTTGTGCTCAAGCATATCACCTTACCCCTGTGAGGTAGGGCAGTACTATTATTCCCATTCCACTGAGAAGAAATTGAGGCACAGAGAATATATGCCAGGCTTATCACCCCAGGCTTTTATTAGAGTTCTAATTGCTATGTGAAAGTTGCCTTCATGGCCTGTCTGTCCATAGAAGCCAATTTTAAACTATAGGTAAAGCAGCGAGGGGAAGAATGCAAGTGGTGAACATGTTCAGATACATTTTTGTTGTTTGCATCCCTAGATAGAGGTCATGAAGGAGCCCTTTTTGTGTGAGCTTTTCCCCTCAACTGCAATTCAAGCAAAGGAAACAACTGAAACTGAAAGTCACTCTGCCATGCATTAAACCGTTCTGCACATAAAGCCACTATTAGTGAAAAAGTATGAGTTAATCATAACACCACCTTAGGAATTTGGATATCGTGTCACTGGTTGTTGCTTGCACCTTTCATTGCTTGTGCTGTTAATATTAAAATGTATTCCTGCAATGCATAGTCAGTGGGGCTCTCTTATTTATCTTTTTGTTTTGTTCTATTTTCCTTTGCTTTACTGGGCTTTAGATTAGGCCCTAATGTACGTGTACTGTGTGCCTTAATAAAGGCAGGTGTCAGAGTGGTCAGATACCGATTAATTGCTTTCTATTATAATTATTCTAGTCCTCTCTGTGGCCTGATTTATTTATTATTTTCTTCACTGTAATCACTGGCTCAGGGCATTTAACTTGTCACTAGTTTTCATGAGAGCGATTTCTTTTAACTGATTGCACAATAGAAGCATGCTACTCTAGTGTTGTGTCAAGGAAAAAAAAAATGGGAGGGTGGATTTGGCAAGATCTATCCAACCACAGATGGCTCATCAGACTAATGTGATTAACTCAAGTTAGTTTCTGTAGCCAGCAGGACGCAAAGGGAATAACTGATTTAGCATCATGTGCAGTTACATTTGATTCCCTACTGCAAGCAACTGTGTACCTATCCAGAACCTGACTAACTGAAGACAGCTTTTGGGGAAAATCTGGAGCAAGCCTTGAATTCATGAGTCCCTTTATGTGCTCTGCCACCATACCTCCTATCTTGCAGCCTGGTACATATCAAGTAGTCATCTTAAAGGCTGACTTGCTTGTCAGAGACTACTTGAAATAAAATGTATAATTCCTAGCTTCTGGTCCAGGTTGTCAAAGCTCTCTTGAAGATTTAGACATGACACTTTAATTCCATTAAAAATAATGGAGGGAGTACAGGCGTGTCACAACTTTATGCAGGGGTTAGGTTCCAAGGTCAGTGTTGAAGGCAAAAATTGTGCATAGCCAAATTGCCAGCGATTTGACTAGCGGTGACTGCCTCTGCCTTCAAAACCTCCCACCGCCGCTGTGAAGCCATGCTTGGAGCTGTGTGGCTGGTGGCTGTGGCGCCACATGGAGTGGTGGGGGGGATGGCTGTGTGCCGCCAGGCCATCACCATGCTGCCAAAACCTACTGCCGCGCCGCAAACTGAAGACCCACCCCCCTCCCACCCTGCATAAAGTTGGATGCACGCAAGTTAAATGTGCATACGATGCGACTGTACTATAATTCTACTTTTCCTAGACTGCTTTGAATATTGAAACTTCTGTCCATAATCCCAATTTCAGAAAGTGCTGAACTGTGTTCATGCTCCATTTTGAGGTGTTGAAGGGATAATATAAGAAAGCAGGTGAGAAGAGTCTCACAGCTGCAGGATCAGTAGTGGAGTTAGCAGCCACCAACAGACCATCACAAAAAACACTTGATTTTACCCATTGTGCCTTTAAGTAGAATGTAATGGTTCTGATCACAAAGAGAGAGGCTAGCTTACAGAAGTCAACTTTCCATCGAATTCTGGCTGTTATAAAGAGTAGGCACACTTTAATTAATTGTAAAGAGTTAATTAGAAACTGTGGAAGCACATGGTAGCTACTGTTCATATTGGGCCTTGATTCTTCCAGAACACAACTATTGACTGTACCAAGGGGTTGTTGTGGGAAGGCGCAGGTAGAGGATTGGGAAGTTCCTTGGTAACTGCTAGGTAGTCTTGGGGCTGTATACTTCCATGTCAACAGTTATTTCTGTCCTTTTAATGTACAGTGAAAAACACATAGTAAGTAGTCAAAGGTATTATAAATGACTACTATGTCTAAATATAAGTGTTGTTCTGGAAAATTTCATTTGAATACAAACAACAAATGCCCTGATCAACTAACTTGTGCAAATACATTACAGTAAATGAATAAAGTGAACATATATTAAGGGGATTAATCCTGTTTCCAATGGAATACAAATGAATGCTAGGTGTAAAGGGCTGAACTTTGGTTTGTATGGGCTGAAAGTAAGGGCAAAAATCAGTGGAAGTACACAGAGTATAAATTAAGGCAGCAGCTGGTAATTTGGAGCCGTTGCATAAATTCAAAGTAGCTGTGGTGAGTAAAGAATGTTTATACGCTTCATATAGTAAGAAGCTATTCAGGGCAGATATGTCATTGAAAATTGTCCTTAATTACTATGGCAAGCTACATAGTTAGTTTGTAAATCACACTTAATTATGTGATTTTGTAGGTTACTTAATGATACCCATGAAGACTAAAGTAATTACTATGTAACTCTCACTTTGGTTCATCAGATAGACATAATCCTCTATGTGTTTTGAAAATACCATGCAAATACACTAAGAAATTAACAGTATGCAAGGAAAGACTATTTTTGTGTGGTGGTAGCCTGAGAGTTAGTGTTTTTATATGTATTTTTCATTTATCTGAAAATGTCTGTATAACAGGTTCCACCTCCAAGGGGTGGCTGTGAAACCCGTGGAGTCCCTGCATCCCTCACTCTCTGTGAGTAATCACCCCTTCAGTCTTACTCACCATGCCTTGATGTTTTGTTATTTATGTGAGGGAGGCTGCCCTAGAGTTTCCCAAACTATTCTCTCTCTTCTGGGCTAATTGCATGGCTCCAATCCATCCCTACACCAAAACCTATATGGTGTAGATGTTATTACTCACTGCTGTTCACTTCTACCCTCTCATCCCTTCTCTGGGCTATGGGACCCTGGCACCTTTCCCCAGGCTTATCACTTCCAAAACCTGCTTCCACCTGGATCGTCTCTGATCCCTCCATGTTCCAAATCCTAGCTTCCCCAGGCCTGTCTATTCTAAGCCTTCTACTTCCCAACACTCTTAGCCTCTCTCTGGGCTATGGGCCTCTGGCCCCTTTCCCCTGGCTTGTCTGATGCTTTCCCCTTTTGCTTATTCTCCTGAGCCTGATGCAGCCCTGCCACCAGGAGGTTTTATCCTCCTGGGTCTCAGGACTAAGCCCAGACCCCTCCTGGTCAGGAGACTCAGTAATTAGCAGGGATCCTAATTTTCTCTATTATAAAAATCAATATTCTCTGATTTAAAAAAAACAACCCAATCCACATTTTTCCATGATTAAAATGAAACACCACTCTACCACACTGTCTGTCTCTTTCTCTGTACACACCTTATCATTTGAACACAATGTTTTATTGATATATTTGCAATTTGGAAACCTACCAATGCCTCAATCATTATAATAAAATATGTTTTAAATACCTGTTTATTTTGGCATTTGATTTGGGTTTTCATGTCATGGAAAATCAGAGCTCCCCAGGCCCTCTTTGCTCACTGGGACTTGGGTCCAGCTACAGCTGTACATCCTCCCCCTCCCCCTATCCTGTTGCTTTGTGGCACTGGGCAAGTCTGATATGCCAGTGCCCTTCACTCCCAACCTGCAGTCCCTGCACTCTGCCGATCCCTTCTCCCCTCTGGACAGGGCTTTGGGTTTTGTGCCCTTTATGCAAGCAGCTCATTTCAGCCTGGAACTCTTCCAGCCTGCAGAGAGCTGTTTGCAAAAGGGGAAACCTGCAGTTCCCTGCTTCAAAGAGAAAAATTTGCATTTTTCTCATTTACAGGAGAAAACCAGTTCCCTGGCAATTACCTCCCTGCCATATCTGCAGGGATCTTTGCAGACTGCCTCTTCTTTTAAAGTAGTAGGCTCACCAGGCAGCCTGTCATAGTCCAGTGTTGCTGAAAGGCACTGGATCAAACAGTCTAGAGCTTGAAGTCTTCCACTGTTCCACCAAACTGGTGAGTGTCCCCATACTACAGAGCAGGTAAGTTGCAGCCACATACTAGAGGGGTCTGCCTATAATGGTGAAAATTTCTATTTCTTCTAGTCCTTGGCTTGTGGACTGAGATTGTCAATAAAGATGTCAGTTGGTGATAGTTCTGTGGTGTGAATACCTGCCCACCAAGAACTAGACCAAAACTTCACAAGTGCAGTTTAAATCAGTAGGGTCCTAGATATGGCCTGTTGGGCCTCTGAATCATGTCTCCTGGAGATGATGGCTCATTAAGAAAATTTGTATTTTGATTACAAAGAGAGTGTGTTCTTGGAACCACACTCAGTGTCAGATGAAAGAGTTGGAATTGGGCCCATTTCTGTGGGCAATGGATGAGGAGTGGAACCTGTTTCTATAGCTGGGACCCCGCTATTTTTCCCAGTAACCCAAGGAGCAATTTGTTGTGATGTAACAGTACTTGCAGAAATTGTTTTCCCTCCTCTGCTTCCGCTGCTCCATAGTTGCCCCATCCACCATCTAGTGCCTTATGAAAGAGGAAGGATAATGACACTAGTTTTTCCATTGGCAGCTTCCTTCCCGACTCTGGGATTTAAGGGATAGCAGAATAGCTCAAACTAATACTCAACCACAAGAATCACACCCCCAGAATGCTCTGAGAGAATCCTTTCAATTTATCCCATTTTCTTTAGGGCAGGAGTGTTGAACACTTGGCCTGTGCATTTGCCCTACTGCCTCACTGTGTTGGATCTGCTGCTACCCAGGCTGGATACACCAGTGCCCCATGTCTAATCTGGCTAATGAGGAGTGTCATGACCTGGATCCAGCCTGTAGGACGGAATGAGTTTGACACCGCTACTTTAGTGTTTCCATTCTTCTTTCTGTTCTCTGATGATCAGTGTTAGGATCTGAACCTGTTGCCATTGAAGAAATGGCCCATCTCATAGGTGACAGGGTCATATATACTTTGGAGCAACCCTCTGATGCTCTTGTTTATGATTGCTTCCTAGGAGGTGCCTAAAGGACTACTCTGCAGCCTAGAATCCATTTTTGAGTGTATTGTAGATACTCTTTTGCCACTCTTGCATGCCCTCTTTCACAGCTAGTCCAGATCCAATGCTGGAGCTTGTGCAGGGCTGTTTGACAGCCCTGTGCTGTGACTGGTTTGGGACATCTTACTCCTGGCCTCACGCAGCACAGGTCTGGCTCCTATTTGTTGAGGGAGTGATGTACAGATGGCAGTGGGACAAAGGAAAGTGAGGACTGAGCTTGTACACTAATGCCTTCAGTATTTTAGGACACAGCCACCAGTAATTTAATCCCATGGATGTACCCGGCAGTTAGTCCACAGATGGATTTCCCTTTTTTCCTAGGGCTTCCATTGAAGAGGTGATAAGAGGATATCAAACCAGACATTTATTTTCATGAATAGACTTCATATAATATTCCCTGCCTTGGGCTAATGATATCTCTCAGACAGGTAGTTTCATGAATAGTGATGCCAAGCTATATCTGGTAACACTAAAACAAGATTGCATGGAGAAGCTTTCTAAAGTAAATAGCTAGTTTGCTTCCTTTCTATTTATGCTATGAAATTATTCACAGTGCCCCCCCCACATGATGATTTTTGCTAGTGAAAAGAAAATGCAGATGGAAGGTTAGAAGCAACCTCCAAGCCATTCACAGAATTTATGAAAATGCTGCACATGCAGGAGGTTATCTAAGCAGAAAATATTGAATGGCAAATGGTGAGTTCCCCACAGCAGTTGAAAGCAGAGCTATATATAGAACAGCTAAGGAATAACCCTTCAGCTCAGGAACAACCCTCCAGCAAGTGAACAAGCGAGCAAGAAATTCCCTCCTCTGAATGGTTTTACATACTAATGAAGATGCAAGGTGGGGGAGAAAAGAGGGAAAAATGGATGCGGATTGTTCTTTTAATAGATTGTGGAGCTGCCAGGTGCCTTATTTTTCAGCGTAGCTCATGCTTTTTCAGAACTGAAAAGGATACATTTTTTCAGGTGATTTATTTTATAGTGGTCTGTGGAAAAGAGAATTACTTATGGCATGTTTCAATTGAAGGATCCCTTTGTTGTACCTAATGTCGCTTTTGCAGCATCTAAGACAGAGAAAATAGACAAGTATGGGCTAAAAAGAAATTTCAATATAAAAAAGTGTTAGGTCTTGTCTGAACCAAGACCCTTCATGTTATTTCAGAATATGTTTGTGGGTACTCAACACTGCAACAACCCATTGTTGTCTTTTTTGTACCTATTCTGCTAGTTAACAATTATATATTTTATGGCTGTCAAAGTGCAAATGACTTCATTTAGTATGTAGCTTGAAGTATAGCTACCATGATTTTCTTTTTTAAAACACTGACAATAAATAGACTGAAAAGCACACAATGTCTGTTTTTGTTTCCACAGTCTTAGTTCAGGGGAGCAATTAGTCTGCAAGAACTTACACACACATATAAAGTGTAAAATGTAGTTTTTTGTTCCTCATTTGATATTAAATGTAAACAGAAATGTTGATATTACAGCATTTTCTTATGTAGTAAAATCCATTTGAGCTATTTGAACTAAGAAAAGACAATGAAAATTAAAGGAGTATGGTATGTGTATCTGTGTGCATATGTGTACATGCTGTAAACATGACTTTCTTCTGATCAGTTCATTTAACTATGGCTATCATTTCCTGTTTTCCTGTTAATTGAAGTCTTTCCACAGTTGTGTGATTTTTTTGTTTTGTTTTGTTTTTAACATTTCTGCAGTGGGCATTTGTTTACAGCCATCATGTCTGAATCCTCTGCTCTGTGATAAACCTGAGTGAATGGTACTGAAGGGCATGATGGCAGTCAGAGAATGATGGAATTCACTTCCTCACTGCAACCAAAACTGCAGTATCAGGACTTCAGGGGAATACTTAGTTCCTTTGCAAAGGTGGGATTCATGCAGTTGTGGACATGCTGGCCATGCCCTTCACAATATATCCATCTATACTTACACATAGCAAATTCCTATGATGCCAGGGTTTACAGAGCCTTGTGCTTTTATGTCATGCCCTGCCATCAGCTTCCTGTCACTGCAGGGAGTCCCCATGAGTTTTTTGTATATTAAAAGGGCAGAAGGAAGGATTTTCTCTGTTGTGATAATCACTTGCAGCCATATGGATACCAAATAGAGATGCATCTTTGCGAAATTTTAGTAGATGAAGACATAGCAATGGCAGAGGATGATGAAATTTCTGATTGCAAGGCTTTAAAAGAACCTAATGTTCAGGACCAAATATTAGAGGAAATGCCTTGGTACCCATATTTCTTCAGGGGATATTCTACATTGAAACATTTCTGATATGATTCTAGGTTTATCTCCCAGTACTACAGCAAAATGGAAATGTCTGTATTGAGGAAAAATGAAACAAAATGCAAATTCAAAACACAAATGTTTCTTAGCTAAGGAATAAAAGCAGAGTGATACCTCCTGCACCTGTGACAATAAGGAATGTAATACAATTCTCCTTATTTTTGTGTTACTACTACATATTTTTCTTAGGCAAATACAATTTTGAATAATTTAAAAAGACTCACAGTAGATACAGGAAACAGCAAAGGTATGGAGCCTGAATATCTCATATAACTTTCAAACCTGCTTGTCTTGTGCACCTGATATGTTCAATGACTACACCAAAAAAAACAAATTTAACATTTTTAGTAATATATATAACAAATCAAATGCAAATGATTTTTCATGTGGCTTATTATCTTTAAATAGGTGTCTTTGTGCATTTAAAAAGTGAAACACAAATAATTAATAAAACAAGAATAATAATAACCCCAAGTAATAACCCCAAATAAAACCATCCCCCCAACCTTTCCAAAGTATGGACTGTTTTATGTAGTTTTAAGTGTGATTTTGAGCCTGATCTTATAAATATATAAACCTGGAGTTGTTCCCTGTGTAAACTGAAAGAAATTTGGCTTTTATGTTAATATTTTTTAGCTTTGAAGTACAACGGGGAAAGAAGAGGATTAAGATTTCAGGAATGACTTGTATTTTACTTTTCTAAAACAAAAGGATGCAGAACAATGTAAGTTAAGGAGTGTGCATATATTGCTAATGGTGATCTGTCTTCATTAGGAGATGAATTATTCTCTCCATGTTCCTGAAACCTTCAACTCTGATTCTTATTGACAATTGTTATATCTTATGTGGGAAATTTTGTCCTCCAACTGCACGCTGCTGTGCTCAGCAAACAGATCATTCCCAAATACAGCTTATATTTTTAACTTTTTGTTACTGGCTTTGAATACAATTCCAGTAAAGGTCATCAGCAGAGGCTGTGTGCAAAAAAATGGTTGTCTGATGTGATTAGTTGCATAGGATCAGTTCACTCTGATTAAATTTTTACCTTATAAATCATAACTATCAGTTGTAAAAAGAGAAACTGCAAACCACCTATGCCATAAGCTGCAATATCCACCAACTCTTGCCAATGAAAGGATGCCAATCTTATGCCATAGGATCAGAATATGAGTGTAATAGTGACCTATACAGTGGCACTAAAGTGAGATCCAATGCAGAAAGTATTGATATGCATCCCCATTTAAAGTGCTTTAGCTCTGCCAAGATAGAAACAGCCCCAGACTGCTATAACTGGATGTGATTCTCCATTTCAGCCACTGACACCTATTCTGCTACATGTTTGCATGTATGTGACTACACAGATGCACACTCATACACCAGGGAGCATTTGGGGCCAAATATTATTGGTTTGGCTCAACATAGTGACAGAAGCCAACTGTATTGTGTGGGTCTGTGTTTAAATTATGAACCTCCTAATTTCTCCCCCATATGCTCTGAAGAACACTTTAATGGGCTTGGTTATAGGGTTTTGTTTTGGACCTATGTCTTTTGGAAAAAATATTGTGAATAGTAACATTTATTCAGTCTATCTACATTGAAGTTCAAATTATTTTTCAAGCCACAGACTCTTAAAATACCACTAGCATATCACAAGATATTAAATCACCGCCAAAGTAAACACTCTTAATGTCAAGAGTTTCATTTTAATTGGATTCCTTATATTTTGCCTCATTAGTCATTTTATGTGGCAGCAGTAGCAACATTTCATGACACTGTTATGATGGAAAATGAGTGACTTGACACAGTTTGCCAATGGAAGATTAACAAACATATAGGCCTAATGCCTCCCTATAGAAATTTTGGAAAGAATTCCCACATTCACAGAAAGAATAGCAAAACATATATAATGATAAGCAACGAAGAAACAATGTTACGGTCTGTCATAACAATGTACTCAACTGGAAAAGCGTCCTATCAAGGAATGCATGTGGATTTTTTTAATGAATGTGTTGGGAATCCCAGTTCAATTTCACTTCAGATATGATCAAAAATTGTTCTCCTTTAACTTTGCAGTAAACAAGGCCTTTACCTAACCCTCTTTCTATGTAAGCCCTGCATTCCTGCTCTTCTCCCATGCTTTGGTAGCACATTACTTACTGCTCATTGCAGTTGACTTTCCTGTCTATATAAAGCACAATGCAAAGAAGATATTAAAAAGAAACAAGCATTATTCAGAATTTAAAAGGCAGAAATAATAAATGGCTTAGCTGTTCTTTCATTTTTCCACTTTGATTCATTGATGGACATTTACTTCTCCTTCCTTTTAACCTTTTGTGTAATACAAAAGAAGCATACTAATCTTTGAGGGATTAATTAAAGAATCATACTGTGGCTAATATATCAAACAGAAGACAGGAGATCTGGGTCCTATTCCTGTCATTGTAGCAGACCCACTTTGTGATCCTGACAGCTAGGGTCTTAGGAGATGGAGTAGAGGAGAGCCATGATGGCAATGACAGCTACCTTAGAAAAAACTTCCTGTCTTGTTCAGGTTTGCCAGTTGGCTCTCACTTTACTCCCTTTAGTTCTTTACTTCTTTTGGTAAAAATTTGCAGTATTTTAAGAGAAGCTGATAAACTGAAGTACTAGCCATCAGCAGAGTACATGAAGCGAATATACTGCTTTGGTTGTTAGATGTTTGGAGAAAATGATGACACCTGGTGGTGGGCCCTCTTCTTACTTTCAGACAGAAAAAATGAGTCACTGGTATGAACCTCTCACATATCCAGTGTGTTGTACTTTTGGAAAAATACCTGGTCTGGGAGTAACATAAGATGACTGGCAGAAGTATGGGTCATGTGGACGTCCACCATGACTTAAGGCCTAAAGATTGCTCACTATGAGTTAATTAGACCACATGGACTATTTTGAACACGTGGACTCTCGTACTTGGCTGTGGAGTCATAAAAAGATTTCCGAGGCACAAAAAAACAACAAACTTCTGACTAAACTCCTGCTTCCTGGTTCCACAAAATAAATATTATTCACCCATATTAGTTAGGTGGCCCAGGGAAATTGAGAAAAAAATTGGACCTTTAATTTTACATTGTTTTAATGGAGGGATGCCTTCATTTTTAATTTTTTAAATTGTTTACAGGTATGTGTGTATATGTTTTTGAGAATGGTACCTTCACTAGCTTCCTAAAAATCGTCCTGTCATCAATTTAGTAGGGTGTGTGTGGGGGAGAGGGTTGAAAGTAATGTTATACAAAAGCTGCTACTACATATGAGATAAATATCACCTCTCTGCTAAGTCTGCAGAAATTCTGTGTTACTGTGTGCATAAAGATGAGAACAGAATGAATAGTTTGCCATAGCAGATTTAAGGAAAAAATGCTGAAGTGGAACTTGTGTAGATATGGCCAGATCCAGGATTTTCTAAAAGGGGGGACAGCATACTACCCTTCCAAAGAGCCAGGGAGGGAGCAGGTGCATGAAGGATGGGGTAGACTCTTCCCACACTGACACCACTGCCACTGGCTCTCTCCCCTCTTACCCCATTCCAGCTGGAGCTCTGAGAGCTGGGCTGCATTTGGTGGAAAAATAAGGAAAGCTTTCTATAGCAAATTGAGCACCTGTAAATATCCATGACTGTTTAATGGCAACTGTATCGCATAATAGATGAAGTGTATATTAAGTTTAAATGGTTGACAATGTGCTCAGAGTCTGCTTATGGGTGCTTTTCAGTGATTTCACATCTAAATAAGGGCAGTGATTCTAGAAAAAAGGAAGGCAAATGAGATGTATTTTTTCATCCTAGCATTGAAATAAGGGAGGATTTCATTTTCTTTCATGCTAATTTATTCTAATATGGAGAACAACCCTAATTTCTCATTCTTTGCAACATATGAAGTAACCAAACATTTTCTAAGGATGCTAAATGCAGGGCTTCTGGACATATTACCAATTACTGGGCTTGAATTTTAAAAAGTCTCTTTAAAGTTATTAATTATAGGTCTGTAAAACAGCTGCATGAAAGTATTGATTTAGTTCCCTTTCTAAATAGTTGTATGCAAAAAATTTCTTTATTATGTTGTGCATGATTTTTTGAAGCTGAAATGATACTTCTTCATGAAATTTTTGGGCATTAAATCATGAAACATCCATTTTTCTGTAAACTTTCAAGCAACAGCAGAAATGAGGTTGCATTTGTTTGACATTTCAGTTTTGAAGGAATGAGAGGTTGGAGGAAGTAGAATGAGAAAATGTATTTGTGTATTTGTTCAGAATCTCTTTGAGAGGAAGGAGTGCAGGATAGGTTGCAGGTGCAGTTAAAGGTGGAGGGAAAAGAGAGTAGCTAAACGGAGGGACACTTTGCTTTAGATTAGCTATGTGGTACTAAAAGTGCAGAAGAACCTTAGCTGTAGTGCCAAGCATGTCACTGGCAGTACTGGAGGCTTCGCAAGCTCTAGAAAAGGAGGTGTGCTTACCCCTGCTACTGGGTGCATGATTAGGTCCTTCCAACTGTCATCCCAGAGGATCATGAATGGCACGTACCCCTGGTGGCTGGGGTGGGGCATGGCCGTGCCGGTGGTGGCAGGAACCCAGCAATGGTGAGTGGGGAGCTCTTGAGGATGCAGCTGGCACTATCAGCAGCAGAGGGGTGGGGGTGGTGAGCGCCGACCATGGGTTGGCGACCACCTGCAGGTGCCACTGGCAGTGTTGATGGTGACCGGGGCAATCATGGAGCACCTGCAGACACTGCCAGCAGTGCCAGCAGTGGGGTGGCAAGCAGCAACCACCTGCAGGCATCGCCAACAGTGTCTGCTGTGCCTTTTTGCAGGGGGTGCACTGCTATGCATAGGGAGTGTATGTGCACCCGTGTGCACCCTCTACACCTCCCTCCTGCAGAGGATTGTAGAATTGTAGGAAAATAGGGCTGGAAGTGACCTCATGAGGCCTTTTAGTCCAGCCCTATGCTTAAGCCAGGATCTTCCCCAACTAAACCTTCCCAGACAAGTGTCTGTCCAGTCAGTTCTTAGAAGTTACCAAAGATGGAGATTGAAGAGTTTCTCTAGGTAGCCTGTTCCAATGCTTGACCAGCCTCACAGACAGAAGGTTCCTCCTAATCTCAAACCTAAACTTCCTCTGCTGCAGATTGAGGCAATTGCTCCCAGTTCTGTCCCTTATGGCCATGGAGAAAAGTCTATCTCCATCCTCTCTATAATTGTCCTTCAGTTGTTTGAAGACTGTTATCAAATACCCCCTCAGCCTTCTCTTCTGCAGGCTAAATAACCTTAGTTCTTTAAGCCTTTCCTCATAAGCCTTGCTTGCCAGGCCCCTAATCATTTTTGTTGTTCTTCACTTGCCTCTTTCCAATCTGTCCATGTCAGTCTTGAAAGGGTCCCAAAACTGGACACAGTAGTCCAGGTGATGCCTCAGGAGTGCAGAAGAGAGCAGAAGAATCACTTCCCTTGATGTGCAAGTGACACTCCTGTTAATACAGCCCAGTATGCTGTTGGCTTTTTTTGCAACAAGAGCACACTGTTGCCTTATATTCAGTTTATGGTCTACTGTAATTCTCAGGACCATCTTTGCAGTACTGCAGCCTAGCCAGTCATTCCACAGTCTGTTTTTGTGAATGCAATTATTCCACCTCAAGTGCAGGACTCTGCACTTGTCTTTTCTGAGCGTCATCTGATTGATTGATTGCGGATCATTTTCGTAGTCTATGTATAGATCTGTCTGACAGCAGTTCCTCCCAAGATACTTTCAGTGCAAGGCTAGGGACAGACATTACACATAAATCAGTTTAAGTGATCAGAAACCAGTTTAAACCTGTAACAGAACAGAAATTCATTGCACATAAACCAGTTTCAAAATGGCCAAAACCATGGTTTTGAGATAAACCTGGTTGAATCAGACTTAACTGATTTGACTCAAACCGGTTTGTGCAATGTCTTTCTCAGACCCCTTCCTGGTTTAAGCTAAACCAGAGTCCTTCAGCATCCCAGAATGCTCTCTGGACTGGTAGGAGTCCAGCTGCAGGATTGACCCAGTGGTCATGATGTGTGCTACTTAGCATGTGACAGGGCAGATGTCCCAGCACATGCACAGATGCCCAAAATGACTGCAAATTGTGAATGATACCAGATAGATCTGCATCGTGTATATGATATTAATTTTACATTATAATAGAACATTTATTTAGTAACTAGAAGGAAACAAAATATACAGCAGGATAATTATATCACTCAATCAGTGCAGGGTACATAAAAATATATTCTTGAGAAACCCAATAATCATTACCAGCAATCATCAACAGTTATATGATTCCACAGAAACATTTGACTGGGATGGATTAGTCAGGGATGATTCTGCCTTGAGCAGGGGATTGGACTGGATAACTTCTTGAAGCCCCTTTCAGCCCTACCTTTCTATGATTCAATGATTATTTTTAAAGCAAATTGAGTTACAACAGTGGCATGCTACTTCTCAGAACTCAGTTTATTTTGGAAAGATTTAATATTTAAAAAGACAAGACTATCCCAAAGTGGAAGACTACCTTATGTATTTTGATAGTTTATAAATTATATTGTAAATTCATTTAATTTTTATAGTAAATGCATGTAGCATTTCAGTTTTATAAATACTTTTTCTGTTTAACAGCAAGAGAATTAAGTTAATAGCAGTGGTAGCTTGTGTTATGCCCTGTATTTTATTTCTTGGTTTTTTTATGTTGTACAGGTGCAGTTAATTAATTAGATTACACTACAAGTTTCAGTTAGATCTGCATCAAATTACTGTAATGAAGGTTATGGTTAGGGTTACTGTATCTCATTTCTCCTTTACCAGGCATATGAATGAGGTTGCATTCTTCCGTGAATGTGAACAAGCTGAAGGTGTAGTACAGTCAATTAATTTATAGGCTAAAGGCAATGGAGAAAACAAGATCTCATTTTCTTCTTTGTATGGTATTGAATACATACTAAGTCTTTAATGGATTTGAGGAATGTAGTAGAAAATGTATTAATGTATTGCCCTATATATTGAAAAAGTAGCCATCAGAGTGATATATCTGAGATTGGAGACTGATGCTATTAATTCCTACTAGAAATTTCCCAAGGGAAATTCTAACATTTTCTAACACTTGTCA
>JAGPOW010000100.1:2286203-2305125 GCA_030014935.1 Caiman crocodilus
CTCTGTTTCCTTCTGACTCACTGCTGCTGCCGTGGACTCCAGGTATGTAGTGGGGATGAATTACCAATCCTGGGTTCTGTTGTTGCTTGACATGTGTTGACCCTTGTGTGTGGGATCTTTCCTCCAGATCCTTCTTAGCAGGGGTCCTTGGTGGCGTCTCTTTCACTCGTGATGCCTGAAGGCACCCTTCCTCTAACCACTTCCTCCTCATATCCCCAGTGCCAAGTCCCTTGGGCTCTCGATGGGTGTGGGGCGTCTCCTCCCATTGGGGAAGAATCACTTACAGCTGTCAAAATCTCTCAAGTAACAGGGTTTCAGTCAGGACGCTGTTACAGTTATTATGCAATTACCTCTGTATACAGTACACAAACACAAATCATGACAAAAAATGTTTTTAATAAAATTAAAATGTTATAGTAGGTGTTTGACTTTTAGTGTATGATTTGCTTTTTTCTGGTTCTAAGATGGCAACCCCCCTCCCAAAAAAGAGTATATCTGGGAGGCAAGGGGAGGGATTTCTGGTGGAAAGGTCAGAGGTTAGGGGTGGGAATTCCAGTCCCAAGATGTCAGTCAGGGGCACCTGTCAAGGGGTAGGGCTTCCCATGCAGCCCTTTATAGCTCACTAAACCTTGTTAAGTGACCCTCTGCCTGAAATAATTGCGTGCCTCTGTCCTAGCAGCTTTTCCTTCCCCAAACTAGCCTACTTCATCTTATGTCCCTTTGCATGACATCACCCTATCCTTGTCTGGTCAGGGAGCGCCGCACCCCAGTTCCTTTTCCAACCAATTGGCCTGAAGAATCCTCTGCTTCCCCTGACCAATGAGGCCAGAGGGTTTTATAATACACACACACACACACAAATACAATATACAACCCAAATGTGGCTGTGTGTATTACATTTATAATAAGCAACACTTATTAAAGCTGTTTCAATTCCCCCACCCCCAATTAAACTTCTGGTGAAAATGAGAATTCTTATTTTCTGTAGAAATTTCCCAGTTTTCAGTTGAAAGTTAAGGGATTTGTTCTCATTGAAAGATAGTAGCAATTTTGTTTTTTTGTTTTTTGGCCAAAATGTTTTGCGAAGAAGTGAAATAGAAAACCAGAACTTCTAAAATGTACTTCCCCCCCCTTTCCTTTTCTTTAAAAAAAAAAAATTAAGGCCTGTTTTTGTAACTAAAATATTTCTGTTGTTAAAGATTTTGGCCACCCATAGCTGCAGTGTCTTACAGAACTGCTTCATGCTGTGTATCAGTTGTTGCCAGATCAGAACTAAGTTAATGAAAGGATATCAGGAAAATCCTAGCTGTGGCTGTAGATCAGCATTTCCAGTAAAAGAAATGCAGTTTACTGTTTTATTGCTTCTGGAAGCTTAGAAAAAAAAAAGTGGATTTAGAGTACCTCTAGATTTGTTTAAATTTTTGAGCATCAGGCCCTCTCTACACATGCTGGTAAAGGCACCATGGGAATGATGGTATTTGATGCACCATCCACACAATTGCACCTCCTGCCATGCCACACAAGCATGGCAGGAGGCTTGATTGTGGGACCGTGCATTAGATCTCATTGTGTCTTATTGCTGGTGCAGGGGGAGCCTGATCCTGGGCTCCCCTTGCATCTTTGAAAAGCAGACTGTCATGGCTGTGAGCTCCCAGCCATGGGGACCATGCAGCTGGTGCTGAGAATCCCATCAGGTGTGGGACTCTCAACTTTGGTAGCTGTGTGGTGTTGCTGCAGTCTTCTAGACCCAGGGGTGCATGAAGCACTCTGGAGCAGGGGGACCTCAATGGCTGGGAGACCACAGAAGCTACAATCACTCAGCCACCATCTGGAGGGCCCCCATAGCTGGAAAATCATAGTGGCTGTTATCTCACAGCTTGGGGGTGCATTGTGTTCTCCAGAGGCTGGGAGACTGCAGTACCTGCAGTCTCCTATCTGCAGACTGTCTACATGTGCAAATTAGAGCTGAATAGATACCAGCTATAAAGTTATTACACATTATTGAGCAATAACTTTATAGCTAGTTGGACTTTTCTATGTCACTATAGTTAATTTACACATATAGCCTGTCTATGTTCATTGCACAATTAACAAGGTAATTGCATAATAGATACACCATGTAGAGGAGGCTTGGGGAATCAAATCAACATATAGGGTAGGGAGAGAAATTTCACATAAACCAGTATAAGTGATTGGAAACCTGTTCAGATCTGTAACACAACAAAAGTTCAGCTCCATAAACAACTTTCAAAATGGCCAAAACTGATTTAAGATAAATCTGGATGATGTAGTACCAGACTTAACTTGAATCTGGAGGGGATATGGACAGCAGTTCAATAAACACATGTAACCTACATCAGTTAACTCAGCCCCTTAGCATTCCAGGATGCTTTGCACTTCCCTTGTAACTCCCCCCCCGTACCTCTTGCAGGCTGGGCAGACTAGCCTCGACCCAAACTATCTGTTCCAGAGAAGCAGGGAGACATGTTCTAGTACCTTCCGCGCCCCTGTTTCTGGCCTGGGCCACTGCAGACTTGTAGCTGCATTTCTGGAATCTGAAGTGAAAGTCTGTTTTGTTGCTTATCGGTTTAATCTACAGAGTTTAGACTAACCTGTGAAGATTGAATTGATTCAGCCTTGAGCTTTTTGACTGTCTGTACTTAGCTATGATGTTTCTTGCCCTCCTTTCTCTGCAGGGTATTCAGTCCTGGTATTCAGTCTCATCTTTCTGTCAAATTGTCTTGAGAAATATTTCTCTTCACTGAAGTTTTCCCATTTTTAAAATCTTCAAATACTGAGGAATATAGGAATTATACTAAGCTCAGTGGTCACTTCAGGTCTAGGACTCTAGCAGTAGCTAATGTCATGTGCTTTGTAGAAAGCAATAAAATCTCCACAATGCATGGACAGAGGAAGTTCATTCTTGATTTCATACAACTCTACATTTCTTATATCCTAAACAATGGTGGCTGGTATTACTATACATTTTAGATGTTAGGAATCTCAAGTGCTTGAAGCGAGATAATTTTGAGAGGCTTGATTCTTAACTCCCCCCAGTCTCATTCCCACCCCCCACAGAACTGCTAAAACCTATCCTTTGACAATTAGGCTATTTTAAGGCACGTCACATTGGACACCTAGATTTTGATGAAAACCTGAAGTGACTACTTTGAAAATAGGGGTAACAAATCTTATTTTGTTTTGCCTTTAAATCAGATTAAGCACCATTTTTTGTCATTAATACGTTGTGGCAATGAGTTCCACAGGTTAATTTTTAAAAAAAAAAAATACAGCTCCTATTTGATCATAGTCATATGGATTTTGATTACGTGCCCTACGTGTACTTGTGCAGTTGTGAAAAAAGCAGGTTCCCTCAAGTTATGATAAGGAAAAATGCAAATAGCTGTTTGATCTGTATTTAAATAGTAACGCAACTTAGTACTTACAGGTCTTTTTATATGTTCAAAACTCTTTTACAAACATTAATCAATTGTAACAACATTACCCTATTATGTTTAGCTTATTGTAAGGGTTTTTTTGAAAGCTAATTACCACTTTCAGCAATACCTACCAGCCCCAATTCAACTGAAAACTGCCTAGCTTCAACCATAGATACATTTACATCATTCAGTTTGCTGTCCATCCATTGCTGAGAAGAATTCCTAAATGTTGTTGCTGCTGCCTATACCTTGACCTGTTAGTTAAGTGTTGCATCTCATTGGTCACTTTAAGGCAAAGTGTGGCAGGGGGCCATCTTGAGGCTGACCTCCGTGTTGCCTACCCACCTGTCTTGGGCAGTCCATCCACCTTTCTCCTGCCATACCTTGTTAGTGAATAATTAAGTTATTTGTTAGGCAGGAGTTATTTGTTAGGCACCTTCATGTGCCCAACTATACCAGGTGGTACATACATGCTCCATCCTTCCCTACATGTGTCCCATGCCTTGTAGGTGTTACTTCTGTCATCAAATTCACATGCCCCTGGTTTTGAGCCCTTTGTCTCCTGTCTCTCTACAACACACAGGCACCGAGTTCTGTAGTGACTGGCATTCTGTGCTTTTCTCTTGGATATTTGGCTCTATGCCTCTCTCCTGGGTGCCTGGCTCTACACCCCCTTAGTTTCATCCCTTTGAGGTTGTGGGCTCGCTACACCTGACACAAGGGTCTACAAAATCATATGCCATCTTTCTCCAGGCACTAATGAGGCCCCCAAACCTCCTCTTCTAGCCTCATCCCAATCCACCAGGGTAAACATGAACACAAACACAAGCCTCTCGGCTATAACATAAATACTAACAATAGCAATCCTGCTATGCCCATTTAAGGGAACAAACTTTTACTCAGAGTAACATGCCTCTATCTAGGTACCTGGGAGACCCCCTGTAAGCACATAGCACCTAGACAACAGAGCAGGCAGTAGCAGGGAGAGCTAGGCATGCAGCACCAGGTCTCAAGCAACTTCAGCAGGTAGGTGTTCCTTCCCTATCCATTGTCAGGGAGAAAGTATGTGTCTGCTAGCTACAGCCTGGGATTATATATCCCAGAATTCTGCCTCCAGATGGTCAGGTGATGTTGGCAGATGTGGCCAATTATTTCTTTAGGCTGTTATTCTGGCAACTTGCAGCTGGGGAGCTCAGTTTGACCTGCAATGCTTCCTGGCCAGGCTTCTTCAGCCTTAAGGGGCAGGCATGTCTTAGTGCCCTGCTATACAAACATAATGACAACAACATAAATTACTCAGGAACTCATGTATTTTGGCTCTTCAGAGCGTTGAATGATCCCTAATTAAGAAATGAGAGTAAATAAATAATTTAGAAGTGTCTCCATAATGCCAAAGATATTAAAACCCTTTACACAATTTAATCTACATGTGATATAGGGAAATTTTATCACTCCTATTTTTAAATTGGGTAAATTGAGGCACTGAGATTAAGTTATTTCCCCAAGGCAATATAGTACTGGGGCAAAAAGTACATATATTATGGTCTAGCCTTGTGTAAATTTTGTTATTCTCTTCTCAGCTTCTGATAACCTTCCCTCTGTGCTGTCCTTGGAATTATAAATATCACAGTCTTAAACTAGGAACTTCCAGGAAAAATTCCAATTACTTTGCCTCCTGCATCATTTATTTTAGTTCACATTACTGTAGGTGAAAAGTCACCTGATACATTTAAATTAGCATTTGGGGATTCATAGAAGCATTCATTAGAACATGAAGAATGTCATGGCTGAAATTTCTTTTTAAAACTGCAACAAATGATGTGGAAAATCATTATTTTTCCTCTCTCTTTGTGCAGTTTTATTAAAATAATATCTGTTCAAGAAAATTAAATTTCCCAAAATAACAACCTATCGTGTTTAGAAGGGTTAATGCTGCTCTTGAAAGCAACTACAAGGGTATACTATCAGTTAAAAAAGCATATAGTGTAGCTCTGCCTACCAGTCAGCAAATGGTTTTAGATTTGAGCTAAGTTCCCTCATTGTTCTGATATGCTGACCATATTTGCTTTTGGCATTAAATTTCCCTGCTTCTGATAGAGATTTTTGGACCCAGACTAGGATTCTGTTTACATTTAAAATAATATTGTCACTATAGTAGAGTGCTATAGTGTAAGTCACTGCAATATTATGCTATAAGGAAATATTAAAATGCCTGCAATTATTATGAAAAATTAATTGTGCATTGTCCTGCTAATCAGATTTATATTAGTATCAAAATAGGACATATGCAACTTTCTTATTTTTTTTTAATATCTGTACGTGTTTATTAACGTCAACTTAGCTGGATGCAACTAGAATTAGAAGAAGCAGAAGAGCAAATTTTCCCTTGTCCTTCACGGTGTCAGAGAACCTGACCTGAGCAGAATCTGTGCATGTCCACTGTTGTGGTGATAGGGGCAAAGATTTTGGTAGTGCTTCCTACACCAGCATCATTTTGCCCTCAGTTGTTTTCTATGTCACAGGTGAAGAGTACAGTAGGAGAGTCTGGACTGGTAGGCTAGGATATATTTCTGGCACAAACTTGTAGCAGAATTTTAGGCCCTACCCTATGGTGAATAATGAAGCACAGCAGCTGGGAGCTTGCTGCTCTGAAATTCTGTCTAGAGAAATCCCAACAATTTCCTTTTCCATCATATTTATGTTCAAGAAATGGCAGTCTATAAACAGGTGTTTTCAGCCTTGGGGCATACAAAGTAGGAGGTAGGTTTAAAACAGTGATGGCAGGACAGTGGAAGGTGCATAATAAATTTTGGACGTGAAAGGAATAACAATTCATGGGACACAAGAGCTTGAGAGCTGACAAAAGTCAATTTTCTGCTTGGTTGTACAAGACACTGTTTTCTTAGAACAAAGAACTATTACATAGTGCAAATGAAGGAATATGTAGGAGTGGGCCTCCCCCCTCCTGTGCCCCTTGATGTGAGCAGCATTTGTTAATTAGCAAGGGAAAGCTAATTAGCGTGCAACTGAACATAGTCTAGATGCAGACATTCAATAAGCCTGAAGTGAATTCGAATGAACTTACATGGGTTTCTCTATGTGAACTAGGTTAGTTCAGTAGCAAACAGAACACAAATTTGCCCTTTTTGGGGGGTAGGAGGGTATGCAGGCTGCCTGCACTAGCTGAAGCCAGCAGACTGGGAGTATTCCTACACTTCCAAGTGCAGCAGAGTGGCTGGGCTACCCCTGATTGGCTTCCAGTAGGACTGTGCAAAACAGCACTGGTGTGCTTCGACTTACATTTCAACATTTCAACGGAACAGTGTTTCATTTAGAGTTTTGGTTTATTATGAAAGCGCTGTTCCATTTCATTTTGTCAAAACTGTTTTGTTGTTTCAGTGCTGTTTTGACGCTTCACCCACCGAGCACTGGGAAGACTGGTGCTGCCTCTGGTCCCAGCCAGAAGCACCAGCCTCCTGTTACCCGGCAGGCAGACTGGGGCCCCCCACACCTATGGAAGGAGTTGGCAGAGCCCTACAGCCCTCCCAGGGGTGCATGGGACCCCGATTGGCTTGCTGAATCACAGGAGGCTGCTCCTGTCACCTGGGACAGCTCTGGGCATAGCCTGTATCCAGCACTGGGAAGATCGGTGCTGCCGCTGGCCCTAGCCAGAAGCACCAGCCTCCTGTAATCCATTAGGCAGATTGGTGATAGTGCACAGCCCAGGGCAAATCAGCTCATGGGCAGGTCGCCACACAAGCTGATTTGCCCCAGGCCCACCTGCTGCAGATGGCAGCACCAGCCTCCTGTGATCCAGGAGGCAGGTTGGGGGCCCATACCCCCAGGAGTAGTCTGGCACAGCCCCAACAGACTTTCTGGGGTGCAGGTGGGCCCTGATCTGCTTGCTGGATGACAGGAGGCTGGTGCTGCTGGCTGGGAACACTGATTTTCCAGGTGGCGGGAGCAGTGTCCTGTGATCCAGCAGGCCAATCGGGGGCCCCTGCACCTGCAGGTGGGCTGTGGGGCTATGCCGGACTCCTCCTGGGGGTGCAGCCCCTGACCTGCCTGCCGGATGACAGGAGACTGCTGCTGTTGGCTGGGACAGGTGCTGAAGCCAAGTAAGCCTGGCTTTGAAACTCAAAATGTTTCAAAACTTTTGAAATGTTTTGAGTGCCCTTGCTTCATTTCAAAGCTGCTTCAAAGGCTTTTGTTTCATTTTGATTTTGCTCTTTTGAGTTCAAAATGCATTGAAACAGCTTCGAAATGAAACACCAGGTAAAATTTTGCACAGCCCTAGCTTCCAAATACATGTCCTCTTTCCCTTGCTGGTCCTCTGCCAGCCACAGACATCTGTCAGCTGCAGACAAGCAGTGGAGGCAATGGTATAGTTTGTTCCCTGGGTCTGCATCTGCCTGCACACCCTCCCAGGACTCCTGTGAATGGACATAGGCTCAGGGAGCACAAGAAGGCTGTCAGGGATGGGCAAGCACCTCTTCCTCATCCCCCATCATCGTCAGGTACTGTGTTGACTCTGCTTTGTGAGAGCCTGGGGGCAGGGCTGGCTGGGTGATCAGCCAGAGCAGTCAAGCATGGGCTGAGTTCCAGGGCACCTCCCTATAAGGGGGCATTTGTGGGGACCCACAAAGGAGCCTGGGAAGCCAGAGGGCAGCAAATTAACTTGATTCAATAGGGGATCTGGTACAGAACTAACCTAATGTGTATAAGTTTGAGTGCACATCAATTCAGGATTATTTTAGATTGGGTTCTGCCATTTTTAGTCTGGACTATATGCCCTGAACTTCTGTATGGTTACAGGTTTGGTTTGAATTCTGATCACTTAGTGTGGATTATGTTTACCATATGTACCTAGCCAGAGGCTCATCCTAACTAGGCAGACAGTGGGTGATAGAAAGTGCATACAAGTTGAAGCACATAAGTGCCTTGTTGGGCAGCACAAATTTCCTAAATTCTGCTGCGTTTGACATTGTACTCCTGAAAATACATTTGTTGTTTTTTCACATTGTTGGCTCTATTGTAGTCTATACAGAATGTACTGGGTGAAACTCCAGCTGAGAAAAATGGTTTGTGCAATTTGCTGTGATAGCCAATTCCTCACTTGAGCTAGTTTGACACACATCCACCAAGTCCCATATAAAGGGTGAGGTAACCATGAAAATCTCCTGCAATTTAGAGTTTATTCATAACTCCTCCATTTAGGAGGGAATAAACCAAGGGACCATCTTGTAAGTGATAATATAAAAGTGTATTGCTTTATGCCACAGGTCACTGGCAAATGTTGCAACTGCAAAAAATAGCAAGAAATTATGTGGGCATTCAACAGTTCCCCCTGCAGAGACCTGGACCACCCTTTGAGTTCTGTTTGCTTTGTGGGCTGTCAATGTGAAACAGGAGTGGGAATCAATATTGCTGGAGCAGATTTTTTTTTCTTTTATGAGTGAGAATTTAGAATAGTTGGAGCTCTAGTTCAGCTGCCAGCCTATAATACTAGAGCAGAAGCTGGTTCCAACTGTTGCAGGAACTGTGCAGGCATCCTGCAAGCCTGAGTGAAGCAGCTGAGCACTTAAACATAGTTATTTGTTTGTACTAGACACTTTAATCCATGTTATCATCTGATTACCTCTGGTTACAGATTTGAGCCTTGAGCCAGCTCCTCAGTGAGTGTAAGAGGACTTAATTTTATCCCTGATGCAGTTATGCTGAATTTATGCTGCTTGATTGCAATTGTTATATTTTTATTTGCTTAATTGGCATTGCTCCATAAAGGTTGGACCCAAAGAGCGTTAGTAATATAAGCTCTTCAATCATGTGTCCAAGCTATGAATACTTAGGTGCAAATACATAACTGGTGTGGAGCAGAAATATAGTTACATATGCAAAATCAGTATCTGCGTACACACTTTGTACTACAGCTGAAATTTGCCTTTGCAAGATGCAGTTTTGGGAACAAACAATTTATTTGTGCATCTGAACAATTTGTGTACATAAGCGCAAAGGACTAATGCAAGCATCTCTATGATCTCTGTTATCATTTGCACTCTGTGGTGGCCCCCTACACAGGGGTGTCTTTGGACTTCTTGGCCAGATCCAGATGTGCAGACGTGCATTTTGTGGCACCACAAACTGCACACCTGACATGTTAAAATGCACCCCTTGCTACCAAAAAATCCTGATAGCAAAAAAATAAAAAAAGCTGCAAAAACAGTGCATGTCACAGGAGCATGTGCTAGCAGACACAGGATCAGTCCTCCAAATAAGACACTCTGGCTGCCAGTCAGAGTGTCTCTCTTCCTCTAGTTCTGTCTTGGCTCCTCCAGCACACCGGGAGTCAGGAGGAGCAGGGAAATGTCTACTTCCCTGAAGTGGGGCCAAACACTACATGCAGGGCTGTGTGCAGTGGAAGAAAGCAGTGGCACAAATTTGTGCTGCTGCAATTTTTGCCGTGGCAAATGCACACCCCAGCATGTGGGGATGCATCCATTATGTGCCACAGAGAGCATAGCTGGCCTGATTTTAATGAACTGGTCTAGAAAGACTTCAGAAGCTCTGCCATGAACCTCAACCATTTCATATCCTATAGTGTAGAACCCAAATCCTAGGTCTTTGTCCAGATGGAGAGACTTTTACCCTACATGTTTATTTCCATGTTAACATTCATATTAACATGAATATTGGGGTCCTATACCTAAAATAATGTGCAGTAAATTTAAAAGTATGGCCCAAATGTCTGCTGTGTTTAACAGTATGCAGCTATCTCAAGTTCCAGTCAGTGGCTTTCTGTAGACCCATGTATATGCAGTGATGGCATAGTACAACTCAGGAGGTCAGGGGTAGGGATGTGAGTTCATTTAAAGCCAACTTTATACTACCTTCTTGCTGCCACAGTCTTGGGCTGCTTGTATTTTGGAACAATTGGCAAATGCTAGAGCAGCCTAATTTGTACCAGGTGGTGCAGCCCTGCAGAGGTTTCAGTCCAAACAGTTAGAGGTTGCTACTAGTTTATTAGGAAGCTGGATTTGCCCACCTGCCAGTCACTGGTATGAAAGTAGTATAGGAATCGGTATGTTGGCTTTATCATTGCACCACCTTTCTGTACTGGATTGCCTTTTTCTGGACTAGCTATACTACCTTTTGAGACACCTTCCAGTAGTGGTGTAGTGTAGAACAGCTGCAGCCCAAAGGAGCATCTGATCCATAGTGAGTTTATCTGACTATGTGTATGTGGATAGCCACATGGGATCTGATCTGTGGGCCTTCTAGTCCAACATCATTTCTCTGACAGGTGGGACAGAGGAAAATTAAGGAACCTAGAGTAAATAGATTTGTGATAAGCTGCCCTTGTGAATGCTTCATCCTACTTCTCTACAGTAATTATTTCTAACTCCAGATATTCTTGTTATCCCTAAATAGTTCATTCCTCTTTGAATTTTGCTTTCTAGGTCTTAGTGAGAGAGTGAGTGCTATGGAATGAAATCTTTTATGTTGCTTCTTTATTATAATGTAGATCTAAGCAGGAATGATCTACCACAGGGATGCTCAGGTCTGGACCATGGATTTATGTCATCTTGGTCTGTGAAGCTCCCCATAGGCTCAAAAATTTGAAAGCAGGGGAGCCGTGGTTGCATTAATTAGCTCTCCTCTGATGCCAAAATTTTGACCCATGGGAAGCCCTGAGTGCTGGATGAATGGCCCTGTACATTAGATCACAGGACTAGCCCAGGACGGGGTGTGTTGGGCTGGATTTCACACACATGGGGCCCAATTTGGGTGCACAGGGCTCAATCCAGCCACAGTGGGGCCCATTCTGGGCATGTGGGACTAAATCTGACATTGTAGGGCCCAATCTGAATTTGAGATCTGGCCTGTGGACCGACTTGTGCACTCTTCTGGGCCATGGGACCGAAAAGTTGGGCAATTATTTACAAAGTTCCTTCAAAATATTCTTGTTTTCAACTTCTCAACTACCAATCATTCCTGTCTGGTAACTTTGTTTATCCGATATTTTCCTCTTCTGTATAATGTTCATTGGACCAAATGGTTTTGGGAAATGTTAAATGAAACTATGGAGGATTACCAGTGGTGGGTAAATTTGTGCGTCATAATCTCTAAAGATAACAAATTGAATCATGCATTATCTGAACAACCTGAATACCATTGTGATTCAACAGTTTGAACAGCATCCAAGGAGTACTCAGCTAAAAAAGCATTGAGCTACCTATTTCTGGTTGCTGTTGTTTATAAATGGAGCTGAAAGATAGCTTTTAAGGTGAGATGTTTGGTTATATTCTTACTATGATTACCTTCAATCAACTGCCTAGGACTGACCTGAGATAGGACTTTTCTGAAGCCCTCAAATTTTGCAGCTAAATTCCCTTGATCCAGATCTGAGTTTGACTACCTTAAGGACATCTGGGGGAGCTTTCTAATTTAGTTGGTCTTTTGATTGATTTATTTTAATTATTTGCTGCTAGAGCTGCAAAATTTTGAACACTGAGTGGCTTTTTTTCCCAGAGCCATCTGTTGTGAGTATTATTGCTAGTTTTTAAAGTTAAATGCTTAATAAAAGCAGTAACAGGAGCTGCAATTGATGATATACAGAGGTGCAAAAAAGATAACTTTTTTGCTGTACCTGAAATGACAAGGACTGGTGGCAGTAGTGGAAACAGAAGGCTAAAGGAGAGAGGAAATTCCATGAAAACTTTATTTCATACACCAGTCATGCTGAGGTACCAAGCCCTGGGGAAACTTTCCCTAGAAGTGTGTACAAGTGGAACATTTCGATCAATGGAATCACAGTTCCACTGGTAGAAACATTAAGTGTACAAGCATTCAAGCAGTTTCTACTGGATCAAAAATTATGGGTCCAGTAGAAACTTCTACCATGTCTGATGACGTAGAAGTCAATTTGGTAGTGTTTGTACTGGTTTAATGAATGCTTGTTGGTAGAAGCTCCTGTGCCACCCTCTGGCATGCCGGTGGGCAGAGCTCTAAGCCTCACCACTCCCTTCCAGAGAGAGAGAGTCTCACTTGGCCAGACCCCATTGCTATGGCCATGTCACAGAATGGACCTCTTTTCCTGTCTGCTTCAGGCCTGGGCTAGCCCCTCTCCACAGCGTCACAGCTGACAACTCCTTGACTAGTTCCTGGACTTTAAATGCTGGGCAGCTGGGGGTGGCACTTAAAGCCTGGGGGCTGGGGGCTGGGAACCAGGGTGGGGAAACTGTCCCAGACTAGAGCTCCTGGTATGAGGTCCACTGCTCTAGGTCTGTCTGGGACTAGTGTGGCAGGTTGGGAAATGTGGTCTGAGGAAGAGTTTTGCTCTCTGTTCCTTCTGCTCTCTTAGGGCTGTAGGTGTTGACTTTTATGTGCCCATAGAGTGACGCTCACCCAGAGGTCCATTCATAGGGCTGCAGTTCTACCTTTAAAATGCTGAGAGCAAGGAACATCTTTTCTGCAGGGCATAGCCAGACCCCTGTGCCTGCAGCCCCATATGTGGGGCTGGGGGTGCCAGCTTTGGACTGTTCCTCAGGAAAGAAGCTCCCCACCAGGACTTGAGAGCATCGTGCCCACAGCCCCATGCTTGGGGCTGCAGCTGCAGGCTTTGAAGTGCTGGGTAAGGGGAGCTTCCTTCCCCAGGATTTGAGAACTCCCAGCTCTGGCCATGTTGGTGAGGCTTCCTGTAGCTAGAGCCTCAGCAGTACCATGGGCAAAGCCCCATCACCATGGCCATTGCATTGGGTCTCCTTTGAAAGCTTGAGAGCTGAGAGGGAGGGGGTGCTTTGAGGATGGGAGTTCTCTGGGGTGGACAGTGGATCTGTGTCCTCAGGAGCTGTTGGGTGTCTCTAGGCAGTCTGGAGTCCTTGCAAAGCATGCTAGGATGTATGTTCTGGGGCCCCTGGATGGATGCCTTCTGCAGTTCAAACTATTTGCAGAGCATGCAGCTGGCCCCCCAGAAACTTGTACAGGGCTCTACTGATCGGGTTTCCAGCCGCTCCAATGAAACTGCTAAAATTCCACTGGTTCATTTGGATGCTTGTACGTGCCCTAGGAGAATAATAGTGCTACAGAATTATGTGTTGTTCAAGCAAGCTGTTAGTAAAATCAAATTGCTTGTTTTTCATTCTCTTTCATTGTTCTTGTTCCAATAGAACTGAATGTAGCGATTTTGTAAACAAGTAGGGCAGATGCATTGGAGGGACTGAGTATATCCTATGAAGTCATGAGAGAAGCAGAGTAGACCCAGGTACAGTATAAGCATGGACTAGCTGGTATGGCTGTGTTTGGTCATACTCCACTGAAATCACTTGTCTGCTTCCTCAGTTCTCAGCAGTTGGATATTAGAATTTTGGAAACAATTAATGAATTTGATCTGTAAATGGAAATCATCAGGGCCTATCTGTGCAGTGACCTACAAATGTGCAATGACATTCAAAAGAACATGCAGAGAATCTGCACGCTTACATATCTGCTGACCAGGGAAAATTATAAAAACATACAAGTCTGCCAGGAATTTAATTACAGGGGCTTGCCAGCTGCCTGCTACTTCTCTGTTTGAGATCAACACTTTCAGTTGCTCCACCGCTTCTGGATAAGACTCTTCAATAAAGCAGCTGCTGTGGGAGAGGCTGGCATGTCTTGAACAGACACACATAATCCTAGAGGGGGCAAAAATTCTGGGATCTCTTGACCTGCTATTGGGGTCAGATTTATAAAGAGGAAACTTTTTTCTGCTGTGTCTGCAGCAGAGCACAAAGGGCTAATGTCAGTTCTTGCTTAGAACAGTAGGCTTGACATGACTCCAGGGAAGCCAATTCTATAACGCTGGATTTACACCAGTAAAACTAACACCAGAATTTAGTTGGCTTTTATGCTTGCTGTGTGACTGCTCAGGGGTCTGACAATTTACTTTGCTGTGCATCATGACTTCATTAATTAAGTCCCAGAAGAAATGACATGGGGCCAAATTTTGCTGTCAAGTACATCTGGGAAAATTTGGAGTGGCTTCATGGACTTCGCAAGTGTTGCTAGTGATCTATGCCAGGTGAAAAGCTGAGCAGAATTCAGCCCATTTGAGCAAACACTCAGGCAGGTGCACCTTATCTGCAAACAGAAATATGCATATGCTGTTTGTATATGTCTGAGGAAGCCTTGTTGAAAGTTTTGGTCTCAGATACAAACATGTACTTCATTAACCTACCCTATCTACTTGCTGCCACTGAGTGGCAGCATAAACACAGCCCTGTAATGAAATAGTTCCTGGCAAATGAAGCCCTGGAAGATTTGATATAAGCAGTATACTATAACAGAATATGTGAACGCCTCCAGTTTCTATGCCCAGGCTCTGAAAGGAGTGGGGAATACTGAACTGAAGGAAGGAATTATCTATTTTTCTGACAATGAAAAGAAGCAGTAAAGTTAAAATTACTCTTTCATTCTACAGAACATGCTAAGAGGCACTGGCAAACTAGGCCCTGTAGATACCAACATAATAGGTGTGCTAGACATGCTTAAATTAAAAATTTAAGATGGGACAAAGGTGACCAGCAGATGAAGCTGAAGAAAGGAAGTACTCTATTAAAAAAAATCACTCCAGATTGTTGGATTTGCATTTGTTATGACTGAGCAATTGAGAGACAAATGAAATAGGTACCTAGGGATTATATCGGGATGAAGGATACATTTCAGCCTGCATCCTTATGTTTGTATCACTGAACCTCTGTCAGGTCTCCTGTACCGTTCCTACAAAGGAGGAAATACTGGTGGTATGCCTGGGGTTCACAGCATAAATTCACACTGTCTCATTTTAACACAGAAAGGAAAACAGGCTGGCACTGACTTGGTTTGCCCATGTGAACTTTGCTGTACTTTATGTCATTTGCTTTAAAGGTCGCCAAGGTACTGCAAGGTATTGTACAATGTGGGAGGTTGTGTCCCCTCCATGCTAAGTTAAAACATAAACAGTTGGATAATGGTAGAGTCTACTGTTTCTCATTGGCTCAATTCTGGTGAAGTGAGCATAGCCTGAAAGTTTTGGGGTGAGAGAGAGGGTGGAGGGGGGTGGAAGTAGCAGACAGGGGAGGCTGAATGAGGGAAGTGGCTCTTCTGAAACTTCTGAAGTGCTGCAGAATCCAAATTGCCCAAATGGAAATAAGTGCCCAGAGGCATGTGCTACTGGACCATGTCCAGGTATTGGAGGATATGAAGAATATTAGGAGACACAACATAAATGCATGGCCCTCTTGGGGATATTTCAATGCAAAGTTTAGGATTCCAACCCACCGCTCCTGGGAGTTTTCTGAGAACCCAGCTGTTTGCTAACAGCTTGAATTTCTATAAAGCCTTCTGTCTGAACATACCAAAACACTTCACATATATTAATATGTTATGTTGTTCTACTCTGAAAATGCACTTCCAAATGGCATAATAGGATCTGAAGGTTCTTATCCAAAATACCTTCTATATGAGATTTGTTCCCACCTTTCCCCAGTAGGTAATTATGTGTCCTCCAACTACAAGCTAAGAGTCAAGCTAAGTGCTTTCTGGGTTATGTATTATCACCAGTGAATCTGGTGGATTCTGTAGCCCAAGTTCTGTTCTAATTTCACTTGAGGGACCCATATGTTCTGTGCAGCTGAGGCACACTTGGCTCTAGGAAAATGGAGGATCCAGCTCACTTTTTCATAGTTGTACTGATTCTGCAGGCCCAAGAGAAATAAAAATTAGGAACAACTTATCCTTGTCACTTAAAGAAACATAAACACAAATGTCTCAATATACATTGTGCAGGGTCTCATGCATGGATATCAATGGAAAGCTTCACTGGGCATTGGCTTAGGCCCATAGCTTTTTTTTTATTTTTGTTAATTCAGAATTAGAGCTTGGGAAATCTCTCGCTATTGAACGGTAGTAAATTTGCCATTTTACTTGGTACCTCAGGGATAAGAGCACTTACCCAGAATATAGCCAATGTCAAGAAAACAAGAACAGCTTTATTTTGTTTTGATTTGGTTACCTTGATGAAAAATAATATAAATATAAACATACTGGTTTGGACCGAATGGTATTTAAACCTTTAGGTTAGTGATTCTTGATCAGGGTGCTGTGGTACCCTGTTAGGTATGCAAACATGATTCACAAGATAAACCCAGAGATTTCAAATAGGAATTTATAGTGTTAAAAACCATTCTCCCCTGTTGCAGTCTTTCTGAGCTTTTTTGCAAGAGAATAATTGCTCTATTTTTCTGTAGTGAAAGAACAAATGAAAAAAAAAAAAGCAAAGGGACTTAAAAAGGAGGGAAACAGGTGATGGTAGCGCTCTTTTTTAACACTTCCGCCTGATAGAGATTCAAAAACACACCTTTCCATCTCCCAGAAATAGGTGTCAGCCATTGAAAGGAAACTGCTCTGTTTCTCCTGTTGCAGTTCTTCCATTTTGTATAAATAATTAAACATTCAACAGGGCACAGACACCCTGGTGTCCTTCCCATCTTCACAAGAGTGTCTTAACCTTGAGGCTCGAGAAGCATACTCACTTGCTTGTTTCTGTATCAGTGACTTTCTTAGATCTTTTTATAAAGTCGAACCATTCCAGCCGGAGGAACTGAGGAAGCTAGAAACTCAAGAGTATTATGGCAGCTGGGATATCTTGGTTCAAATCCTTGTTCAAATCATGTGGAATGTGGATTTGGACAAAGAACTCCTTGCTGAGTATCTGTATTGCTTGGTTAGATGCTATTTTGAAGCAATTTATTCTCAAGCCATTCTATTGCAACTGTTCAATTTTGCATGGATGATTTAAACATGCATGAAGACAGAGTGTACATAATTCTCTCTCCTGTTGTTGGGATGGACATGTGAGAAGTAGGACGTCTGGGTTCTAGTTCCTGCCTGAGTACATCGTTTATTATTTATACAAAGTAGAAGAACCCCAAGAGACCGAGAGCCCTCCTGATCTCAGGGTACCCCATTCCCCTCTGGGTAGGAGATGTGAGGGAGATATGGATTTGAGTCTCCTCGGCTGGAAGAAGGAATTTAATCTTAGTCTCCCATAGTCTGAGTGAACGCTCTAATGTAGGGCTAGAAGGGTGACCCCATTACCTGCTTTCTTCTAATTTTTTTTTTTTTCAGTTAGTTAGGCAATTAAATTGAAAAATCAGGATGTGCTTGCTTTCTTAATACTGAATGCATAACAATTGTTTATTAAAGGCTCTAGTTTTCCACTATCAAGTTGTTCTTTGATTTAACCTACGCTTGAAAAAATCATCATATTTTTAACCTGTATATCTTTAAAGGAACTGTGGTAGGCCTTATCTATGTAGACTTCTATAAGGTACATAGGAAAGTATTACTTCATCTGGAGAAGAAGGGGATTAGTACAGAACTGCAAGGTGGGTAAGGAACAGACTAAATGGGAGATGGAGTCTGTGTGTGTTGAACAGGGAAGTGAGAATTTCTCCAATGATCAGCCTTGGAAAGGATCTAGTATAATATTTGCATTAGTTATCTTGGCAGTAGGAGTGATGACATTTGTTAGGAGGCATTGTCAATACAAAGGAAGACAGGAATATCTCATGTGAAGAATTGGATGACCTTGTGAACTGCGGTAATAGTTCACTGCGTTAATAGAAATGGAATGAAAATGTCATGTCATGCACTTAGTAATTAATAACAAGTATTTTTGGTGTAAGATGTGGTCTCAATAAGTTATGACACAAGAGGAGGAGAAAGACTTGGTGTATTAGGCAAACAAAGAATGACAATGAAAGACTAAGATGTATGTGATAGAAAAAGCAAATATGCTTTGGATTGCAGCACATGAGGTGTTTCCGGTAGAAACAGGGACTTCTCAATGTCATAGGACTGTTATTTTCAAACTTCCTGCAGTCATGTTATTCTTTCATATCACTTCTTCTGCCGTGAAACCCCTACCTCTGGTTCTGCGGAGCCTAGTGACCCTAGCTGCTCTGCCATGACTCCCAGTTTCTTTGGGGATGAGACTTACTGCAGAACCCCAGGACTCTGTGGACATAATTTGAAAACCACTGCCATAGTACAAAGGTCTCATCTGACCTCACTGGAGTGCCCTTTACAGTTCTGATCACTCATATTCTAGAGGTGAATTTAAAATATGCAGACCAGAACATCAGTGATTAAGAGGCTCCTCCACCTCCCGATTGCTTAAAAGCAGGCTGATATATCATCTTCTTAAGTAGAATAATTAGTAAAATCTATACTGTATTGTAGTTCAATGTGTATGATAAATTATTTTAATGCACTATTTTTGCAAAGCACTCTTTGAACGCTAGGCTGCCTGTAAACATACCCCCCCATTTTCTATTGTATATTCTATTATATGTATATGTATGTATCTTTTAAAGCAAATTTCTTTCTGGACTAGAATAATTTATACCATCCTAATGATATCGCTGCGAAGCATAGATTCTTAGAGCTAGTATTTTCAGTTT
>JAGPOW010000100.1:2305526-2338036 GCA_030014935.1 Caiman crocodilus
ACTATGAAACTATGAAACTATCAGGTCACTTTGAATAAGGTGCCTACGTAGGACTTGCCACATGCCATGTAGGACTTGCCACATGTTAGACTGCTGAATTTTGTTAATATTGGCCACAGAGATGCTTCTCTGGCAGATATTGATGATTGTCTATTCCATTTAATACTTGTACCTGTCCAGTGGCATAACTAGGCAGGGTGACGGGGCAACTGCTCCAGGTGCCAACAAGGGTGGGGGGGCAAAAAACCCAGTGTTTGCTGCGGCTGCACAATTGTCGTCATGGTGGTAGCAGCAACTGGAAGTCATCACTGCCCCTGTGTATGGCAGCTGCCCCAGGCACCTAGCCACATTCTTATACTGCTATATCTGTCTCTGAGTTTGTCGTCACAATAGTTTTGTCCCTGATTATCATCTCTGCCCACTGGAAGGTGGACGTAGCTGAGCATGGAGTGATATTTCCTGATCCTGGGACTCATTTTGTGCTAGCCTCAATTCCTCGATAAATTAAAGCATCTGGAGACATGTTCTAATTTACATTGGCTGGCCATGTTCCACAAATGGCCATCTGCCTGCTAGGGATAACTGTAGTGCACATGCTGTGGCTTCCCTTGTGCTGGAGGGAATTCCCAAGCTGTGCAATCCAGCCAATTTGCTGGCCCCTTTTGCTGGAGTGAGCAGGAAATCCGGCTCTTACTTGTTACCTTATTATTAGTTTGTTGTATAACCTTTTTGAATCACGCAGTGTTGATGATTAAATTATGGCATCTAACAGCGATTTTAGTGTTTAGTTAAGCTATTTATTCCTAAAACATCTGCTGCCTTTATGTGTAGATTATCTGCAGATAATGCAAGGCACATAAAAGGATTTGTTCCACAGTAAAGTCAGTATACCCATCTGGTTGATTTTTATACCACTCTGCTGCACACTAATGGTCCTTCTGAGAGCTGCTGTTGGGCTGACAAGAGTTACAAGAAGATAAATTGTATAACACTTGGATTTCAAGCTGTGTATTTTAGCAATGAGAAGTTGTGGCCTGATAAGTAGTATCGTTAAATAAATGCTGATACAACATTTGTGGTATTAAAAACCCCCAAACAAATATGAAATAGATCCTGAAGACCTTAGGTCTGTGATCTTTTAAATGAGGCCATGTAGCACTCTCAAGAGGTACCTTTTCAGTTTTTGTTTTTATAGATTAACATCTGTACAGAAAAAAATCTTTCTGCATTAAACCAAATTGTTACAAATAGGATGGAAACCTAGGAGGATTTTCTTGTTCTTACCCCAGAAAAAAACATGCTGTTTGATACAGCAGTATAGGTGTTGCCTCTTAACTTCTGTAAATCTGTGTGAATGGTTTAGCTGAAAAAAGCAATCAATGGTCTTGCTGGCTTTGATCCCACTCCTGCAAATGTGTTGGCCCTGGAGTTGAGAGTGCTTGGAATCTTGTGACCTAAGGTTTGAGTAGGGAATAGCATGGCTTTTACAGCAAATAAGGGAGATGTTCCTGACTGCAAAGATATGAGGCTCTGTTTGAAACCTTGATAATGGCAGGTTGAATTTTCTCAGCAGTTTTATCCTATAATATATATCTGCCCCCAGAAGTTTTGTGCTATATCGTCTCCTGTCATGGTTTCATACCTGTTAAAACCTTGCACTCTATGTTCCTCCAATCCTGCTTATACAATTGGATTCATAGAACATAAAGGCCTTAAGGAATTGAATCCAGTGCTTCCCAAACTTTTGATACCTGGGGTGCATATTTCCACATTAAAATTGGCAGCACATGTCACTCTTCCACCCAAAAAGCCAAACATCTCCCCCCCGCTCCCCCCAATATTTCACAGTGTATAAGTTGACCCCACATTTTTATCAAAAAAGTTACTATTATCAAAAAAAGGTAAAAGGTATTTGATAAAAAGATATTTTTTATCAAATACCCCCACTGAAAATGGGTAACCAACTTGATAACTGGCTCTTTTTTTCACCAGTCCCAAGTGACGCCCCTGCCCATTACAGAACAGGAAGGCCTGGGTGAGGGAGATGCCTTACTCTTCATCAATGCTGACCTTGTGAAGGGACACCTTGAGAGGCTGGATACCTTCAAGTCAGCCACACCTGACAGCTTACACTCCAGGGTACTCAAGAAGCAGGCAAGCATCTTAGTTCAGCCCCTGGCATGTGTCTTTGAGACTCCTGGCACTCTGGTGAAGTGCCTGAGGAAGAGATTGGAAGAAGACCAATGTGGTGCCTATCTTCAAGAAAGGGAGGAAAGTGGATTCAGCAAACTACAGACCCATCAGCCTGACCTCTATCCTGGGAAAGGTCCTAGAAAAGATTATCAGAGACCATTCTCAACAGACCGGATGATGGCAAAATCCTGAGGGATAGCCAGCAAGGGTTTCTTGTGAGTAGGTCTTACTTGACTAATCCCATTTCCTTTTATGACCAGGTGATCTATCACCTGGACAAGGGGGAAGCGATTGATGTCATATACCTGGACTTTAAAAAAGCCTTTGATCTGGTATCCCATGTTCACCTCCTAGCAAAACTGGCCAACTGAGGCCTCAGCTTCACTATGATTCGCTGGCTGGGGAATTGGCTCTGTGGTTGGACCTAGAGGGTGGTGGTTGACAGAAGTCAATCATTGTGGTGCAGTGTGACCGGTGGGGTCCCTCAAGGCTCTGTTCTTGGGCCTATACTATTCAACATCTTCATTAATGATGTGGACATTGGCATCAGAAGCAGACTGGCTAAGTTCACCACTGATACCAAACTTTGGGGTAAAGCATCCACACCTGAAGACAGGAGGATGATCCAGGCTGACCTTGACAGGCTCAGGAAATGGGTGGATGAGAACCTGATGGTGTTTAACACTGAAAAATGCAAGGTTCTCCACCTTGGGTGGAAAAACCTGCAGCATGCTTATAGGCTCGGCAGTGCTACATTGGCCATCACTATGGATGAAAGGGACTTGGGCTTCCTGATTGACCACAAGATGAACATGAGCCTTCAATGTGATGCCACAGCTAGTAAAGTGAGCAAAATCCTGGCTTGCATCCATAGTTGCTTCTGAAGCAACTCCCAGGATGTTATTCTCCTCTTGTACTTGGCCTTAGTGAGGCTACAGCTGGAGTACTGCATCCAGTTTTGTTCTCCACAATTCAAAAAGGATGTGAAGAAGCTTGAGAGAGTGCAGAGGAGAGCCACGTGCATGATCAGAGGTCAGGAAAACAGACCTTATGATGACAAGCTGAGAGCCTGTTGTCTGCCTGCTCCTGACTCCTAGTTTGTACCTCAGGGACCAAGAGCAGCCTCCACTGGTGAGGCTGCTCCTCCAGGGTCTCTTGCACTGGCAATCACTATTGTGGCTTCTCCTGCCATAACTGGGAACATGGAAGGAGTAGAGGAGATAAGCTGGGCTGCAAAGTGTGGCTCTGTCTATGCGTCTGCCTGCCCACCTGCTTGCTTGCAGCAGAGCACACTTATGGGAGTGTGAAGGCAGCAGGACAGAGACTGCAGGGGGATGGGGAAATGCAGGGAAAGACAGCCGCAGAGGCAGCAGATGAGCAGTTTAAGCACTGATGGAGCAGTTTAAGCACTGATGAAGAGGCTGGGGAAGGTACAAGGTGCTGGACAGGGGAGAAGAACATTTACCTCCTTGCACAGGGGGATCTTGCAGCACAATTCTATCACTCTTCTGGCATACTCATATGCTATGGTACACCTTTTGGGAATCACTGATCTAATCTGACCATCTGTATAACACTTCCTTAGGATTTCTTCATTTCCCTGAATTAACTGTTTGAACCAGAATATATAGTTTTCGGGGTGGGGGGGTAGAATTCCATGATTATACGCTGCCACTGATGAGAATTCACTACATCACTTGGTAAATTGCTCAAGTGGCTAATTAGTCTTGGTGTTTTAAAATTTTGTGCCTTATTTCTAATCTATGTCCATTTTCACCATGTAGCCCTTGGCTCTTGTTATATTTTTTGCCTGTTAGTTGAAAGGCCCATTAGGGGCTAAAGGGCCTCCAACCCCTGATTCCCTCCTCCCTGTGCCTCCTCCCTTGCTGTTTCCCCCACCTCTAAGGACCATCTTTCTTTTCCCTGGTGCTCATATAATAGTTTCTGTGTTTTTCTAGTTTTGAATGGGCTGATGCAGGGAGGGCCTGGGTGAATGGTGGTGGGGTTGTGGCGGGTTATATGTGGGGTACTGTGGTAATGTGTTGTTGGTGCTGGGGAAGGTGAGGGGCGATAAAGTTGCTCACTACAGTCACATTGCCTATGTTGTTGTGGTCCTGTCAGTGGGTGGGAATGGAGGCCCGTGGGCAGATGGCCTGGTGCAGGTGGTGAGAAGGCCAGTGCCGTACTCAGGAGCGTGGGCCTGCAGGTGGATGGTGATGGCCTCAGGCACTCTGACTCCTATGTGCTGCTGTTGGAGCGGTGGTCCTCATCTGCAACACTGTTCCTGGGTGGCTGGCTCTGCTGTGCCTGTTGCTGGATGTGCTGTGAGACATGGAGAGCCTCTTCCATCCATTGGAGCTTAAGGACCTCTCCCCAGGACTCTCACATTATGCAGAACACATGCTGCAGTGATGATGCGGGGTACATGTTACAGCACTGCTTCCAGTCAGGTGATGAAGCTCTGCTAACAGCCCTTCAGCCAGCCAAGCACTTGCTTGACAGTGCACTGGTGGCAGATGAGGGCCTCATTCTAGCACTGCTGTTAAGCATCCGGGGCCCTGGAAGGGGTGCATCAGCCAGGGGAGGAGCAGGTATGCAGCATTCACTATGATCACTGGTGGGATGGCAATGTCTTTGATAATCAGGTCTTGGATCCCTGGGGCGAAGGTCTGTGCCTTCATCAGTTCTGGGAATGGGAAATGGTGCTACTATGCAGACATGGCTTACTGGCAGCTGGCCCAGAGTTTCAGGCAGGTCTTCTGGAGTGCCCAAACCACAGCTCAGGTGACTTTGTGGTCCTCATCTGGGTCCAGCAGGCATGCTGTCCTGGAGCCACAGATCTAAGGGGGAGGATGCTGTTGCAGATGGCAGCGGGTCTCAGCCAGGAGGCAGTCCCTGTTGCCAGACTGTGCAATGGGCACAGGGTTCAGGGACCACACTTGGTTAGGGCTGATGTGGCAGTCCAGCTGGCACAGGGGGCTAGTGTTCCCAGACACCAGCTGGCCAGGGCTGAGAACCTTCTGAGGGAAAGTAGCCCTGAGCTGGTCATCAGGACACCTTTTTATAGCCTCAAGCTCCCCCTGGATAAAGGGCCTGGAGGAGTTGGCAAGGGCAATTTGTCTGAAGTGGCACAGTTTGTTATGCAGCAAAAAT
This sequence comes from Caiman crocodilus, assembly GCA_030014935.1. Taxonomy (NCBI): domain Eukaryota; kingdom Metazoa; phylum Chordata; order Crocodylia; family Alligatoridae; genus Caiman; species Caiman crocodilus. The sequence continues at coordinate 2,310,873 of JAGPOW010000100.1, forward strand.
CATGTTTAGTGCACTAAGGCACAAATTACTGGCACAAATTTGTGCCACTGTTTGTGTTGCTGCAAGTGCATACCTCTACATAGGTGAACGTGGCTCTTCGGTGTGTTGCCATGAGTAGAAACATGTTTCTTTGGGACAGGTAGCAGTGGCACAATATGTGCTGCTGCTACTTGACCCACCCTGGGTAACGCCTATGCCATGTGCATTCTGGTGCACAGCGTGTTGCCTTGGGTGTGGTAAGGGAGGCTGGGGTCAGCAACTGTGATGGCTCCAACAACCTTAGCTGGGGTCCTGGGCATAGGCAGAGGGAGAAAAAATTATTTGGGGAGCTGAGCATTCTTGCAAACATGCACCTCCTCCCCCGCCCCCAGAAGGGAAATCTGTTGTGAGGAAGGGGCTTGGGGAGCCAGATCAAGGCCTTCATGGTGAGGGAGGGAGTGGGCAGGGGCAGAGGCTGGCATGAATAGGGCCCCAGGGTGGGTCATGGGTTGCTCAGAAACCAGATGACTTATCCAGGGATGCAGGGGGGGAGCTCCCTTCACTTCCCCCTCCCCCCGGATCCATGGGTGTCTGGTGCCTCTTGAGTCAGGGGGGAATGTTCCTTCTGACACCAGCCAGCGACAGGGGTGGCCAATCCCGCTGACCATTGTGGGGGGGATCCCCTGGCAGCCAATCCTGCTGACCGCACCCACTTCTGGAAGTGGAGCAGCTTGTTTTGCTGATGGCCCCATTCCCCAAGTGGTGCTCTCAGAGGGTGCACCCCCTATGTGTCGTCCCAGCCCGGATCTGGGTGTGGAATAGAGGTGGGCTGCTGCTGTGGGCTGGGCTCTCCACATCATTGCCGCTGCCCTGGGAGCAGCACAATGCCATGTGCCTGCTGCACATGGGGCACAGAACCCACCCTGCAGCAGCAGCTTGCCTCTGCCCTGCAGATAGATCTAGGAGTATGTACCCTCTGAGCCTCTGCTGGGATCCATGCAGTGGTGGGAGCAGCCCTACAACCCTGGACAAGCTGCCTAGGTTCTGAATGTCTCATGATTCACCCCAGCCCAAGGGCCCCATTCACCGCCCCCCCCCACCCTGCCTCTACTACACTCCCTTCCTCACCACAGGGGCCTTGAGCTGGCCCCCCACAACAGACTTACCCGCTGTGGTGGGCAGTGCTCTGCATGCTGGCAGGCTGCTGCAGGCTCTGGCTGTGTGTCTGTGTCTATGTACTCCCCTCCCCCCCACTGCAGACATCCGGAGCCCGCACCTGGGTGCCTTGCAGCCCTCTCCCCTGCCACTGTTGTCTTGTGTTTGGAGGGGGCTAAGCCCTGTTATCCCTGGCCTTCCATTGCCATATTTCCCTGAGGCCTCTGGGAGCTGAAGTCACAGCAATCCTTTCTAAGCAAGTGCTACTTAGGCATCCATATGTAGACACCTAAGTGCCATTTATTGGCACTGATGCAGATTGTAGGTGCTGTTTCCACCTGCATAACAACACTTGCCTTAGGCTTGTCCTTCTGAGAATGCTGAGACGTTTCCACCATGACTGCATAAGCTCTGTAGTGGATCAAGCTATCCTGTGGAGGTGCAGAACTGCATGCACATTTCAGAAAATGTGGGAGGGAAAAATAAACACTGGTAGCAACTCTTTGTGGGGCAGAACAGGTTGGAGGCTGAGAGGGAGAGAAGCCCAGCTTAGCCTAAATCACCTAATGATTAGGTTAGGGCACTTTTGTTGGGATTGGAAGACTGTGTCCTAGGCCCAACCAATGTCTAGAGGGGGATTGCTTCTTTTGATCACTTACCAGTAATGTACTGTAACTACCATACTAGAGGCCAGCATTGCCCAAAGGACCCCTCCATGCTGCAGCCCTCCTTATGAGGTTAGCCCACTGGGAAACTGAGGGGGAAGATATGTGGAACCAGGGGGAGAGGAAGCCAGAGGGAGCATAGCTGAGTGTGACAGCCACTGCCCTGGAAGGGGGCACAAGATTCTGGCTCTAGTCCCTTCTCCCACTGGAGCAAAAGTTAATTCAGTGCTGTTGATCCATTTTATTCAATGGCTTTTAAATGCAAAGTGTCTAAAAGCTATTTGGGACAGATGCAGAGACCAGGATCAGAACCCAGAGACCCTTTCCCTTCCAAAGATGCCACTTACATGACTGCATGCATTCTGTGACTGTAGCACATAGGTGTTCTTAGGACCCAGGTCCTAGGTGAGCATGTTATCTGATTCCCATATAGGTAGGAGGGGGAAGGCTCCTTGCACCCTTTGTCTCTATGTAGGTAGCGAACAAGTCAAGCCCAAAGTCAGTCCAAAAGATGCATGTAGCATCAACTTCCCATTTTGAATACTAAACAGCTGGTTTTCCCCTGAGCATGTCAGTTGCAGCAAAAAGTTGTCAATTTTAATATATAACTTTTGAGCATTTCAAATGATTTTGAAGATAATACATTAGAAAACTAGTGTCAGAAGAAAAAATATATTCAATAAAGTCAAGCAGCTAGAGAATATTACTCTGTAATATATCTTATTAGAAGCTGGGATGGCTTCACAATGCACATAGCATATGTCTTGTACAACCTTGGCTGCTCCACAAATTGGTTTAGGAAATAATATTTCCTACTGCTCTTCGTAGACAATAAGAGCTGTTCCTTGCCCAAGTGCCATCACAAATGTGCACAGAGCAGATATATAATAACTGTTTGCCATTAGGATTAGAAGAGTGCTGGTAACAGATCAACAGAAGTGACAAAATTACTGTTTCATTTTCCTTTTATTGGAGAAAAAGTCCACAGCTTTTAGAGAGAGAAAGAGAGAACAAAGCTGAATTGAACCTCCTTGTCAAGGTTTATGGTGTACCTAAAAAATCTTGTTATCATTTTTAAAATGTCTCTCTGACTTGGAATCATTTTGGGAATGTGACTGGAGGAGGGTGGAAGAAGAGGTTATAGAAATTCCCTCTATACAGCTCTTATTGTCTACGAAGAGCAGTAGGAAATATTATTTCCTCAACCAATTTGTGGAGCAGCCAAGGTTGTACAAGACATATGTTACATACGGAGAACGGCTAACAGTGGCTGCTTTTGAGCCTTGCCGCCATGGGTACGGCAAGATCCAACAGCTAGTGGTTGCATTTGTCTAACTTCAGTCTTGGAAAAAAAGTGCAATAGCGGAGGGAGGGAATGCAATATTGGAACTTATTTGAATTCTTGAAGGTGAGATTGGACACAATTCTACAAGATGCTCTTTGATCCAACTGTGGGGAGACATTATTTGGCTTGTTTTTCTAATGCTGTGGATCTGAGCCCCTATACTCACTTACTCAATTAATAGGTACTGGTGAGAATGGGATTGCCTTCAACATGCTCACAACACCTGCCACTCTGCATTCAAATAATAATCATGACAGATCAGAGTTTTATCTGGTTGCTGATGGAGTTGGGAAGGTCCTTTTTTCCCATGAATTTTGTTTCTGGGTTTTTCTTCTTTTGACCTCAGCTGGAAATGGGATAAAGAGCAGTAGTCTGAGTTGGCACAGAGTATCTTTTCTAAGATACCTGTTTTGCTTATCTGATCTGGGTTACACTGACTGCCAGGCTACAGGTTGGGGAGGAGGGCTGTGTTGTTCCCCTCCATGATATACCGTCAGGGACCATGAGGGATTATGCCTTCTTTTGTGACACTGTTGTGATTTCTACCTGTGACACCACATGGACACATCTCACTTAGTCAACCCTCTGTCACAGCAAAGGTCTTGGCCAATAGTGACATCTTGGTCTTACCTGCTGTCTGCCTGAAGCATGGAAGCTTTAGCAGAGCACACACAGTTTGTGTGTGCAGGGGGGTGTGGGAATCCTACCTATGCTAAAGACGCATCAACACTCCTGGGTTGTTGCTGCCATTGCCACTATGGCAGTATGGTTTGCCTATGTCAGCTGTTGCTCTTACAGTGGCAGCAGAGTGTCTGTGCTCAACTGAGGTTGCAAAAGCCAACCCATGGGGCTGCTTTTACTGTCACAGTGTGGACTCTGTAGGGGATAAGGTGTTTCTGGCACACCTCCTAAGTTAGCACTCCAAGCTGGTGCCCTACTTGCCCACCTCTAGTCATGCTACTAAGTTTTAGAAGTGATATATTTAGCCTAGATGAAATCTGTAGGCTTTATTTAAGACATTCAGAGATTGTATTATAGGTTGTGTTATACAGGGGGATTCTTTTCAAATCTGTGCTTTTTCTCACAGTGTGCATTCCATTCACTGTGCAGGGAAGTACAGCATAATTATATTGCATATTATAATATAGAATCTATATAGGAAACACATGCATACATTTATATATTTTTATTTTATTTATTACATAAATACATGCATACAAACATATATACCTAACATAACTATACAGACATTCTGTTATCTTAATATCTACATATATTACATAAATCAGATAGATAACATAAGACAGATTTTCCAGTACACCAAGGGAAAGACAAGACACTATGAAACATACCATGAAGTGTGCTGGAAAGGCAGCTGGCAAGCCTTGAGGGAGGAGTGCAAGAGGGGGTAGAGGGAGAACTGTAAGTTCCTCCCCCCCCGACACACACCAAACTGAGACACAGACTTTTTGCTACAGCAAGCAGGCATGAAGCTTCCACTAGTACAGGCAGCAAGGAGAGGGGAGCAGTGCCAGTGCCACTGCCTGTGCCTGAGTCTGCATCCCCTCCAAAAGCACCAGCCATAACCCTGTCCCAGCACCACCTTGACAACAAGCAGTAGCACCAGCACTAGCATGATCATCTCCTCTACCCCCATTTCATTTCCCATGCTGAGCCTTCCAGTGCCAGAGGAAGAGCTGGAGTTGGATCTAGATCTGAGTGACATAGAAAATTCTGGGGAAAGAGGGGGAATCAGCTGAGGTTGTGCTACACACCCCATAAGTTTCACCTACAGCCAGGCCTTCTTCCCCAGAAGGCACTTCAGAGGAGGCTGAGGTAGAGGTTGTGGAGGCAAGTGGCTTAGCTGAGTTGGCTCCTCCTGTTGCCAGGCCTCTACCTACTGAGAAGGAGGAAATTGCAGTATCCACACATGCACCTGCACCCCAGAAGTGAGTGGGTAGTGTGGTCTGGGACCATTTTGAGCTGGCAAATGATCCCACATATGCTATATGCCTGCAATGCTGATCCAAAACCAACTGGGGCAAGGGAGCAAAACACACAAGTACCACGGGAATGCTGGTGCATCTCCACAGGCACCACCCCATTGCCCTTACTCCTCCTCAGCCTGGCCCCAGCAGGAGTGTGCCAAAAGTGAAGTTCCCTTCATGCTCCAAAGCCCCTATCCCCACAAAGCAGAGACAGGACACCCTGGAACAGTGGGGGAAAGGCAGACAGAAGTGGGGGCATGTTGCAAGTACAAGCGAGTTCAGCCAGACCACTGGGGAGATGCTTGCTGTGGATGGCCAGCCCTTCTCCTTAGTTGAGTGGCCAGGGTTCAGGCGGGTCATGGCGCTCATGGTCCCATCATACCAAGTGCCTGCACACATCACCTTCAGCAGGATGGTAGTGCCCTCCATGTATGAGGTATGCAGAGAGTACTTGAGGGAGGAGCTTTGCAAAGCAGGTTTGCAGGTGCCCTTACACTTCACCTTGGATGTCTGGAGCAGCCAGGATGAAGATCATGTATACCTCTCCCTCACAGGGCATTGGTGCAACCAGTCAGGATGTCAGGAGGCTCTCCTTCAAGCCAAGGTGATGGATGAGTCCCACACCAGCAACAGAGATCATGGGGGCCATGAACTACTTGGTGCAGGGGTGGCTCATTGGGCAGGGCGAGCTCACCCATGGGTTCATGGTCACCAACAATGGGGCCAATATGGTCAAGGCAATTCATTATTCCAAATTTGTTGTTATCCACTGTGTGGTACATATTTCTGCCTCATTGTCAGGGATGCCTTGGAGGGGGACCGGTCTGCTGGTGGTGGTGCCAGCACACCAACAAGCTCATTTCATAATATAAGAAGGTGGCAGGCTACTTCCACCAGAGCATCAAGAGGGGCAAGGTGCTGCGGGACAAACAAGCAGAGCTGAACATCCCACAGCACAAAATCATGCAGGATGTAAAGACTCAGTAGCACTCCACAAACCTGATGCTCAAGAGGCTGGTGGAGCAACAGAAGGTCATCCATAAGATGACCTGGCTCGAGGAGATTAGGATCAGCATCCCCCTTAACAGAGCTGAGTGGGATACCATCTCCCAGATCTTAGCGGTCCTCAAACCCTTCTTTGAGGCCACCAAGACCCTCAGTGCTGGAGATGTCCTCCTTAGCCAGGTGATTCCTGTAGTGAGGGAAATTCAGAGCCAAATAGAGAGCTTCCAGAGGATCAGTGTTCCTGCCTGGGTCCAGTCACTGTCACCAGACATACAGGCAGTGGTGAGGCACCTGAAGAAGGGCATCAGGAAATGGCTTGATCTCTTGCAGTTCAGTATGGTCCATGTGCTGGTCTCCATGTGTGACCCAAGGGTGAAGGGCAGCGTATACAGCAGCCAAATCCTGAATCAGTGGATGGAGGTGCTGGTGAAGAGGATCAGGGAGGTAGAAGGGTGGAGGCAGGAGGACATGGAAAAGGGGGATCCACTGTCTCATGCCAGAGCACCATCCACCATCCAGTCTCCTCCTCCACCACAGGCACTGCCAATGTGAGCCAAAGGCATGGCTTCCATGGTGGGGTCCAGAGGCACCAGACCCCACCATCAGGCAGCTAGCACTCAGGCATTGGTGGCTGCCTATCTTGCCGAGGATGTGGAACCACTGCTGTGTGACCCTTTTGCCTGCTTGGCAAGTCGCAGGCAGATGTGGCCAGATCTGGCCACAGTTGCCTGGGAACACTTGTCCTGTCCACTGACCAGTGTTCCAAGTGAGAGGGTATTCAGCATTGCTGGAGATGTAGTGACACCCCACTGCATCTCCTTGGATCCTGGTTTGGTGGAGCAGCTTGTGTTCCTCAAGATGAACCTCCTGCTGCTGGGGTTCCCCAAGCTCCACGTACAGAGTGAGTGCCACCCTCTTCACTCCATCCACACATATTTTCTTTTTTCATTTTTTAAACAACATTTATTTAATGCCCCGCTCTCAGAGCTGGAAGGGGCACTCACTGCATCACCAGCCAGCAGGGGAAGAACATGTGCCTGCTGAGCTCTTGTACCAGAATGAACTTGGAAGTATGGGCTGGGACTATGGTGAAGAAGGAGGCCCTAGGTCCTGGGAGTGACTACTAAAACTTCATTTTGCCAGGGTCGGGAGGCCTGGTAGGACTTCCAGTGGCACGGCAGCCCCAGAAAATGCTAGGACCAAGGATCCACCTGGTGACAGGCAGGTAGGAGGTGCCATAACCTCCAGCCACCACACACATGCACAGTCCCTGCTGGGGAAAACCCAGACCTGTCACATCTTTGACAGGCCAAAGGCTTGCTGGTTGCAGTGGAGTTGTGAAGCTCTAGGGGAGCTCAGCTTAGCTGCCTGGGATGTCAGCTTTCGAGTTGAAAAACCCTTTGTGAGGCCGAGGGAAGCACCACCAGTTGGTGTGTGTGCTGTTCCTGGATGAAAGAGATAGTAAAGAAGCCAGAGACTGGCATGCAATTCAGTCAAGAAAGCCAGTCAGTGAAAATGGAAATGGCGACATCAGGGGGTGATGGGCAGGTTGGAGAGGGGTGTTGTGGGGGAGGAGGATGTAGCAGCACAGGTGAAAGTGGAGAGGTACTTGGGAAGTCAGATGTCTGGCAGGTCGTAGTGTATCAGAATTCCAGTGTGTATATTGAGTCTATGAGTTTCTGGACCTAGAAGGTTGATGAAGTGCAGTGCATAGGCTCATCTGTGAAAAGTGGTTTGTAAATTCTCTTTGAGGATCTGGCCTAAGAGATTGGAGACAGGTAGTGTTCTGTTCTTGTCTTTGATAGATATTTGGTGTTTTCTCATTCTGGCGTGCAGTTTTTGCTTGGTGTCTACACATATTTTCCATCAGGCATTTGGTGCCTCAATGGAGATATGGATTGTATTGTGAAGATATCACCATACTGGAGATATTGTTGGCAGGTTTTGCGTGTCTTGTCATGGCATGGCCTTGATCCATTCAGTGTGTTTTGGGCTGTAGGAAGTTGGCTTCTGATGATGAGGTTAGTGAAGTTCAGTGCTGCTTTGAATTTACAAACCACTTTTCACAGATGAGCTTATGAATTGCACTTCATCAGCCTCCTAGATACAGAAACTCATGGACTCAATATAGATAGTGGAATTCTGACACACTACAACCTGCTGGACATCTGACTCCCTAGGTACCTCTCCACTTTTACTTTCACTGCTAAATCCTCCTTTCCTCTCACCCTAGCCTTTCCCTCACCCCCTGATGCCTCCATTTCTATTTTCACTCACTGGCTTTCTTGCCTGCATTGCATGCCAGCCTCTGGCTTCTTTACTATCCCTTTCATCCAGGAACAGCACATACACCAACTGCAGGTGCTTCCTTAGCCTGATGAAGGATTTTTCAACCTGAAACCTTGCTAAGATATATTTCTATAACTATTCAGTTGGTCAACTGAAAGACACCAGATCAGATTAACCCAAAGAACCTTGTCTGTCAGTGCCAAGTCTGTAGACCAACATCCCTAGCACCTGTCCCCAGTCAGCTGACTGGAAGGACACAGGGCTCTGGGCACATCTAAGACCCAGGGCTCTGACAATTGCTGGAGAAGAAGTTCCTGCAGGAAACGAATGAAAGGATCTGTGACAGTTTGGCTGCCTGACATCCTGCTGGTGCTACTGTGATGCTTTCAAGTTATTATTACCTGTTGTTATTTAAAGTGGTGGATCGGAATGAGGCTGTAGGGGAAGAGGAGGTCTCATTGGGGCACACTACCATGTTGTGTAGAGGCCCCAGCGCCAGTGAGGGGACACCTTAACACACACGCATGGTCCACATCATGAGTTTTGTATGTTAGCAGCATGAGGTGCTGTTTCCCAGAAATCCCTGCACCTATTTCCTTGAAATTTGGCAGGCTCTTAAGGAGCTACCATGCCTGCTGTTCTCATGCCCCCATGCCTTCACACTTACAAGTGACATGAGTTTTGCTGTCAAGAATTGAGGTATAACTTCCCAGAAATCCATGCTCCTATCTCCTTGAAACTTGGCAGGCTTCATGCCCAAGACAGCATTATAGGCAGTTTTTTGCTTCTCCATTATATCCTAGGGGCAAAACAGTGCAACAACATTGAAACCGTGAAGCAGTTTCAATTAAATGAAACGGAATGAAACTTGAAATGAAACAATGTCCCATTGAATTGGCGAAATGGAAGTTGAATCAAAACGGTGCTGTTTCGCACAGCACTACTGTCAGACTCTCTGTGTCCTGCTTAAGTTGCTGAAATATCTGTTTTATTTCCTACTGATGCCCCTTGTATTGATTGTAGTAGGGAGATTAGCACATTCAGGAGGGAATAGTATAAAGAAAATAAGGAGAGTAATACAAATGGAAACATCGAATTCTGTGAACTTCTCCTCCAGAATGAAACACTTGTAATATAATCTGCTTAGTACCATAGAGACTAAAATGAATTTGTCATCAAATGCTACCCTTTTGTCTGTCTATCAAGGGAAGAACAATACGTTTATTGCCATGGTACGAGATTGTTAACACGGTTATACAAATATGCAAGCAGTCAAAAGGGATATTCTGTCCCTGTCTTTAGAAATACCATTTGAGGGGAGCACTTGGTTGATTTCTCCCTTAGTACCCTCCCCCACTTCTCCTGCTGTTATCCACTTCTCCACACCGAGCTCTTCTCAAATTATTGATGGGAAAGTGATCACAAAGAAAAAACAAATCCATTTTACTTTGACTCTGCTGAGAACTGTCACTGCAAAGGGATGCTATGAAGCAGCTTCAGTGCAGTTGTTAGGGTATTTTTATTTAAACATTTACATAGTTGAACATAGTCTATTTTTATTGAGCTATATTGAACGGGAATGCAGCAAAACCAATTTTGTCTCAGTGAGTGAGTTTGTTGCACTGGTTGTCAAACCATTGTGATAGTGCCTGAGAACCAAGACTAAATGTGTAAGCAAAAATAGCCATATGCATTCAGTTTTAATACCATGAGGTTGTATGAGTTATCCAACACAGCAGATTTTTACTAGGGAGCCAGGCTACAATTTCCTGTGGCAATATCCACAGTAACAAGCCAGGAATAGTGCTGTATTCTCCAATATTATCTTTGCAAAATTGTTTTTAAGCTAATCCCAAAAGGTTGTCGGTTTCAGGGGCCCAGGTGTTGTAAGGGCCTAAAGGCTTTTCAAGATCCCACAAAGAAGGGACCTCAGATTCGCAAAGGCAGATGCTGTCCTTCACAGACTGTTTTTTCTTTGTGGTGTGATATTTGCCATCACTTGTGGCAGTGCAGTTTCAGCAGGAGTTATGCTGCCTCTGACCAAATCCTCTGCAAGTGATCTTCCTCTCTCTCACTCAAGGAATATATATTTCTGTTATATTTGTTCTTGCTAATCATTACCTTATTTTCCACTGTTAGCTGTTGAATTACAATGCTTATATCAGCCTGATGATCAAATGAAGGACTGCTGAATAGCAGGAGCATTATTTCTTTTCCAACTGCTGCTTACTTGTTCTGACTGACATTAGTGAGTCGGGCAGCTTTTGACCTTCACGGGCAGGGCTAAATTCCTTATTCCACAGGCTATTAGAGAAATACGTCAAAGAATTGTAATATTGTTCCCTTTTCTTTTAAGAATTTTGTTTGGGCTCAAGATATCTTCAGGTAATTCCTTTCCACTCTTTTATTAAATAGCATTGGGCTGGAAATAGGAGCTGTCAGGAGAAATTTACAGTCAACATCCAAGGTTCAGCCTTGAAACCAGCTTTTTAGAGCTTTACACTTAGACTATTCCCAGCAGTTTGTATAATGAAGGAAGTCCCTATTCTTTGTTCTCAAATTATCACTGAACAGACTGCAGCTATACTAATGTGCGACATTACTTGGTGAAATGTTTGTGCTTAGGGATTATGATCATTATTTGCCATAGTGAAATGTACCCCTTTACAAAGAGCTCATGGGAGGTCTCTGTGGGCTTATCTACACAAGATGTTTACTGCACAGTTGACTAATTAACGGAGCAGTAAATGCAGTAAACATCTCAGCGTCTACACGTGAGTCCCTATTAGGTTCATGAAACTAATAAACTCTGCAGCAGGGAAAATACAAGTCCTACCTTGTTGCAGAGTTTTTTCATGTGCAGCAATGCACGTGTAGACAGTAAGCTGGCTGGATGAGGCATGAGGGTGCTCCAGTGCAGGGGCTGCCTGCTGGCTAGTCCCATGCTGATTCACTCTTGTCCCCTAGCCTGCCCCTCCACAGCACATTGAGCCCAGCTGGAGCAGCCTGGGTCTGGACTGGGCTCTGCAGTTTATTGCTGCCTGTTAGTGGCACGTGAAGATGCTCCCTGTAGCACTTAAATTCCATTTAGGCTGTTATGAGGACTTAAGTGGAGTTATTAAATATTGACATTATGGTAGTAGCAAAAGGCCCATTATGCAGCGCATTATTTGAACACAGAAACAAATAAATCCCTACTCCAAAAGGGGAGAGAATGAGGATACAACGTAAAAGCAGATGGACCTGGGGACGAACTGGTGCACCTCTAAGTCATATTTGTTTTTTATTAGGTACAGAGGTAGAGAGTGAAGGGGAAAGATGGGAAGAACAAGTTTAAGGAAGCACACAATGTTTAGATTGTGTGGTAACCTAGGGTGCATTTTGCTCCATAATTAGCACTTTGCCTATAAAAGGTCAGAAATTGAGTTAGAGAAGCTGATGGTGCTTCATGATTCTTTTTCCTTTTTTCCATCAAAGAGGAAAATTCTTGAGTGAAAATGTTATGACTTGCTTGTTTGCCATTTGAACTGTGGGATCAGTTATGTCAGTCACATGGGATCAGCATGGAGGTGCCTAGTTCCTGCTGAAATCAATAAGAATTAGATTCTTAAATACCTTTGAAAAATCCAGCACATAGTGCATTTTGTGCTTCTGTAGTAGATGACATCCAATCCAGGTAAAAAAATCCAGAATAAGCACAAGAACATTTCTGGCATAAATACATGTGCTAATATGTATTCATAGGCAGACAAGGCTCTTTGGGAAAATATGATATCTTTTATTAGACCAACCAAAATAGTTGGAAAAAATTCTTCTTTGCAAGCTTTCAGGCACAAATACCCTTCATCAGGCTGAAGCATCTGCAGTTGTTCAGTGCTTTTCCTGAATGGTATGAACAAGAAAGAAGCCAGAGGCTGGTATGCATGCAAGAAAGCCAGGCAGTGATAATGTAAATTAGGGAGTCAATGGGTGAGAGACTGGGTAGGGAGGGGAGGGAAATGAATGTATCTGGTAAATAGTGGAGAGGTACCTGGGGAGTCAGATGTTATGCAGGTTATAATGTGTCATAAATCCAATGTCTGTTTTTATGATTTTTTGTATCCAGTATGTTGATGAAGTGAAGTTCATAGGCTCGTCCGCAAAGGTATTTTGTAAATTCTCTTTGAGGATTAGAACTGAGAGATTGAAGAGAGAGTGGTTTCTTTGTGGGAAATATGCCCCACAGGTAATTGGGTATTCTTGTCTTTGATAGATTTCTGGTGTGCATTCATTCTGGTGTACAGCTGTTGTTTGGTCTCTCCTACATATTTTTTATCAGGGCATTTGGTGATTTGGATGAGATATATTATGTTTCTGGAGGTGCAGCTGAAAGATCCAGGTACTTTCCCTTCCTGCTAACATTATTGAAAACAACATTATTTATAAGAAAATCCACCGCTATTGCAAAAGTATCTAGAAGTATTTTAGGGCTCTAGTCTCCTCCAATGTGGTTTGATTGAAGAGAATTTGGGATGTATTATGCTTCTCTGTGGTCATTGTTCTATTCTGAACTTAAAGTTATGAAGGTGCAAGATGCATAGGGCTTCAACTAAGGAGTGAATATTTCCTAGTTACAATACTTTATTTTAAATGTAATAAAAATAGACAATAATAAATGTAATAGAAAGTAAAGGTTAAAAGGATATTAGCAGATATTTTCTATGGGTTTACATTTCTTAAGATTTTTAAAAATAAAATATTTTTTATAAAAGCTTGAAAGCCTGCTGATTTTGTAATTTTCATCTTTGAAAAGCAGATTTTCTCCTTTTCTAAACAGAACAAAAATTAAGATGACTGAATGAAAGATCAGTATGTATATAGTACTTTATTATGTCAAAACATTTTGTTTGTGCATTAACATGATGATGCAAGCATAGCATTAGCAAAGTGTTTGAGTTGAAAGAGAAAGATCAAAAATATAGTATTGTAAGTGTAACAACCAGATAATGTCAGATTAAAACATCTCATCTAGGAGACCCATAAATCAGAAGTTAATAATCAAATGCTCCCATGCAATGAAAGTCTTCAACATAACCAAGATAAAGAACTAAGCCCTCAGTAATCTAGTTTGGTATTTAGAATTATGAAGAAATAAGCCTAAGATTGTGGAATGACAGAAGTATTATTCCTGGATTCAAGTACACATATTTAATCCACTGTTGTTTGCTAAAAGTAACATTTGCTTCTTTCATTATTCACCTATCTCAAGGTCCAACTTTGAGGTTGTATGTATTAATAATGGCCACATTTCCAATTCCTTTAGCGAGATGTACTGAAAACCACTTTCAGCATCAGATTCCCCATTTTCAAGGATGACCAGACAGTTTCCCCTGCTGTTGCCTGTCTTCAGAACAGACATGTCCCATGAGCTACTCAGCAGTCCTCTGTGGGAGCCAATGACCTGTCCTCCATCTTCCTACAGTTCGCTGCTAATTTTTCACTTCCAGACTCATTATAAATAACTCTACAGTCTCTAACTTCTTGCTTCATTTTGAAAGAACTGCTTTTCTCAAGACATTAAGCCCTACTGAAAATGGACAGAAACTTGAAAAATATCAGCCTTGTCTAGCTGCAATCAGGAAAATGACAAAGAAATTGGAGTTTAGAAGCCATGAACTTCTGCATTTATGAATGAATGAATGAATGGCTGCATGTAGTTCTTTTCTTCTTAAGAGCAGAAACATTAACCATTATTCCAGAAAACAATAAAGATCTGTCTATACCAGGAAATTTACTGATGTAATTCTATTGCTGTAGCTGAACCAGTATAACTTCCCACGTGGATTATTTTGGAATGAGAATGTCTTTTCCTGGTTTAGCTCTCAAAAAGCACTCTTATTCTGAAATAGTAGTGTCCATTCAGGTATTAATGCCAGTTCCACTAGAGAAGTATCATTATACCAGTCTAAGTATGCTAGTGAATTTCTCTTAAGGGACTCACAACATGCTGAGTTATTTTGGGCCACAAGTACTAGCGCCGTCTATATGAAGCTCAATATGTTGGCAATATGAGTCTGTCTCTTCGCAGATTGTTGCCAGAAATATTGTGCTGCATCAGTAGAAGGATGGCTTCCCACAGATTAACAATAAAGATGAACCAAGTACCATTTAGAAATTATGTTGCAAAATTATCTTTCCAGTTAACTGAGCAAGACTGGAAAAATACACTCCATCAATAGCCCTGTCAGCGCCATTCCTAAATCAATTAATAGATTATTATTATTTAATAGTGAAAGTTTTATTATTGCATGGGATAATGTGAACCTATTCTTAACAAGGATGGCAGAGTCTGTTCTGTTACAGATTCATTTGATTCAGCTTGGATAGAGCCATCAATTGTTATTGGTAAATAGAATACATCTTGTGTTTAATAATGCCATCCTATGCCTCAGAGGTCACTTTCCTACTAAAACCTTGTGAGGTAGGTGGCCACCTGATCTTACCTTAACATGTTGGAAACCCTGAAATCAGGGGAGTATTGCGAGGAAGGCTTCTTCAAGCAAAGGTAGCTCCAGCGTTAAATAAAAACTGTGACACGCTTTTTGAACAGCATTGCTGTTCCTTCCACTTTTGGCCTCTTTCAGTATTGGCTCAGGAGCATTTATCTTTGCATGAAAAGGTAAAACAGAAACTGTTTCTAAAGAAAAGTTATTAGCACAGTGTACAACTTGAGAGGACTGAGGCCATCATCTATGTTGTTGTGCTAATTTTTCTCAACTGGATTTCATTTACTTCTGAACTGAAAAATATAATGAATATACTAGACAAAATTCGACAGCTTCAGAAACAGTTTCTGGCCTGATGATTCCCATTTATGTTTTCACTTTCTTCTCCCAGTGTTCTGCACACTGAAGAAAACTTGATTTACATTCAGCCCAGCAAAATCATTATACCCCAGGTGAAACGGTGTGTGGTTAAAAAAAAAGTCAGAGGGTTAATTTCTGTAGGATTTCAAAATTTCTTGCGTCTACTGAAACCTAATAAAAAAGAGCCTCTGATGAACTGCTGCGACAACTATCTCCTCTTTGCATAGTTCTGACTTCTGTTCATTACCTGAAGATTTACTTTGTGCATGGAGCAGGGTTCTACTGTAGCACAAATCTTGTCATTAAAGTATATTCATTCATTTACTTTTCTAGGTTGTTCTTATGGTTCTGTTACTTGAAACAGTTTTCCTGGGATGGACACCAAATGCAATAATTTAATATATCTAGTTACAGAGTAGGTTAATTTTTATCTAGGGTTATATTATGGTGGAATAGAATAAAATATTTAATTGAGATGACATATTTCAACAGCCTGATTCAGCACTTAGACTCCATGTTAAAGATTTAAGTGGGGCATAAGTGATGCATTGGGACTTGTGCAGAATTTCATCATGGGCATGAATTTCACTCTTAATTACAGTTTCTTTTTGGAACTGACTGTCTTTGCAATAAATACCATAGCAACAGCATTCTATGCTGGAATCGTGTGGCCAGCTCATGTGTAAAAACCTCCATCATATTTTGTATTCTGGTCATTACTAGGCACATATACACAAGAAATGCACTGTGCAGTTGATTAATTAACTGTGCAGTAAACCAGATCTGGACACAGGCATAGGCAAACCAGGCGGCCACCTGAGGCCCAGACAGAAAGGAATCATAAGGTCCTGAAAATGGTAATTTTTTTCCATTGTTCAATTATTATTATCATTATCTCTGGTGAAGTGGGCCCGAAACTAAAAGTTTGCCTGGGGCTGCCAGGAGTCTAGGTACAGGACTTCAGTAAATGTCTCAGCATCTGCAGATTAGGGTGCACAAAACTAATAAGCCCCTCAGCAGGGTAGGACTTGTATTTATTCATCTGCAGCAGCACATGTGTAGATGCTGAGCCACCAACCGGGGCGTGAAGGTCCTTCAGTATGGGGGCTACCTGCCGGCTAGCCCCGACTGAAGCACCCTCATACCTCAAACAGCCCTTCCACAGCACATTGAGCCTGGTTGGAGCAGCCCTGGGCCAGCTGGCTGACACCCAGAGCCCCCTGCCAGCTAGGACTGCCCTGACCCAGCTTAATGTGCTGTGGTCTGGGCACATGTGTAAACCCTGTGCCTGGGAGCTTCCTGGGACAATAAACTGTGGAGCAATAAGATCTGAAGTTTATTGCTGCCTGTTAATGGCATGTGTAGACATGCTCACAGTAGTGCATAAACATACTTGGAGCTTGGCACCAGACCTCATACTATATTGATCTTGCTACCACTTCATATTACATTCCTAGAATGGCACAATTAGGAAATTGTGCCCTGCCTAGACGATGCATAAGTGTTGATGGCGGGGAGTGGGGGCCACAGCCCCCACTGCTGCTGGGAGCTGGCTCCAGCTGAGCTGTGACCTCATGCCCTGCTGTTGGCACAGAAAGTTGCAGGGGGCAGCTGTCCCTCCATGCATCACCTATGGTGCCATGGTACCTGCATGTTTATATTATTATAATTATACTGCTATGAATGAGTGTTTTCTGTAAGCTAACTGGAAAAAAGATGCTTTTGTGTCAGATTATGTGTCTAAATAGGGTATTTAAATATTATAGCAGTATAACTATGCCTATATCATTTCCTTGTATAAACAAGTCCCTGCTGTTTTCTACCATAATGTTTCATAGTTTCATAGTTGGTAGGGTCAGAAGGGACCTGAGCAGATCGTCAAGTCTGACCCCCTGCCATGACAGGAAAAAGTACTGGAGTCAAACGACCCCAGCAAAGTGTTCGATCCTCTTAAAGACTCCCAGGGTAGGAGCCAGCACCACTTCTCTTGGAAGTTGGTTCCAGATCCTAGCCACCCTGACTGTGAAGTAGCGCCTCCTGAATCTACCCTCTGCCAGCTTGTGACCATTATTTTTAGTCTCTCCTGGTAGTGCTCAGGGGAACAGGGACTCCCCCAATGCCTGCTGGTCCCCTCTGACTAGTTTGTAACAGGCCACTAGATCTTCCCTCAGCCTTCTCTTGTGGATGCTGAACAAGTTCAGGTCCCTTAGCCTCTCCTCGTAGGGCCTGCCCTGCTACCTCCTGATCATGGGGGTGACCTTTCTCTGAACCCTGCTTCTTCACTTAAAAACAAGCGTCATGAACTGCTGCATAAGGGATAGAAGAAAAGAACTGTGACTATCAGGGAAAATTCTTTATACACTAAATCAATGATATTATAGAGATCAAGGGGAAACTATGGAAGCATGTCATACATTTTAAATCAGCAGATACCCACGTACTAATTAAATAGCAGCTATAGATACATAGGGCAAGAAGCTGATATGTAGAAGGAAATACTTCAGAGCATCTTAAACTGCTCTGGGCTGAAAGATGATTATCATGCCTTTGGAAAACTTTTATAAAAGGCAAGCAATACACAGGTGAGTGTGGTCTCAAAATTGGCAGCATCTGCTATTAGAGGAGCAATTCAAGGTTTTAATGTTTTGTCAGTTTGCTTTTTGTAAGTACCCAACAGATATGATTTGCCCAGTTCTGCACTAAATACCTGATGGATAGTTCCAAGCCAAGATGTTTTCTTCTACTTTAAGAACTTAATGCTGCAGAAAAATGCCCAGAGTTGCAGAGTTTTCCCTGCGTATGTACAAGCATTCAAAAGATCCAGAAGAATTCTACTGGTTTTGCTTGCATGATAGAAAAACCTGCTGCGGGAGCACTGTACAAATATTACAGGGGCTGGGTAGTGGGTGGCAGCTTGTGCTGCCCATGCCATCCAGCCAGAGGGATGCTATGCACACATCCCTTTGCATACTGCCTGGGCTGCTGAAGACAACCAACAGCAGCCAAAGGCACAGGTCCATGCTGGCTGGCTAGCCAACCCAGATGACCAGACCCTGTCCACCGAGCCCTCCCTTGCAGCTGTCAGTCATTGAAAGAGAAGACCTGCAACATGTCTGTTGTCTTTTCCTTTAAAGCAGCCCACAGTGGATCCCTACCCCCCTGGCACCAGTTAATGGACCTCGTTCTAGAGCAAGGTTAGACAAGTATGGTTGGGCTTTGGTGTCACTAGGTTGGGTGCTGTTGGGTTGGGGTCAGATGTTGGAGGATTGGGGACTGGGGTCAGAGCTGAGTGCTCCTAGGTAGAGTCAGGTGTTGCCAGGGTGGGATTGGAAGCTGTCAGTTTGGGCAATTGTGGGTTGCAGTCGTGTAGTGTCCAGTCAAGTTGGGTGGTATTGAGCTGAGTGTGGTCACAGGTTCCCCCAGCTGCTCATGGTGGAAGGGCAGCCCCCCAGGGCTATGAAGGGGGGCTAGGGCTTCCAAACTCCAAAACTGTCCGGAGGAATGGTTTGCTGCATACAAGGCTGCAGCAGCAGAGTGCAACTTGAGTTATTGTCTTTCTGCAGCCATTACGCGGAAGGGTGGACTGGAGGTGCTAGAGGACAGCTCTGAAGCTTCCATTAGTAGCAAAAGTGTAGAAACTCTACTAGAGGCTACTTCTACTTCATTGGAGTTGCATATTTTTCTATGAGATCTGCCATTTTTGGTTCAGTAGAAAGTGTATGCACATTTCTTCATCTAGGGTTTCTATCAGGGGAACTGTGATTCTCTCAGTAGAAGCATAATCATAGAATCATAGAAAATTAGGATTAGAAGGGACCTCAGGAAGTCATCTAGTCCACCCGCCTGCTCAAAGCAGGATTATCCCCAACTATATTGTGCTTGAATGTACCCAGTCTTTCACTGATTAATGCAGACACTAAACAACTAGCTAAAGTATTCAAATAAAGGTAGAATATTCCTCCTACACCATCATAAAATTATTTTAGAAAAAAAAAAGACAGGGATCATAAAGTATGGGCTTTACTCTTTTCTGCTTGGCTGCTTATAGATCTAATGAACTTGATTCCAACATAAAGACACTCAAATTACAGCCATTCTTGTGGAGGAGGGAAAAAGCCTTTGACAGAGTGGGATGGGAATTTCTGTTTCCATAAACTAAACAAATATAAATTCCAAAGGAATGTTTGCACATGTATCAAACTCAAACACACTAAAATTAAGGCAGGGATCATCACTGCTTTCAGTATCTCAAAAATATTCATTACTTTTAAAGGGAGAATTTTAGCAATACCTTGATTACAACCTCATCCTTCCTTCAAACACACTTCAGACACCACTTCATTTGGTTCTGAATATGTACTAAATAACCTGGGACTTTGCATTTGCCTGCTTTTTGGGAATTGGGTTGAAGGATACCCCTCCTAATCTACCTTTATAAGGGGAATTAAGGTTTTAAAACACTACGGCAGTAACTGGTAAAAACATTTTAAAATATTGCGGCTGTATTTATTATATCACATCTCTGCTGCATGATGCATTGTTAGTTCTGATGTAAGCAGGCTTGTCAGAACAACCAAGTGTCCTGTTGTGTATTCTGTATTCTCTATATAGATAAGGAATCTAGTTGGCTTCTTGACAAAACAACTATATGTGACTCCATACAATCAGCCATTGATTTCTGGTGAATGTCACAGAATACAGAGGCTATTTTAATCCTTACCAAGACCAGTACTGCCACTTAGATGAGGTTTTGAAAATTTAGATTCTGAAGCCAGCTGTGGTACTTCTTAAGATGCTTGACCTGACTTAGCCTATGGAGGCAAGAAGGATACCTAAGATAGAAATGGCAGGAGGAAGGATGTACAGTAAAATTGTTATCTTGTGTGAGTGGGGTAACGGGGGTGCTGATTATATAAAAATTCTGGTTACCTGAGGGCAGGGGGTTTTTGGCCGGATGTGGAGTGGGGGTGGAGGTTGCATGCAGAATGGGGAGGGGGGCACATGGAGTGGTGACAACACAGGCTAGTGAGTGGTGGTGGCGGTGAGCTTTCTTCACTGCGTGCAAGCTCCCCCTGCCCCCCCACTCTCCTCCCTGCATCTGGTCAGCTGGCTGGAAATTCTGGTTAATAGAGGTTTCTGGTTACTTAAATGCCAGTTAACACAACTTTTATTGTAGCTAGTAAATCAGGTAAAAAACTAGTAAGTGTTTCACAGGAAACAAAGTTTCTACCACCTCCAATGGAAAAAATGTGAGGGTTTTGATGAAAATTTTCAAAATGAAATATTTTAAACAATTAAAAAATTTAATTTAGAAAAACACTTTCTGACACTTTAAAAAATTTAATTTTCCCCTTTTCAGGGGAAAAAGTGGGGATATTCAGATTATATTAATGTTGGATTATAACACATTTGAGGAAAAAATAAAAGTCTTGTGTGTTTCAAAATACCTTTTTTGATATGTATGTATGTATTAGGGCTGTGAAAAACTTCAGATCACGTTTCAGATTTGGAGATGATTTGGAGGCTGAGTCTATGAATCCAAATCAAATTGCTGGAAGCTTTAGGCTTTCTGGATCGATTTGGAGCTCGAATCGCTTTGGAAAACATTCGGAGCCAATTCGACAATTTGGCCATAGAGTATAATGGGGAATCCAATGAAATATCTATAACTTTGTTGTTTTTTGTTTGATTTGGATGACACTTGCAGGGGTGGTAGCCTTTGCTGAGAGCATGAAACCCAACAAGTTTCAAGAATATCAGTGTAGGTGTTTGGGGAGGAACTGTACCCCAAATTATTGAAAGCAAAACTCCATGTGTATGTGTTACACCACAGGGGGGTGAAACTGCAGGGGTGGTAGCCCCTGGTGAGTCCACAAAGGCTGCCAAGTTTCAAGAAGATTGGTGCAGGGTGAAAGCTGCAGGGATCGTAGCCTTTGCTGTGGCCACAAAGCCTGCCAGCTGTCAAGGAGATAGGTGCAGGGGTTCTGGGGCCCTGCACCTCTGGCTGCTGACAAGCAAAACTCATGACATGGGTGCTTGCGCAACTGACTGTCTCTGTCTTCGGGCAGTTGATTGTCTGTATTGATTATTTCCTCTCATTAGTCTGTGTTTTTATAGGTGTTAACTGTTGCTAATTGACTGGCTACATTAACTAGCTACTGTGTATTGAGCTGGTCCCTAAGCGACTGGTAACTGGTAACACAGTAGTTTAGCAGCCAGGCCTGCAGTAGTGTCTCCCCACCCCTGCTCCAAGACAGACACAGTCAGTTGCACAAGCACCCATGTCACAAGTTTTGCCTATCAGCAGCCCTAGAACCCAGGCACCAGAACCCAGAAGCCATACATGTGATATGAGTTTTGCTTTTAAGAACTTGGGGTGCAGTTCCCACCAAACCCTTGGACTGATCTTCTTGAAATTTGGTAGGCTTAATGCTCTCAGCAGAGGCTACCACCCCGGAAAATTGCACCCTTAAGAAGACAAAAAACAACCAAGTTATAGATATTTAACTGATTCCCCATTGTACCCTATGGCCAGATCTCCAAGGCAGATCCAAAGCTTTGCAGCAGAAACCTGATCTGGAGCTTTAGATCAGATTGCTGGTATCCAAAGCAGCTGGATCCGAAGCCAGATCGAATAGCTGCCTACTTGCACAGGCTTAGTATGTATGTGTGTATGTATATTTCAGTGAATGATTTTGACCAACTCAGGTCAGGAACTGGACACAATGAAACCTGAATAAAATGGCTGCTTTTGCTAGTTTTATAGATTAGGTGCAATTTTAGAATACTTATTCTTTCCTGGCACTAACTTGTTCATCATTAGCAACTGGGACCCTGCTACAGTTTAGAAGAATGTTTGTGTAGCTAGCACACACAAATAAAAATGAAGGGTTTGTTCTGTCAGCCTACAGGTAGACCATAAATCAGAGTATTCTTAGCCCTTTATTCTAGTAAATGGCTTCTGAAATGTGTGTCTGATATGGAAGATTTGCACTAAAAGACTGTGAACAACATTGTATGCCCTGTTTGCATCTGAGAGAAGGATTTTAGTCAATGTACATTACTCAGATGAATTGTTTAATGCAACAATGCATAGATCAGGATATTTACCATTCTGTTCGCTCTTTCCTTTCTTCAAGAGTTGAAAGATGTCAGTATTTACTGATTCAGATCTAACTTTCAGCATCTTCTACGTTAGTATTTTCAGCCCTAACACACTGTTTGAATCCCTTTCCTCTGCTGATGTCATTGACAGTGAAATGCACTAAAGGGGCCTGATTTTATAGGGTCCAATTCTCATGGTTCACAGTGTAATTTATCTGAAGTGACTCATCTGAAGTAAATGATACAAACACTGACATAAAACTGATGTAAGCAAAAGGAAAATCAGGATCAGAACATGTACCTGTAGGTCAACTCATGCTATAAAAGATGTCATTGCAATGAAAGTTCTGCAATGGAATGACTTGCAATAACCCCAGCCTTCTCTACAGCTATTGCCTACATCATTCCCACAGCTGTTTTATGTAATCTGCTCTTGAATACCTTCAGATATTGAAGCAAACCATGATTTTAACTAGAAATTAATGCTTGTCTTATCTGAATTCACAAGAACCTAGTTAAATTTATTTAGAACTCCAGGAGCGTGTGGGAAGGAACTAACGACAATGCTTTGTACATTACTGCCTGTCTAGCAATAGCAGAAGATTTGAAAAGAACGGTATTTCTTTAACCTGAAATTATGCTATCAGATTTGGGGTGTTAAGCTGTCTGAGAGATATTGCAGGTTTCAAGGCTGTAAAATCTGAGAACATTTTCTGTCTGCACGTTATCCAATTTTCTCCTGTTTTTCTCTCTTCTGTCCAAATTAGTTCTTGCTAAGAGTTATTCACGGGTAATGAGTCTGGGATGTACTTGAGCAAAGAAATGACTTTGTATAGCATAATGTATGTGGGAAGAAATACATCAATTCAATGAATCAAAAACCAGAAAAATGATTCAGGTCATTAACCTTTACAAATGAGACCAGAAAAACAGCAACACACTTATATTTTGATGTTGGAAATGAGTATTTTCAGAATTCTAACTATGGACTAGAGATTCCAGAGAGCAATACCATTGCTTAATTGCTACAGTAAGAAAGAAGACCTAGCCAAAAATATGTCTGCTTTTCTTTTTCTTAGAAGGATAAGTAAAAAATCACTAACCTTCAGCCAAAAAAGATTCTGACTGTGACACCAAGCCAAAGAAGTAAATAACCCAAGCTCCTTCAGAACATGCTTTTGAATTTGTAGGTGTAAACAGTGCTTTATTATAATGATCCAATCCACATCCAGTAGAAAAATAGTAGAGTAGAAGAAGTGTAGAAGTTCTAGAAGTGTAGAATAGAAGAGTAGAAGAAGTGAACCTGGAACTGATTCCTCTTCCTTTGGGAGCATCAGAAATTTTGCTTGGGGGCATCACAAATTATGCAGCTGAACCAGCTTGTTCATTTCAGTTGATTTTGTTGTTTTGCAAACAGAAGCGAGAAGGTGCCAAACTATAGTGTTGAAAATTGTCTGGAACCCTGAAAATCCCACCTGCCCGGCTGGGCATTTCCTGGCTTGCAGAGTGGGTCCCATTGACTAATACTGAGAGCTGGCCAAGCAAGAGTGGGAGGTTAGGGCCCAATAAAAATTGTAGTGAACTAGGCAGCTAGGCTTGGAAACAATCCCTACTGTGTGAAGTGGATGCAGTTCATTTTTCTAAATACTTATCCCAGCTTGAGGTCTAAAAGCCCTCACAGCCAAATTTTAGCTTCCACTATTTTAAATCTGGGCATATAGGGCTCAGCCAATCAAACTTCACAGAAATGGAAACAGAATACAGAAATAGGATACAGAAGTGCCCTGAGATTCCCCAGGGCATAGCTCTACAAGTAGGAAACCCCTGCTGCTCCCACTTGCAGAGATGCACCATGCCTCTTTAAGAGGTGAAAGCTGGGCAGGAACTCCTGGGGCTTGAGAAGCTCTTTTTTCCTTGGAAATTCTTGGGGTGCACAGGATTATGCCCCCTGAAATCACCGCATCTCCTGGGGCACCTGGACAGTATGGGCAGCTCTGGGCTGCCTGGGCTCTCCAGCCATAAAACAAATAGATGGTCACTGCTAACGCTGCACAAATTAATACCACCTTTGTTGTTGCAGCCATAAAAATTTGGGGCATTTGTGGCATGACAGGGATGTCTATTTCCTAGGCCTTTGTACCACCATAAAAATGTTTATGGTGGCACAAAGATGACCTCTGTTTCTACCCTCAGTTCAATTTATCATTCTAAGAGTTCCTGGTAATATTTGAATTCTACCCCTACTTTTTTAATGCTACACTGGATGGACAATGTAGACTGCTGTAAATCACTCAGATGGCTGTAGAAACTGCTAGGACTTGGGAAACAAGAGAACAAATAAAGCTACTGTTTTATTTATAACTTACAGAACAACGATTAGTTTTACTATGTTAAACACAGTGGTCAAACAGTACAGTTTCTTTTTCAAATGTTGAAAAGCACAAGCCCTGAGATAGTCCATAAGAGTTTTTGGATCTTCTGGCAAAAGGCAGGGCAAGCTGGCATCTTGGGGAGTAGTAATGGTTTCAGAGAGGTATTAGCTTTCATAGGCTATAGCCTACTTTGTCAGATGCTATAAAACTTCAGGCTAACTACTCCTCTCTATTTTTTCCCCCAAAGGATTTTGTGTTCTATAGGATTCCCTAGCCAGAGTTTGACAGAAGTATATTCCTTCCTTTCCTCTCCCTTCTTTTCCCCATGGGTCACTGCATAACCACCATTTTACATCTCTGAAGCCTTTTTCAAGGAGAATCTTCAGAATAATGAAAGCCTCACTCCATTCACATGCCCTTATAGCTGTGCTAAAAATGCTCCTGGGACTCAGGGATATTGACTGTGGGAGTGAGCTGGCTCTTTTAGCTGCAACAGTGCTGAGAAATGCTCTTGACATAAAAGGCCTGATTATGGGAGTGATGCCTTATAGCAGCTACGGATTGGAGTAGGTAATGTGGATTGGAATTGGAACTACGTAATTCTAATTCACATGATAATGCAAAATTTTAAAAACTAATCAATACCATTAGCAGATATGCAGGGTTGATATATGTGCATAGATAAAGTGTGTGATGTGTTTGTGGGTGGAGGGGAACATGTGATTTGTGGCTAGGCAAAAAAGAAAGTGTGTGTCTGTGGGGAAGATGGATATTTGGGATGCAGTGTACCTTGTCTATGATTCTGTAGTTTTAGAGACTGAATGTTAGCAGAAGGTCTGACTGGTGAAAGAACTTAGTAGTGGGTGTGTTTACATGTGCATTTAGTCATGACTAAATTTACTGCGCAGTAAGTATTTTGGCTAGGTGTCTATATGCCCAGTGACTTGACAGAAAATTTGCTGCCGGGTCCCTCCAGCTCTGCTAGGTGCCCCAGTGGTCACTGGGGAGGGACCTTCAGCCTCTGGCCGCAGCTGCCAGCACTTGGCAGCCATATTTAAAACCGAGTCCCACTCTGTGCACCCAATTCCTGTGCACAGAGAAGCAGTGTGGCATGCATAGAGAGGGCATGTGGCAGCCATGTTCATGGGTGACTGGTGCCTCATGAGACTGGGGGGGCACAGTTCTGGGTGGCAGCATCGGTGACTTCAGCAGCAGGGTGGTGAGTGGTGACCACCTGCAGAAGCCAGAGGCAGCATTGTGGTGGGGAGAAGGGGTGCAGGGGTGGTGAGCAATGACTACTCACAGAAGCCAGCAGCGGCGGAAGTGGGGTGGTGAGTGGGAACCACCTGTAAAAGCCAGCATTGGAGGCCAATCTTGGGGTGGGGGGGCTTCCCCATGGCCCCCCGTGCCAGTTGCCTATGGCCATGTTTATGTCTCCTCTGTGTTTGTGCACTATGGCTACCCCAGTCCCTGGCCCTGGCATTATGACTGCCCCAGCCCCTGGCTTGCTGCCTTGGTTGCCCTGCGCTCCTCCCAACACACATACAGCCTGTCCACCTGCTCCATGCCCTCCTAGGGCCCCTGCCTCTGTGCAGCTGCTGCCACAAGTGATGCTGAAGTGGAACTGCAGGATGCTACCCAGGACCGCCATCACCCTCCTGGGTCTCCAGCCCCACCACCTATGGACCTGCTGTGCCAGCCAACACTGGTGGCAGCACCTGGTGCAGCACACCTGGGGTGATAAAGAGTGGTGGACACCTTTAGAATGTCTGGGCCACCTTTGCAGACCTGCTCCACCAGCTCTGGCCTCACTTGGAGTGCCAGGATACTGGCACGTGCCTGGCCCTCCCTGCTGACATCTGCGTGGCACTGCTTAAGCTAGTCATGCCTGCCAGCCTGCAGTATGTAAAGCACTTGTTTGGTGTGGGCAAGGTCACCACCAGGGAGGGCATCCTGGAGGAGTGCGGCACCCTCCAGGACATGCTGGCAGACACTGTCCTCCATGTCTGTGACCCCCAGGTGGTGGTGGCAGGGTTCCATGCACTGGGGTTCCCCCAGTATATTGGGGCCCTGGATGGGACCCACATACTATTAATCTGCCCACCCCATGCAGACCAGTCCAATTATAGCTGGAGGAGGTTCCATTCCATGGTCCTGCAGGTGGTCATGGACGACCATAGATTCATAGATGCTAGGGCCAGAAGGTACCTCAATAGATCATCGAGTCCGACCCACTGCATAGGCAGGAAAGAGTTCTGGGTTCAGATGACCCCAGCTAGATGCCTATCTAACCTCCTCTTGAAGACCCCCAGAGTAGGGGAGAGCACCACCTCCCTTGGGAGCCCATTCTAGACCTTGGCCACTCTAACTGTGAAGAAGTTCTTCCTAATGTCCAGCCTAAATCTGCTCTCTGCTAG
>JAGPOW010000100.1:2338136-2351435 GCA_030014935.1 Caiman crocodilus
TCCTCATAGGGCTTGGCCTGCAAGCCCCTAACCATATGAGTGGCCCTTCTCTGGACCCTCTCCAGGTTATCCACATCCCTCTTGAAGCGTGGCGCCCAAACCTGCACACAGTATTCGAACTGCGGTCTGACCAGCACCCAATAGAGGGGAAGTATCACCTCCTTGGATCTGTTCGTCATGCCATTAGCTTTTCTAATGGCTTAGTCACACTGTCAACTCATATTCCCTTTCTGCTTCCGTTCCACCAAGCAGATCATTTCCTAGGCAGTAGGTATGCTGTACATTTTTCCTCCTTAGGTGTAGCACTTTGCATTTCTCCTTGTTGAATTGCATTCTGTTGTTTTCTGCCCACTTGTCCAACCTCTCCAGGTCTGCTTGTAGTTGTTCCCTGCCCTCCAGCGTGTCCACTTCTCCCCTCAGTTTTGTGTCATCTGCAAACTTGGACAGAGTACACTTCAATCCCTCATCTAAGTCGCCGATGAAGACGTTGAAGAGTATCGGTCCAAGGACCGAGCCCTACAGGACTGCACTGCTCACACCCTTCCAGGTCGATGCTGACCATCCGCTACGACTCTCTGGGTGCGACCCTCTAGCCAATTTGCCACCCACTGGACTGTAGTCATCCACCAGGGACCATCATACATGATCACCAGCTGGGCAGGCAGTGCTCATGACACCCATGTGTTCAGAAACTCTGGACTGGCCATGCTGGTGGAGAGTGGGTGCTTTGCAATAGGAGTGAAAGACCTGCAGATGGGTGCCATGACTGTCTGACGCCTGCTCAGTGGGGACCCTGTGTACTTACTGATGCCCTACACCAGCCACCTGTACCCTCAGCAGACCCATTTTAATTGGTGCCTGGGCTGAACCCATGCCCTTGTCGAGCATACCTTTGGCTGCCAATGTTCCCTTACTGTCTGCCTCAAAGTAGAATAACCTCCCCTGGGTCATTGTTGCAGCCTTTGTGCTGCAGAATATATACAGGTAGCAAATTTAAGCACAATTAAGGGAATTTACTGAGTAGTAAGCATGTGCATGTGTAGACACTTGCATTTTCTGAAAATTTAATTAA
Source organism: Caiman crocodilus (assembly GCA_030014935.1). Classification (NCBI taxonomy): domain Eukaryota; kingdom Metazoa; phylum Chordata; order Crocodylia; family Alligatoridae; genus Caiman; species Caiman crocodilus. The sequence goes on from JAGPOW010000100.1 coordinate 2,339,209, forward strand.
GCAGCAACACAGTAATGCGTCTCATGTACATGGGCCCAGTGGGTATGAAATGGTCCAGTGAGTCTGTCAGTGAGTGGGTGTACAGAATGAAGAGCATCTCCTATGCATAAAGCTCGAGTGATGTTTTCCCCTCTGTTCTGTACCCTGTATCTGAAGACATGTCAGACTTTATCCCCAAAACATTCTGTTGTTTGTCTCAACAAAATCAAATCTCCAAATATTTTGAGGGTTTCCATATGTATAAATGAAGTACAGCATGTAACTGTAAATGAGCTAAATAAAAGGGGTACGGCATCTGTTACTTGTCAGCAAATGTACCTGTTGTCCTGCCTCTTTTATACTTTCTGGTGCTGTGTAAGGGCATGATATTGCACTTATATGTAGACAATAAAAACATTGCAGGGAACTTAGCCTTACAGTAATAAGAGCACTGCTGCATGGTCACAAAGCCTGGCTTTTGGCAAAGTACCTCCTGTTTACTTTTTCATAGCTAATTCTTATTTTATCTTGTGCTCTTAATACTAAAGGGGAAGTTATGGGGAGAACCTGATGCTATTCTGTAGGCACGACTACATGAGATGCTACTGCACAGTAGTTACTGTGCATTTATTTAGTACTTCTTTATATGAAGTACTAAATAAATGTTCAGTAGCCTGAGTTACTGTAGAGTAGTGCCAGCAAACACTTTTTTGTGACACTACTGCACAATGGCCTAATACTACTGCGCAGTACTTGCATCATGGTTTTTGCCACGTGATGCTACTGTGCAGTAGTATCAGGCTAGTGCACAGTCAGCATCTCATCTAGATGTGCCCTGTATGCAGGGTTTCCCTTAACTGCTTAACCTTCCTTGTGTGAATATACTGCTTGTATCTTCAATCCCGCTTTGAAGTGGAACAGAGAAATTGTTATACCGGATTAGACTAGCAGCCTATCCGGCCCAGCAGCCTATCCTCTAGTTTCCAAACAAATAGGGAGGTGTACAAAACACCATGGAGTGATCAATTGTAGAATAACCATATAATTGAAGACACTACCAGTTTATGGTTGGCCTATATGACCTGACTATAAGAGGGGATTCAGATATATTCACCCTCAGAGAACAGTACTCTAATCACTCAGCCATCAGGTATTCTGGGTTTTAGTGGGAAACCTTTTCCACCCCTTTTGCTGAAGCTCTTCCAATTTACATGGAATACTTCAATATTCACTGAGCTCATTAATATAAATGTTAGTCAAACAAGCTACAGCAGCAAATGCCCAGTACTGACTGCTGCCATTTAAAAAAGAGGAAAAGATAAATTTGTAGCTCTCTAGGTTTATATGAGGGGTGGTCAAACCACCCCTCATGAGTCACATGTAGCTCACCAGCACAGTACTTGTGGCTCTCCAGAAATTGGCCAAAGCCTTGCTCACTTCTTCCTGAGGTGGAACTTCCCACTGCTCTGGCTTTCCTTGCAGCGAATGTGTCCTAAGCCCACCTCTGGGACTGCCGGTGCAGGTGCTGGGTTGCTGGGGAGGGGGCTGCAGCCATGTCGCTTACCCTGGGGCATACTTCCTATGGAGAAAGCTGGAGGCTTGGCGGTGTGGAGGGTGGTCACCTTCTTTTCGGGTCGCTCAGCATCCCTCCCCCCCTGCTTTCTGGCTCTTGGACTTTGGTGAAGGTTAGATGTGACTCCCAGGGTGAATAACTCTGGCCACCCCCGTTATATGCAGCAGTGTCCTGTGTAATTCATTCCACGCAAAACTTCAGACAAGGAATTAAAAGTTTTCTTATTTAACTGCACTTCTGTGTTTAAGTATGGAATTAGAGAGAAGGGATTTTATATGATATGATCCACATATAATCTGAAAGGCTGAGCTGCTTCCTTCAATATACCAAGTATGTTGTGTTACTGTGTTGATAAAATTGTAATTTAATGTAACCATAGGCTCTTCTCTTTACAGCTGTATTTCCCTCACAAATGTGATTAGCTTAGCTACATTATAAATTTCAAAGCCAATTCCATGTAAAGAATTATATAAGAGCCAATCTTACATAGATTAGTCCCTCATTATGGTGTAATGATTTCTAACAGTCAAATTATAGGCAGGTGGTTATCTTGCAGTATCCAAAACCAAAGAAATATACTGATCTTTTCTGACTCTTTTGTTCTTTTTCCTTGATATGCACTGCTAATAAAAGCAAATTCTCCAGCTCAAAGTTTTCCAGTGATCAAAAGAATACTTTGAGGCAGCAGTACTTTGATGGAATTGAACCTTTCCATGTTTCTCTCCAGGAATGTAAGCAGGTTTATGAGGTTTCTTTTGTTCTGAACATTACAGCATAAAATATCATAAAATAGCATCAACAGGAGTTTTATATGTGCAGAAGGGGTTACTTCTCACTGAAGGACTGAATGAATGAATTTAGAATGTATTAAGAATTGCTGGATTAGCAGCTTTGCTTGGTTTCATTAAATGAAGAAACTCTACATACTGATTTATTTTATTCTATTTTTCAAGCAAAAATGAGAATAGTAAATGCAGATTAAGAGATTTATCATATGAATGCGTCTGTTGATTAGATGATTTTACCACAAGGTACACTTTCTTTAGCCTTTTGTCATTTTTTCCCATTGTGATCTAAAATTAACAGTCTTTGGGGAAATATCCAATGGATCCATTAACATGGTTATTTCAGTGCCCTGTGAAGGTCCCTGTATACTCAAAGTATTTGCCCATTCAGGTACTATCTATACATACTTTCTTTTAAATCAACTTTTTGCTTTTGTCAGCTAAATCACACATAAAAAGGGCATGGGTCCTCAGATGGATCTGTTCTTTTAGATAAGAGAGTCTTTTGGTGTCCTTATACAGTACTGGCATTTCTGAATTGGAGAAGAACCAATTCCTGCTTGCTCATTTACATGTCTTGCTCATTTTCCCTGATTTCTTGATTATTGCAAAGTGATCATTTATAGGATTGTGTACAGAAGATAAAGGCTGCAGCTGCGATTTAAAGCAGATTTGGTAAAAGTCAACTTTCTGCTTCCTGAGAAATGGTCTGGGGCCCAGATCTGTTAAGTTTTGTGGTTCCCAGAGCCCATAATAATGAAAACCTTGTACTTCCCTTGATGGGGAATTGCACAGCCCTAATACCTTTTAAATATCTAAAGTTTCATAAGAACCCTAAAACTGACATGTCTAGGTGATATCATGTATACCACCAACTATTTCCCTACTTAACAGCTATCTCCTTTTTATGGAAACTTCTATGTACATCTCCCTAGCGTCTCTGAAATTATCAGTACTCTGTTAGCCAATTAAATATGTTTCAATATAAGGTGCTATTAACTGTTTAACGCCCCCCAACCTTACAAGAACTTAAAATATAATCAGATTCCATGCTAGTCTCTATAGTCCTTATACACATGAATAATTCTACCAGGAGTCCATCAGACTACTAATATGACAAGGGCTGTTGGACTGGGTTTCCCTATAATCCTAAAATTACAAATGTATAAAATTAACAGAAGAGTTTTACTTGTTAAGACCTATATTCAGGGCACTGTGCATCTCCTTGCCAAGATGATGAGGTAGTAATTGCCTGAAACAAAGATTTGATGTGTTCTGGGCTGTCGAATTTGTGCAGGAGAAATAAATAGTCCTTAATTTAATCTAAATGTAAATAGTTCTCATATATACTTTTTAAAATGCACGGATTTCTTTAACATTTAGTTGAAATCCACCCATATATTCAGTGCATGAGTTAGAGTTTTGGGTCCTTGTTCTGCAAACAATTATGCATGGGCTTTACCTTTCTACTTTGGAACTACTCACAGTAGGTAAGCTAAGCAAGTGTATAAGTGTTAGCAGAACTGAGGCATTAAAATTACATTTTAATTTTTTTTCTTGCATGTATTTGTTTTACAATCTCTTCACTTCAGATCACCTTTAGATCAAACTGCGTTCAGGTAAACATTATCCCAATGACTACTGGTTAAATATTGGTCTAATTCTGCACCCAGTTTTGCATGTGCTTGGCTTCAAGTGTGCAACCATTCCAAACAAATTAAAGGGAGCTGCTCATGTACTTAAAAGTTAAACATAGGAATGGCTCATTGTCAGATCAGGGCCTTTTGTCAGTGACTCCTACTTTACCTACACAGCCTTATGACAACAGGCCTTAGGAAAACATTACAAATTCTTCCTGAGGGGCCTCATTTCCATTTTGTTGCCAGTCTTCTAAGACACTTCCAGATCAGGCAAGGATTTTAAAATATGTTAAGTATGGCCCTAATCCTTCAGTCAGGTTTTGCTTGTAGAATCTGAGGCTAAATAATTCTTAAGAACACCACTGCAACCAGCCAGCAAGAGCCATGGAACTTTTCAGTCTGGAAAAGTGCAGGTTCAGGGGGGACCTGGTGGCTGCCCATAAGTCCACAGGGGGTATTCATCAGGACCTGGGAGAAAGTCTGTTCACCAGAGTGCCCCAAGGAAAAACAAAGACCAACGGTCATAAACTCCTACAAGACCATTTTAGGCTGGACATAAGAAAAACTTCTTTACTGTCCAAGCCCCCAAGACCTGGAATAGACTTCTTCCAGATGTGGTGCAGACACCTACTCTGGACTTATTCAAGAAATGTTTTGATGCTTATCTTGTTGGGGTCCTTTGACCCTAGCTGACTTCCTGTCCCTGGGGCAGGGGGCTGGACTTGATGATGTTTGAGGTCCCTTCCAGCCCTAATGTCTATGAAATCTATGAATTGGGAAAGGCAAAATGACACCACCAACAACAAAAAATCCCCACAAATTTGGGAGAGGAAGGAAGAAAAAGAAGGGAATTTTTTAAAAAGTGGATTGGATCTGTCAAAACTTTAAGGTTTGTTAGGCTTCAAACCTTCCAGTTTTTCTACTGGCAGAAACTATTTTCTCCTACTTATTGCTGGTGTTCGCATGTTTGCTGGCTTTCTTCACCCAATGGATTATGGGATTGGCCTACCTGGAAGAAGCAACAGAGCTGGCTTGAATATAGTTGCTTAATGGACCACTAATAAGTTACTATGCCTTGTGGAGATGCACACACAAAATCTTTGAAGTTAAGAGAACTTGAGACAGCTGTGGGACAGGAAAGTTTCACAAGAAAGAGAAGGGACAGCAGGGAAGCAGGGTGGTAGTATTGGTGGCACAAAGAGAGACTACACACACACACACACAGAGTGTGTCTATTTGGTAGTATGGAGGACATAGATTTGGGGAACATTCAAGGGAAGGACTAGCCAAACTTTTTTTTATATTTTAAAATGTCTAGTGTCATTTACATGGTTTAAACGGTTCCCCACCTTACCTATAGATGTCTTAAGTAGCTTATCTTGTATGTCCTTTCATAGCAGAGTGCCAATAAGATTCACTCTTTAAACTTCACTCATTTCTGGACAAATGCTTCCCCTACAATATTTATATGGGGATAGTAAATACTGAACTTTCTGCTAGTTTCTAAAGCTTGGTTTCCTTTCACTGTACAACTGTTCACTTGTTCTATAGTTTTTGGTCAAGTACTGTATTTAGGATCACCATAATCTCTTTTTCCCTTTACTAAGTTTTTTCATAGTTCTGATGGGAGCTAAACGGTACAGCTGCAAATACTAATAAGAGTAATTTAGAGGAAAGCAGGCACTACATCAAAATCCTTCCTTCCCATGGGAATTCTGTACAGTTGGAGTGAGTTTCATACTTTATAAACAATGTTCATCACTGTGAGCAACAGAACTATGTTGGCATGAATTATTGTGCCATGGAGCAGTCTTCCAAGCCAAGGTACCTTCACTGCTGTCATATAGGACTGAATTATGGGGCATGAGGGATTGCTTAATCTTAGATTCAGTTCAAAATAACTTTTTGACTAAAATCCTGGGCCCAATTCCTATAATTAGAATGTTATTCAGAGGGGAAACAAGTTAAAGGACATCAATATTGAGTCCTTTCTGATTCTGGTATTGGATAAAGTTCATGAAAATTCTTTTTAGTAAATTGTTAATCAGGAAGATTATGGTTGTGACTAATACAAATTCAAGTGAAGTAAAGTTCATGAAAAACTCTCCCTACCTCAAATTTCTTCTTAGACGATTGAAGGGATTATTTTTTTTAATTTGCCCTTATCTCTGCCAAGCTACAGACCCATTAGAGGAGGATGATAGGATCGATGTTCTTTGATTATACACGTATACTCCTTTGGTCAGAGAACATGACTTGGAACACCAAATGCGGCTTTAACCCCTGATATTATGAAGTGTATTGCCTCAAATCAGCCTCAGGGAATTTAATTTACTATCTAAGACTTGAAATATCATACAATTTGTTCAACATAATGTATTCCAGCCAAGCCCACAACCAGTTTCTATGTTGGATAGTTAGCTTTATGGCTACGTACAGACAGTCAAAAAGCTCGAGGCTGAATTGATTCAATCTCTGCAGGTTAGTCTAAAATGTACAGATTAAATTGAAACAGAAATGAACAGACATTTACCTTTGATTCAGGAAATGCAGTCAAATGCCTGCAGAGTGACTCACACCAGAAGCTGGGGGACACTAGAGCACAACTCTCTGCCTGTGTGTTCACTTCCTCTTCCTGCTGCTGCAGAGGTTTTTAGGATTTGCAGTCCAGCATTAAAGCAGCAGGACTTTGCAGGGTTGCTTCCCACTTCTTCCTGCTTCCAGGTGTCTCTGGGATTTGTACTCTACAGTTGCAGCCAGCAGTAGGTTTGAGCAGGGGAGGAGGTGTTTAACCCCCCTCCCAGGCCCCAAGCCCCCATGGGGGTTTGCTGGTTTGTCCCAAATCAGTTAAGCCTGATATTCAACCAGGTTTATTGTTAACCAGTTTCAGTGACTTTGGAACCAGTTTATGTGCACTGAGTTTCTGTTCTGTTACAGTTTTAAACCAGCTTACCAGTTTCTGATCATTTAAACTGGTTTGTGTATAAGTTCTGTCCGTAGCCTGTAAGAGATTTTTTCTCTTGCTTTCAAGGCTTTTTAATATATATTGACAGGATGGCGTTGAAGGCCATGTTTCTAAGTAAGGTTTGAACCTACTACACCTTTACCTGCCCGTACCTTTTCTTTTTTCCTCCTTTGCAAACCGAAGAAAAATATACTGTACTTTATTTTTAATAAGCTGGTTTACTGAAAAAAATAGGAGAACTCTTGCTTTTGTTGCTTTCATAGACTTTAAGCAACAAAATCTGCAGTTATAACTGGCAGATTAAAGACCATGTGGTTGAAAGAATAAATCCAAGCAGTGCAGAGTGAAAAACCTTGAACAATGATGATACACACACAGGTCTTAGTCCGCTTGGAGAGAGAGATTTTATGGAATCTTTCCTTTCAAAGGCAATTCATTTGAGTCCCAAAGAGTAGATGGTTTGGTTGATGGCATCAAATTGAACTGATATTTTCAGTTTGCTTATTAGGCAAACTCAAAATATCAGTTCAATTTGATGCCATCAACTAAACCATCTACTCTTTGGAACTCTTTGAGTTTGCTTATTAGGCAAACTCATTAGATATTGATATTAGGCAAACTTATTAGATATTGATGGAGTTCTGGGAGATTATTTCTGTTGAGTTGGGTGTGTGTACGGGTAGTACTACATCCATCTGGACCCACGTGTTATTCTCTATTTTATTAGCACTACTTGGTGATATATATTTGTGACACCAGGCAATGTACACAATAATATTTAATTGACTAATTGCATTATATACACAGCGAGTAGGATTTAAGAAATAAATGCAAACAGCACTTGATTGATAATCATTTATATGTTGCAGCTTTTGAGCTTGTTTAGAAGCTTTGTGAAAAATCTCTTACTGCTGCTAAGATTATGATTTACAGTAAACGAAATGTGGTCTCTTCCCTCCCTCCTCCTTCTCCTGTTTCTTTTTTACTCCGTGTTGCTGTGTCTTTAACACTCCCCTAATCGCTGTTGTATGTGTGTTATTGCTGGTTGTATTGATACCTTACCTGTTTTGCTGTGTCATCCTGGGATCCTCTGCCTGCTTGGGAGGCCTCAGGCTTGTATAGAAGATAATGCGTGGGCTTGTCAGTTTTACCGCACTGTGAATGTTTTAAGAAGTCATTGCTTTTGTACTTAAAATTCAAATAATTAGATTTTGTAAGGCACTGAGGCTAAAAACAAACTTCAGATTTCTCCTGGTACAAAGCCTTTTATTTTGGGATTTTACAGACATGCAAGCCCTTGTCCTGTTTTAAGTACCTTTGAAATATTTGAGACAACACCAGTTGTGGCTACTTCAGGTTAATTACCATTCACGCCGTGTATATAAATGATTGTCCCAAGCTGAGTCAAAGACTGGGACAGTCCAAGCTGGGATAGTAATTGGAGTATTCCAGCCCTGAGTCATCGGCAAGGATCCCAATTTTCTCTGTGTAAAAATCGCAAATTCTTTGATAAAAACCATGAATTATTTGATTAAGCCCCCCCAAATCTGTGTTTTTCTGTGATTAAAACAAAACACCACTATATATACAGGTATCTGTTGAGTGCAGTATTTTATTGATATATTTACAATTTAAGGCACTTTGGAAGCCTGCCAGTGCCTCAATAATTATAATAAAATAAATTCTAAATACCTATAAATTTTGGCCCTGCCCAGTTCCCTGACTCCTTTATTATGGGGGCTTCAATCCCCTCCCTACCCCGCTGCAGCCAGGCTTACCTGCAGGAGATGCTGTCCGGGCTGCCTGGCATCCATGTGCATGTATGTGTGTGCATATGCACATGGCATACCCTGCTGATCGCCTTCTCTCACTCCTCTCAGTCCCTTGCAGGCAAGAACTCTGTCAGCCTGAAAGAGGAAACCCACCATTTCCCACATTTTTCTCCTTTAAAAGAGAAAATCTGGGTTTTTCTCTTTAAAATGAGAAAACCAGGCTTTTACCATGCTTTTCCATGGCACATGGAAAACCCAGATCCCTAGCCATCAGCAATCTCTGGATTTGAGCATGATCTTTACCAGGGCCCATTGATGGGTCTCAAGGTGACTTAACAGTCCAGTCCTTGAGCCACATATCTGTCTACAGAGGTTGCAGGTCTTTCTGCAGGGAAGAGTTGATTGAAGGCTGGGATTCTTTTCCTTTTCCTCCTCTACTCCCTTTTCACTGAAGAGAGATTCAGCCCTGATTCACTGAAGGACTTAACTTTAAGGCTACAAGTAGTCCCTGGCAAATTGGAAACCAGCCAATACTATATGTATGGATCTATTTAGTGACTATGACAAATGTAGATCAGAAGCTGAAGGTGGGGCTGGGAGGGTGCAGTTCTTTGAAGTGAGTAAAATCTATTGGAGATCTGGCCTGGGGATGGTGTTGAGTACATTTATACCGGACACTTCGTTTGGGTGACTGGAACCTTGACCCAAGTTTTTGGTTAGTTTAGCCTCTAAATGAGCATTCTAATAGCAAAGCCCTACTTGTATTACTGCGAACTTCCTGCTTCTGCACTTGCCTGTCTCTTTAGAGCTATGCTTTTTTGCGCTAGGAGGTGCTAGGTTTGTTTATCAGCTGTAGGAGAGTTTGTTCCTTGGCCTGAATTGTGAGAAGGATAGAAGGACTTTCAGTACTTCAGTAAACTTGTCTAATCCTCACTGCAAAATAGGAAGGTTCTGGCTTGAGTGAAAGCACAGGTTGGATTTAACACATAAGTCAGCCATGGAAACAAGCATGAGTTAAATATACAAACCAACATGTGCTTGAGGTCTTTGTGTGTGAATACTTGAGTGGTTTGGGCACAAGTATGTATAGGAATGTGGTTACTGCTATAGTATAGACATAGGCAGACAAGGTTCTTTGGGGAATGTGATATTTTTTATTTGACCAACTAAATAGTTGGAAAAAAATGTTCTTTACAAGCTTTAGAGAAAGAACATTTTTTCCAACTATATAGTTGGTCTAATAAAAGATATCACATTTGCCTAAAGAATCCTCTCTGCCTATGTCCTTAGACCAACACGGCTATAATCAACACCTCCAATATTATAGATATACCATTTATTTCCTGTGCCTTCATCTTAGGTAGGAGTGTGAAGAGGATAGCATCATTATTCTAGGCAGGTTGCCACAAGCTACCTGACTGTGTCTATTTTAAAATAATCTAAATTAAAGAACATTCCAATTACTAACATAAGAAAAGAGTTTTAATTTTCTTGGAAATGTGTGTGAGGACAGCAACAACATTTATTCCACTACCACTAAAATCAGAAATACAGAACATTTGACTCTTGTAGGAAAGGAGATGAATTGGGTTTGACATGAAATATATCATCAAAATAGATTAATCTGATGAAAGACTGATAATATTGCATATTATTTCAGTGTGAAACGGTAAGGAAGAATATAGGAATTACTGTTTTGTAGGCTCTCAGATATTTAATTTGTTCACATTTCTGTAATACAAATTATATTATAAGATATAGAACATACCAGAGACAAACTTGAAAAATAAATGCTCAGGAGGTCATTTATTACTAAGTACAGTTAAAATCAACCCTTGTGGAGACACACAGTCATACAGAAGGCATCACATTAATTTAGAACACAGTTCTAATTGTGCTATGCTTCTCACAGACAGAATAACATCACAAATGATGCTAAGGAAACATCTAATATATTATTTAACTTTTTTTAGTTTACTTTCTATTGTGGTCACTCTTAAATTTGCCTTTTTGCTTCAGGGCTAGGGACAGACATTAAAAAAGCCTTTGTCTGAATTGATTCAATCTTTGTAGGTCAGTCTAACTTGGCTAGGCTGAAATGGTTTGAAACTGACATACATTCTCTCTGGACTGAGGAAATTCAGACACATGCCTGCAGTGGCTTAGGCTAGAAGCTGAAGGCGCTAGAGCAGCCCTCCCTTCCCTTCTGGGGGGAGCTGAGTGGAGGGGGCTGTGGCCAGGCCTGGCAGGGCTCTCTCTCTCTCTGCATGGTCTCAGGCTTTTCCCTGGTGGCTGCTCAAGGGGCAGGAGTGATGTCATTCCCCAGCCCTGGGCTAGTACGCTGAGGCAAGGGGTGTAGTGCATGCATCTCTTGATGATACAGAGGCTTTCAATCTCCCTCCCTCCTTATCATACTATCTGCAGCAAACTGACAGGCGAGCAAGTAGATCAGCTGGGGGCTGATAGTGATAAGAGTCTTTATCAGCTTACCAGCTGACCTGTTGATTAGCTCCAAACAGCCCTAAGCAGTCACTGTTCTGTCTGCCTGCCTCAGTGAAATTGGAGAGAGACACACGCAGACACCTCTCAGCATTAGCTGGAATGCCACATACCTAGGTTCCATGAGGCTAAGTCTGTGCTGTGGGACTTGGGGAGGGGTACAGATTTTCTGCTTGAGCAGCAAGGGGTTGGGGGTAGGGCAGGGGGAAGCCAGGCAGACCCTGCTGTGTCTTCAGTCTCTGCTGGAGCCTTACACAGCATTAGCTAGTATGCCACATGCTGGCTATGGTCTGTGCTGTGGCAGAGAGGAAGGAGGGATTTCTGCTTAAGCAGTGAGTGATGAGGGAGGCACAGGGAAGCCAGCAGACCCTGCTGTGCCTGCAAGTCTCTGCCAGAGCTCTGTCCAGGGAGCAGGGGGAGTGGCCAGCCCTGCTGTGCAGCAGAGAGCCCCACCCAGCCCAGAGAGCATGTTGGTATGCTGGGGGACTGTGATTTAACTCAAACCAGCAAGGGAGACAGACATTGTATAAACTGTTTTGACTCAAATCAGTTAAGTCTGATACTGCATTCAACCAGGTTTATGTCAAACTGATTTAATCCATTTTCAAACTGGTTTATGTACACTGAACATCTCTTCTGTTACAGGTTTAAACCAGTTTCTGATCACTTAAACCAGCTTATGTGTAATGTCTTTCACTAGCCCAGAGAATAAATCTTCTGTATTCTGGGAATTTCTAAGAACCATAATCTCTACAAATAATAATTGTTACTAATTTCCCTTCCACATCCTCCACTTTCTAATTATAGTACCAATCAGATGCCTTGTAGGAAGAGCAACTTGGATAGCTCTTGAATATGCATCTACAGTAGGCTTTGCACTACAGGGTATTGTAATATGGATTTAATCATCTTTCCTTGGGATTTGACATCCTTATAAAACATATTGACAGCTTGGTGTATATAGGCATTTGTTATGAATCTCTCTAGTAGCCAGACTGACAAATTAACAGGTTA
>JAGPOW010000100.1:2351535-2375477 GCA_030014935.1 Caiman crocodilus
TATTGATACTGTCAACCTGAAGACTTACAAAGCCATGTGTTAGGTTTTAGTATCTGCTTTCTGATAATTTTAACTCCTGTGAAGAAATTGAATATCCTAACTTTTGTGCTTGCTTATTTCTAAAATTTCAGTCTTAAATGCACTTCTATAAATCTAGATTTATTTCTAATTCCTAAAGGCAGACGACATTGAAACTTTCCTCTCCCTGGGCTAAGGCTCTATTATTCTAGCTTTAATGTGAACTGGTCAGAAAATCTCGAGTTTTTGCTAAACCTTGAAATTTGAAAGTAGGCAAATTTTATTTAGTTGAAAAACAGTTCTGAGGAAAAATGTTCAGCCCACCCTACCTTACTTCCTGCCTTTGGTCTCCTGCTTTCTCCACCTCTTACTTGCCCCTGGTTAGAGTCCTGCCACCAACTGAAACTTGATGCTGTCAGCCTTAATTAGGTCAAAGCACTGAGGAAGCATTGGTAAAATGAATTACGAGTATATGTCTGTTTTGCTCTTGACTGTCATTCTGAAATGTCCTTCCTAGCTAAAAGATGACTGTCTTGAGTAAGGGAATAGTTGTAACTTTGATGCACTCTTCTGCCTTTCTTTGTCTCCTTCTCTCTTTCATGCACCCTTCCCAGTAACAATTGCCTTCACTCCTCTATGCATGATATTGCATGAGTTTCTGGCTTCCAGATTAGGTCCCGGAGCTGCAACCCTGCTGTTCACCAAGCATAAATCTTTAGCCCAATAAGGTTCAACATTTGCAAGAGTCTTCCCTTCAGGGACTGTGACCAGAATATTAATGCAGTGACTCAGAACAGCTAAATCAAAGTATGATTTGCTGTATCCATAGAAACACAGCAATTGGTGTAAAGGGGTAAAATAACAGAGAAGCCCACACATCATCTCTTAGATAAAGCTTAGCATTTCCCTTAAAACACAGGAAGGCTCTATTATTCCAAATGCCCCAGCTTCTATTACTTCTTCTTGAGCTCAAGGCTCAGAACTTTCTTTACTTTAGATTTTCTTGTATAAGGTTTCCTGCTTGAAGATCCCTTCCCTTATCCAAACCAGGGAATCTTGGAGCCAACATTCATCAGAGGCAAAAATTCAGAGGTAGTTAGCTAGACCACTGGCTGAATTATTTAAAGGCATTGTCTTCTGTCTCATGGCTGTTAGGAATCCTTATAGAAAATAGCATGATAATGAAATAAATAGAAATAATTAACCACAAATAATTTATTTTAAAAGTCTACTCTTTTTGCTTGCATATTGTTCATAAAGTATGAATTGGAAAGTGCTACCATTTCATTATTATTGTAAGAGTGCTCAGGATTAGACTCTCATTTTGCTTTATTCATACAGGAGCATAAGAAGACAAGGTCCCTGTCCTGAAAACCTCAAAATTATTCTTTAAGTTTTGGTCCACAAAGATAGGTTTGTTGGATATATTTGTAAGTCATGCCAGGACTGTTGCTTATAGTGTTTAAATGGTTTTCTACATGTAATCAATATGTCCTGACTGATTAAATTTACAATTGAATATATGGTACAATTTAAAATCCATTTTTGGTCAGCTTAGCATTCAGATTTTACAAGCTTTTGTGGTAATAAAGCTAAATTGTTTAATGCATTGGAAGCAAATATGGGTCATGAACAAGGTTGAACTAAAATTTGTAGGTTTTTTGCATTGGAACGAGTATTAGAAAAATATTTTCTACTGTTGCCTCAGCTCTAGCCAAAGGGTAGGAATTGAGGCAGCAAACATCCTGGAACTAGGAAAATATAGATTCAACTACTTCATTTGGAAATCACTTAGAATTCTAAATTGTCCTTTACCTCAGAAAAATACAACAAATATCCTAATTAAAAACAAAGAAGGCAGGCTTTCATCTTCAGAAACCTTCAGAGTAGTTTTCATCCCAGTATCAAAGAGCTAATGAAACTGATAAGCCAACTCTATTTTCTGTATATATTAGACTTCTATCTTTCACAGATTCCTCTGTAGCATATTATATCTTAGTTCAAGCATTTCAATTATTGGAAATAAATGTGGTGCAGTGCAAAGAGAGTTATATAAGAAGAAGCATTTTAAATGTGTACTTTTCTCAGCCAGACTGAAAGCAATTCTTAATAAATAGGGAAACCGAGAAAAATATAATTAATTGTTAGATTGCCAGTGCACTGAGATCACTGCTTGTTTATCAGGTTGATTATTATTGTCCCCTTGTATTCCCAGGCTATGTCCATCATTTGTCTGTTGTTGCTGTATGCTCTAAGTCAAGGGTGCTAAATTCAACTGGGGCCCCAAGCTGGATCCAGACCATGGGGCTCCTCATGGGCTGGTTCAGCCTTGGGAATAGGAGTGACTGTTGTATCCACTGTGGGTAGAGACAGTGGTGTCATTGAGAAGTCTGGAGGCAGCAGTGCCAGTGGGTCCTGATGTGGCAAATGATCTGGGGATTGTGGCAGCATGTCTCTGGATGGTGAGGGGTCCATGAGTGTGGGTCCGCCAGTGGCAGCAGGGATCTGGCAGCAGCAGTGACTCAAGCTTGCCACCAATAGCCATAGCCAGCCAGGCAAAAGGGCCCCAAATTCCAGGGTAGTTCACATCTTTCAACTTCTGATAACCCATCAGTAGCCTGGCAGATCAGAGAGAGAGTCACTTTAGGCCATATGTTTGACACCCCTGCTCTAAGTTGTCACCTCTTTGGAAAAGGGACTGCATTTTTCTATGTTAGTGTAGTGCCTAACACAGTGGGGTTTTCTAGGCATTATGATAATACAAACCACAGTTAACCCTAAGCTTCCTAGTAGACAAAAAGACTTCTCAGAGATAGGTCTGTCCTGTTGCCAATATGATACTTCAGAACTTGAGAACTCAGGTGACACAACACTGACATCACTGCACTGAGACCCAGTGAGTGGGAGATGAGCAGCTCAAGGAACAAGGAGGCGGCTATATCTTCATCTGGAAGGGTAAACAGGAAGGAGAACACCAACTTCACAGAGTTGGCTTTGCCATTAAGAATAAATTCATAAACCAACTCAATGAGTTCCCTATCAGATTTCTGAGTGCCTCATTACTCTGTGTCTCAAACTGACCGGGAGCCAATACGCCACTGTCTTTAGAGCATATGTTATGACTCTTGATACTGCTGATGAAACCAAAAAGGAATTCAATGCCAACCTTGACCAAGTCCTTTCTGATGTCCTGGAGGGAAAAAGATTTATTCTGTTTGGTGATTTCAACTCCATTCAGAAGGGACTTGAACCTCTGGAAAAGAACTATCAGCAAGGAAGGAATGGAAAAGGTCAACTCCAGCAGCATCCTCCTCTTGACCAAATGCGTGTTCAATGTGTGGAATGTGGACTCACCATCACCAACACCCTTTTGTGTCATAACAGGTATAGGACATCATAGCAACACCTGTAATCTAAGGATTGGCACTTGATTGACTAGATTATCATTTCTGTGTGGGATCACAAAAATGTGTGCATCACTTGAGTTATGCTAGAAGCTGGTGATTGCTGGGCCAGTCACTGACTCATTCGCTTGGTTTTATCACTCAAGTTGGTTCCTACATGATGGCTTCAGCAGAAGTAATGCTGGAAGATCATTGTTGAAAAACTCAAGGACCCAGTAAAGAGAGACCTCTTCCACCACTGTGGAATTTTCTCAATGAAAAGCTGGCAAATTCCAGTCAACAACAATGGGAGAAAGTCAGAAGTACTTGGAGTGCCTTCAAGCCTACCATCATCAACAGCTGTGAATAAACTCTTGGATTCAGTACTAGGAAACATCAAGACTGGTTTGATGAGAATGACCAGGAGATCCAAGAGTTGATCCTCCATGAGGGCAGGGCCTTTTGTGCTTAACAGAAAAACATCAACTCCAAGCAAAAGAAATTGAATCGCCAACAAGCCAAGGCAGAGGTCCAAATGAGGACCCATGATATGAAGTACAGATGGTGGGAAGGCAAGGAGAAGGAGAGTCAATAACTCACAGATATCCATGATATAAATATTTTTTTTAGTTCCAGCACAGCTATTTATGGTCCAAACATTCAGAGACCAACTCTCTGGAGACCTAAGGATGGAGAAGACCTGATCAAGTTATGGGGAGCCATCACTGCCTGATGGAAGGAGCATTTTGAAGACCTTCTCAATCAAGACTCTGTTGTTGATGAGTGTTCTCAACTCTACAGTTAGACATGATCTCAGAATCCCTCCAACCCATGATGAGGTGAGGAAAGCTATCAAGCAGGTGAAGAATGACAAGACGTCTAGAGCAGATGGAATCCCTGACGTAATCTTCAAGCAGTGGGGAGAGCAGTTTTCATCACAGCTCCTTGCCCTCATCTTAAGGATCTGAAATGATGAAGAAATCCCAGCTGACCTCAGGGATACCATGATTGTAACAATCTTCAAGAAAGGAGACAGGTCCAAGTGTGCAAATTACAGAGGGATCACCTTGCTGTCCACCACAGGAAAGATCATTGTGAGAACCCTCCTGAACCACCTCCTTCCACTTGCTGAAGAGCTTCTCCTGGAATCTCACTGTGGGTTTAGGGTATCAAGAAGCACACTTGGCATGATCTTCACTGCTTGCCAGCTGCAGGAAAAATTCCAGGAACAATATAAGCTCCTCTACATGGCCTTCTTTCGCTTCACAAAGGCCTTCAACTCTGTCAGCTGAGAAGCATTGTGGATGATCCTTTTGAGGTACAGATGCCCACTGAAATTCATGAATGGTGCATGCCCCCTGGCAGCTAGAGGGACATGGTGGCAGCGGGAGCGCAGTGGTGGGAGCCCAGTGGCAATAAGCTGGGGAGCTCCTGCAGCTGCTGATGCCAATGTCGGTGGCAGTGGAGTGGGGTGAGGTGGTGAGTGCTGACCAAGGGTTGGTGACCACCCACAGCTGCCACTGGCAGCATCGGCAGCAACCAGCAGGGATTGGAGACTGCCCACAGGGTGGTGAGCGGTGACTGTCCACGGACACTGCCGACACTGTCGGTGGCACCTTTCTGTACAGGGTGCACAGCCATGCACAGGGCTGCACATGCACCCGCATGCACCCCCTACACGTCGCCCGTACTGAAATTCATCACCATTCTTTGCCTGCTCCTTGATGGTATGTGAGTGGTGGTGAGTAAGGGATCTATCACAAATCCCTTTTAGGCTAAGACTGGAGTTAAGCAAGGCTACATCATCTCTCCAATGCTCTTCTTGATATTACTTACTGTGATGCTATATCTGACCACCAACAAGTTTCCAGTCAGAGTAGAGCTAAACTACTGAATGGATGGTAAACTGTTTAATCTCTGCCAACTCCCAGCCAAAACCAAGACCACCCTGACCTCAATCATTGAGCACCAGTACTCTGATGCTGTATAGTGTGCTCAGTCAGAAGCAGACTTTCAGGTAGTTGTTGACATCTTTACTGAAACATACAAGAAAATGGGCCTGATGCTTAACATTCAGAAAACTATGGCCTTCAATCAGCAAGCTCTTAAAAAGCAGTCTCCAGCTCTGGTAATTCAGATTTATGGTGAGACTCTTGAGAAAATTGAGTATTTCCCGTATCTTGGAAGCCATCTCTTGCAGAACACTGACATTGATGAAGAAATCCAGCATTGCTTCAAATGTGCAAGTGTAGCTTTCATACACCTGAGGAAATGGGTGTTCAAAGATCATGACATCAGATTTGAAACCAATCTCATAGTTTATCAAGCAGTCATGATCCCTACCTTGCTGTACAATGCTGAGATGTGGACAACATAAAGGAGACACTTCAAGTTGCTGGAGTAATACCAGCAATGATGCCTTTGAAATATCTTTTGGATACAGTGGGAAGACAAATGCATCAATATTAGTGTCCACTTACAAGCAAACAACATGACCATCGAGGTGACATTCATTCAACATCAACTTCAATGGGCTGGCTACACCATCCATATGTCTTACTCCAGACTTCTGAAGCAAGTTTTATTCTCTCAGCTCAGTCAAGGCATATGCTCAAGAGGAGGGCAGAGAAAGTGTTTCAAGGATGTCCTCAAGGCCAACTTGAAAAAGTGCAACATAGACATTAACACATGAGAGGCTATTATCCCAAATGGAGGAAGAGTTTGCCACAAGGATCTCAGTACTTTGAAAACTCGTGACAACAACAGGACATGGCAAATGGGAGTGGCAGAAATAGCGTATCACTGACCACTGTTGATCCTGGATTGGCCTTGTCATCCTTCTTTGGACCCACAGATAAAACGATCATGGAAGACAATCATCCTTGACTGTGAGGGACTGCTGATAATTACTTCAGTTTGTTGCTGCTTAATTTCCCATTGTACTTATTTGGTGATCTCTGTGCTCCTTACTGTAGCAAACGGCTGTATCTGGATAGCTCTTTGCTTCTGTATGTCAGGGGACAGATGGGTAGAACCATCTGTCAAAAGCCAGAAGTCTTCCTTTTTTAGGATTATCTTTTAATTCTTCCTAATAGGTACATAAGACGAGACTTTAATGTTCCTTGAAAGTCATCTTGGCTAAGTACAGACACTTGGGGAGGTTAAATGGGGTTCAGAATGGCTGCCTGATTTAAACTTAACTCATCCTGGTGCTGACCTTACACTTACAGACCCAGTCTCAGTGACCAGCAATCAGTCTAAACCTGTAAATGTATAGAAGTTCCATGCACACAAACCAATTAAAAAATTGCAGAATCTGGTTTAAGATAAACCTGGATCTATGTAGTATTGAACTTATTTGATTTAGGTCAAACTGGTGCATGGAAATTCTGTCCACTTTCTCTGCCCAGCACTGGGGTGGGGAAAACCCAACCGCTGGCCCCAACCCTGGGACTACTCTTTTCACCTTGCCTTGCACTGGCCTATTATTTGCCCCTCTGCCCACATTAGCAGCCAACACTCTCAACCACCATTCCACAAAATGGTCCAGGTACAGCTTTTTTTTATCAGCATTTGCTGTTGCTGGAGCCAAGCAAGTAAGTCTCAGTGGGGCCAGGGGTGGGTGGGAAGGGGGGGTAAGTTAGCTGGGATGGGAAACCAACACACCCATGGTCCTGCCTGACCCCCACATCCTATCTACAGGTTGTGCCTGCCTCCCCACTCATGGGTTGTGCCTGCCCTGCCCATCCTACCCGCAAGACATGTCGGCCTGGTCACCACAGCAGTGGATCATGCTTGACCTAGCCATTGCACCCACAGGTTGCCCTGACTCTGCCCACGTGTTCCATGGGTCATGGCAGCTTTTTCCACCCTTCCTGCAGGTCAGTGTGGTCATGGCAGCCCTGCCCACCTCACCCAAGGCGCTGCTGGCCCTACCTACCCTGGGTCAGGCCAGCGCTGCCCACCCCACCTTTTGGTCATGATGGCCCTGCCAACACCACCCATGGGTCATGCTGACACTGCCCAGCTCACCCATAGATTGTGCTGGCCCTGCCCATCCCACCCATGGGTGGCACCAGTCTCATCCAGTCCATCCATGGATTGTGCTGGCCTTACCCACCCCACCCATGGGTTGCAGTGGCCCTGCCAACTCCACCTGCAGGTTGCACCATCCTCACCCACCTCACCTGCTAATTGCACCTGCCTGGCCCACTCCACTCACTGGTTGCACCTACCCTACCCACCCCACCCATGGGTTGTACCAGCCCACTCCACCTACAGGTCATGCCTGCCCCAGTGGACCCCTAGTATCCTCCCATCCTGACTTACCAATGGCGAGGGCAGTCATTTTGATTTTATTTAACCTACCCCTAATTCTCCTAAATATCTGTACTTAGCCCTTGAGACAGTTGTACTGAAACCAGAATATTTTTCTCTCTCTATTTTATTAGCCATGCTAATTAAAAGTGTCTGAGTGTCATGTGTATCAGTATCCCAACACTGAAAAAATAGTGGCAGGGCACTTTGAACTAAAGCCATTTTTCAGCGTGGGGATGTTGATACATGTGATGTTGGAGACTGCTGGAGCACATTAATTTCCATGCTCCAGGAGACTCGATTAATCAAGTCTGTTCTGACATGCTGGATTTACAGTGCATTGGAGCAGCCTCCCTACATGTGTGCAAGTGCCTTGTGGTACTAGAAAAAGGCACATTAGCTTATTTTAATGCACACTAGCAAAAGCACATTTTTAAAAAAAATTTTTAATGTGCATTAAAATAGGCTAATGCACATCAAAGTGCACATGTAGATGGGCCCAGAAGGGGATTTGATAACAGTCTACAAATAACTGAAGGGTGGTTGTAAAGAGGATGAGAAAACTAGATGGGAGATAATGGACTTAAATTCAGGCTTGGATATTAGGCAGAACTTTCTAACCATGAAAATGTTTAAGCACTGGAACAAATAACATAGAGGTTGAAGAATCTCCATCCTTTGAAATTTTTAAGAGTTGGTTGGCTTTGAAAAACTGGTTTGAAATGGTTTAGACAGGGATGATCCTGCCTGAAACTGAGAGTTGGCCTGAGGTACCCTCCAGCTCTAGTTTTCTATGATTCTGTTGCATCAAACATACAATTACTTGTTTTTACTTTCAAGACACTCTCAGCCCTTCATTTCCCCACAGATTGTCTTTCATTCAGTATTGAGAAGTTGACTTCTGCCTATGATTATTTGTCAAATAAAACAACATTTGTGCTTTCTTCTGTGCTGTCCTTCAGATTTAGGAGGAGTTCTCTGCAAACATCTATGAATCTATTTCATTGTCCTTCTTCAAATTGGTCCCCAAAACTCTCTTTGCAACTGTTTGTGGTCATTATGGCAATGGTTAGACCATTCCTGTATGTCTGTTACACCAATCATATTGTGTCATGGTTCCCTGGTACTCTCTTGTCTAGTAGCATGTATACACTATTGTTTCTTGTCTTATGTTTAGAGTGTAAGTTCTTTGGGACAATGCCTCTTTGCTTTGTTCAGTTCCTTGCAAAACATGGATCACATTCATGAACAGTCCTTCTAGGTGTTGTAATAATAAAAATGGTAAGACTCAAATGCTATGAAAAATGTTGTAGATTGCAGACACATGACATATATACCAATTAACATCTTTTTTTTATATTTATTTGCATTGGGATCTGGAGTTAAAAGATGACTGAATCATCCAAGAGTAGTAGCAGTATGTAGACTGCTATTGCAGCACCACGCTTGTGGATAGTATGGGACTAGATTGTATCAAATCAGTTGAAATTTATTAAGATTGCAAGCAAAGGATGATATCCACTTCACTGGTGTATAGTTGGTTCCTACAATATTTTGTTGCATTCTTTATACTGGAGTAGAGTGACTTACACTGGTGTGAGATTGAATGTCATTTGCCTGCTCCATTTTTATATTCGAGTAAACATGTTAGAGGTTGCGTAGATAAGCCAAAGAGGAAGCCAAGAAATCTGTATCATCAGACTGGTTTGGATAGTGTGCAACAGATAGGGTATGAGAACACCTAATTGGCTGTTTACCGACCCAGCTTATGCAATGTCTGTATAGATCGGGTACTTTAATGGACTTTTTGTCACTTTTATCTAATAGCCGATCAAATCAGCTGTTAGATAAAAATACCAAAAAGCCCCAATGAAGTGCCTGATCTATACAGATGCTGTGGAGCCAGGTTGAACCAACATGCTACTTCTGGTAAAACGTGTTTCCATTTTTTTCTCCACATTTGTCAGCGGGGATTAATGAGGAGATCAAAAAAGATTAAATTGTGTTTTAGGTTGGGTTAAATAGTCCTTGAAATTGCTAGACATAACTGGTGCACTTCATTTAAGATACCTGTGAAGGTAGTAAGCATATTTTTCCACCCCAAACAAAAGCAAATAGAAGGCTGCTCAGGGTGGATGTTGGCTGGATATTGCTTTGGGAAGGAATAGATACAGGTGGTAGAAAAACAGGTCAGAGTGAGGAGTGAGACAGAACAGGAAAGGAAGTTTTCGCGCAGCCTGAACCACATTATTGTGTAGCTTGAGAGAATCCTAAGGGCTTTGGTTTAGGTTGCTGGCTGAAAGAGATTTTAAACTGTGAGCAGTTATCTGTTATCTGCAGAGCTGTCAATGAAACTTTTACACATACACATCACCTTTTTAGATACACATATGCAATATAAATATCAAGGCCTCGCAACATGAAATTGATTGCCTATTCTAAAACAATAGTGTATCATTAAGTAATTTAGTTATAACTAAAATCCTGATAAATGACCTCTTACTCCAAGTACAAGCAGTCAAGAGGATGATCAGACAGAATTGTGTTGTTTTGTTGACCAAGACATTTAGCTTAGCTAAAAGCATAACTCTGATTGACTTAATAGGACATTCTCATTTTCAGAAATCTTCCTTTCACACGTGTCTTTTCGTTGACAGACAGCAAGCAAAACAGCAATAATTGAGAGTGAAGGCAATTTTATTCCTGTTAGAATACAGAACCATTAGCCATAAATATGGATACCGTGTTTTGGGCAGAAACTGTACTTGCTCTTATATGTTCTAACATGGTAAATGAAAACAAAAACTCTGAAGAGCCATTTTTTACAAAATAGGAGGTTGGAAATTTCTAATTTCTTCCTCAGTACCATAATCAGAAAGGGCAGTGTATTTTATTGGAGAAAAAATGTTAAGTAAATGTTCCTTAGTATACCATAATAGGATTATTTTGCATCTGTTTTGGGTGAGGAATGACTTAGAACAGTGGTTCTCAACTTTTTAGATTTATGGCACTGCTCCTTATGTTCAAGGGACACTTTCTTAGACTCACAATACTCCTCAGAAAATGGTTTTCACTCTTTTTTGACTGTAGAAAAATAATAGAGTAATTCTTATGTTGAAAAGTACTCAGAAAGACCACAAAATTAAAAAAAGGTTTCAATGCTATGGATTCCTATTGGAAATCTGAGTTTATCTTGTGTTTGTGCACTTAACACTGTGTGACATCAGGCAGCACCCTTGAAAGAATCTCAAGGCTTCCCAGTGTGCAACTGCACTCTGATTTAGAATTACTGAATTAGAAGTTTATTGTTGGCTAATGCCCAAGGAAAACCTTGAAAGGAGGTTTAGAAGGAAGTCGAAAATATATGGCTCTTTAATGGCAGCCAGAATATTGTACTTGGTCAGGAAGTCCTATGCATCTATGGAATAATGCATGAGACAGAGCTAGAGAGAATGCATTCTACAATACAGATCTAAGCAAAATTTGTTCTCTCCACCAATATATAAGCAAGTTTATAAGATTTCTATTACTTTAAAAAAGTTGCCAAATGAATACAGTAAGGAACACAAGCAAGCGTCTAACCAGTAATTTTTTGGTGTATAACTGCATATATTGTAGGCACAAAGTGCAATTATGAATGCAGTTTGTGTTTAGAATAGGGTTTATAGTCAATCCCAAAATATTTAGTGACTATGGGATAAAAGACATGAACAGTTTGCTGTTTTCCTAAGAAAAGTGAGTAGAGCAATAACTAGCCAGCTTTCCCATTTGTTCTGCTATGTGTGCAAAGAGAAGACACTAAGAAACATTTCCTGGGCTGGGCTGCTGAAGGAAGTGGCTGCCTCAAATCATATTATTTTGATTTGATGGTTGCATAAAAATTGGCCTTTAGATATTCCATGGTTAGAGGCTGAGGTTTTACTCTATATAAAAATATTCAAACTATGCAGAGTACAGACGGGACACTTAGAACATAGCAGCTTTTATTAGAAATGTTCCCAAGCAAACACATTCTATAAAAGCTGACAGATTCAGTAAATGCTAAAGGTTTAAACCTAATAGAAGCAGAGCTGGGTAGAAAATGGTTTCCCTGTCCCATTTTTTAAAAAGTTAACATTAATAAAACAAACCTGTTCTGCACTGGGATGAAGCAAAGCCTGTTGACATGTTTAGCAAAAGCTGGCAGAAATGTGATACTCACTCAACTTATCAGAGCTTATTACCTTATGACTACATCATTTATTTAATATATGGGAAATTAAGGCTGAAGTCTCTGGTCTGAATCAGGTAGACATACATTTGAAGCTGAGTCTCCCATATCCCTGCTGTGTGCCATAAGCACCAGGCCGCCAACTGTTCTGATGTGGATAGTTTTTTTTTCTGGTTTTGACAGAAAATTCATCCTGGAGCTGAGAAAACTGAATCAGCAAAAGCTGTTTCTTCCTATAATGCATTCCTGTGAAAAGGGGAAAATCCCCCACCATTTCTGTAGAGAAGAAACATTTTTTATGTCATGAATTATTAATGTATGTGTGGCTCGTTTTCAAGTAATCATCTCGATTTCTAAGTACATATGATATTACTCACCAGAGCACTTATAATTAGGACTCTTGCTAGATGTAACTACAGTAACTTTTTCCCACTAGTTTAAAAAATGAACTTTTTCTTTAGCTAAGCCCACAGTATATTGTGACATGAGAGAGCTTATTTCAAGTGGACAGTTTATAATCTTCTTTTCACATAGATTTCCATGAATGAACTGAGTAAATGGCATGCCTTAGAAGACATAAGAAGAATGCATGTGTCCAGTATACCTGGTTGTATCCATATCTGTTCTTAGCACTTGACTAACTCTTCCTTCAGCTTTTTATTTTGGTCACTGCCCAACTGGCTTCCTGAAAAGTGTAAGCAGCTGAAATCACATGGTTTTAATAAATGGCAAGCACAAAAGATAAGTGTGACAGATGGCATAAATTGCCATAGCTCTACAGAAGTCATTGGGAAGGTTCTTCTACAAGCAATTCCTTTTCGAACCTTTTGAGGTCTTCACCCAGGTATTATTCTAGGGCTAGGTACAGACATTACACTTACAGTGCATTAAGTGTGCAGAAAGCACTTTACAACTGTAACAGAAGAGATGTTCACAGCACCTAAATGTGCTTTAAAAATGGTGGATCCCACTCAAAGTTAACTCTGGATGGATGTGGAATCAGAATAAATCACTTTAGGTTAGAGCGCTTTATCAGATGTCTATACCACATCTCATCATGAGTCAAGGTAAGTCACATGCCCCTTGCTAGGCAGCTCACTAGCCTTAGCTGGAGCTCATCTGCTCTGGGTGAGCACTGACTCAAACCTGCCTCCAGGCTGTCACAGATATGAGACAGAAAATGCTCTGTCTCCTGTCTGCACAGCAGGGTGGGTGTGGGGGAACAGAGCCTCCCTACCAAATGAGAGGGGGGCAAAGATTAGATTAACCAGAGATTGCTGTATCAGGTCTCAGACAAGGGGGCCATGCAGGCAAGGGAGCTCTGTTTTGGGCCAGAGCATGGCAAGGGAGTTCTGTTCCCCCACTCCCTGTTCCCAGCATGGCAAAAAGTTGGTCTGGGCAGCTGTCAGGCAGCTGGGATGGGGGGGAAGGAGCTCCCCTTTTATGAAGACCCAGACCAGCCCCCCAGAAATGTGGTGTGTGGGGGTCTGTGTGGCATGGGGACTTCCTACCCCTCTGCCCCAGCCTCTTGACAGCTGCTTCCAGGGACTATGGCACAGGGCTGCCCTGCCTGTTTTTTCATCATGCCAGGAACTGGGGGTGGGGGAAGGGAGCCCCCATGCCATGCAGCCCTCCCCTTGATTGCTGGGTCAGGTCTTCAGGGGTAGCTGAGCTGGGTCCACATGCTGGGGGCTCCCTTCCCCCCACCCCCAGTTCCTAGCTTGGTGAAAAGCTGGGCCAGGCAGGCCCATGCCGCAGCTCCTGAGTGCTGCTGTCAAGAGCTGGGATGGAGGGGGGGAGAGAGAGTCCCCCTGCCAGGTAGATCCAGCCCAGCCCCCACCAAGACCCGACCCAGCTATCTGGGAGGGCCCAAACAGCATAGGGGTTCCCTCCCTCTTCTCCCAGTCAGCCACTGCTGACAGTTACCAGCTGGTGGAAGGGCAGGGTTGGGGAGAAGGGGCACTCTGTAAGCCTCCTGGGAGGCATGTGAGAGCACCCATAGTCTGGTGACCTCAGCCAGTGCAGGCAGGCTCCAAGCCCTCCCCCACCAAACAGTGAATGTCTGTTTGGTTTGCTCTCACTCTAACTTATAGCACTTTAAGTAAAGCACAATAGAGCACTTCAGCCAGGGGCTTTTTGAATGCCTGTATTTAGTCCATTGATGGCATGTTGAGGGGTATGGGGGGACACTCAGCCCCCCAGGAATTAATGTTCATTGATTTTATTGATAAACCTCAGTGAACATTGAAATTTATAGAAAAAGAGGAAGGGAGCTAAAGGGAAAAATCTAGGGCTGCAGGGCAGGGGGCTCTATCCACATGTGCATGTACAAACAGATGGCTGTCAGTACAGGCAGGGTGATAGGAGAAGCTTCAGCAGTTTCACCTTCTATTCTGCTTCAGGCAGGACTCAGGAATTGCTTCTGCAGGCAAGTTTATGGGATAGTGGAGGTGGGGGGAGGTTGGAGAGCCAGCACTTGTGGTCTGTCCCTGGCCCTCGGGGCTGGGGGGAGCCCAAATTGGCTCTGCACCACTGGGGGGCAACCCAGTGGCACAGCGGTGGTTTGGGTATGCTATAGCTTGGCACACAGCCCCAGTGACGCAGGGCTAATCTGGGCACTTCGGAGCCTGGTGAACAGTCCCAGTGGCACAAGGTCAATCGGAGCACAACCTTTAAATTGTGTCCCCGCACCCCACTATAAACAGTCACCAGTCAGCTATGATTTAGCCTAGAAGTCACTGGAGCTATACTAGTATCTGTGTTAAATGAGAATTAGGTTGTCTATGTATATTTTTTGCTGATAATATAATTCTTATATTTAATTAAAAAAAAATTCTAACAACCTAGGAATATTATTTAGAAAGTGCTTTTGCTCACCTTGTAGACAGTGAGGATTTTACAATTTAGTTCAATCTGTACTCAGTGGTGAATGATACTTCCAAACAATTCTGAATGCCTTCTTTTCTCCTCTCATCTATAAATAGTTCATCTGCATAGATATTACATTACCCAGACACCTCCTAAATTGATCTTCATTTTATACAGCCAAGGAAAATGCATATTCTATCCAGGTGCATACCACATAAAGCTGATACATTTCTGGAACAGGAGTAGCTGTTTTCTATTACTTGCAAGGTCTATTATATTGCAGCTCTTCCTTCTTAGTATATTAGCACATTTTTTTCAATTTTTCTTTAAAGACCACTTTGATATATTTATGAGGAAGATTGTGTCCCTACCTATGTGTCAGTCTGTTTCAAAAAAAATGGCTGGCACAGTATGGGAGGTCTAATTTTACTATCTTTCCTTTGCAGTTCTGCGGTGCATAGCAGAAGTAAAACCAGCTTCTCAAACACCTCCACTCTTGCATATTGCTAGCTGTCTCTTGTAAGGCAAAAATTTTCTTTCTGCACCATCACAAAAGGAAAAATAACTGGTCCGGTGATAATCATTTGTTATTCTTATTTAATATAATCAAATAATTTCTCCACAATGGAACCATACCTATGTTCCACACTGTCCTTATTAATGAGAATAACACAATGGAAAAAAATCTATAAAGCACAATTCTGGCCTTCTTCAGACCCTCCTTAACACTCACTCTGCTATGCCTCATGCTTCAGATAACCATGGTAAAGCAGGTGAAAACCTGCAGAGCTTAAGACCTGCTGTATCACATCACAAACTGAGGTGAGTGAACAGAGCTGCCTGGAACACAAATAATAAATAAAAAGTATGAATGTGCCAAGAATATCTACACATGTCAAAGATATTCACATACAGATGTATAGCCACTTCATTATGTATTTAAGAAACTAGTGATGTTTATATTATATGGTCATTTTCATGTGGAACATTAGGAATTTTTAAAAACTGGGGGTTTCTTTGGTTTTGCTTTTCTTTTCAGGCAGACAGTCCCTACACTGAATTGCCAGGCAGAGGAATAAAATTCACTTGCTGGCAGAGCTATGTTTTCTTTGTACTAGCAATGTGAAGGATGGTTTTTAATCCAGTTGTAGATATCCCTCTGGATAGCCTGCTAAGATGCCCTTATGTCTAGAGCAGCTTGTTTAGCAGGGGTTGTGGCAAAATACCCTGAAATTCTAGCAGCCAGGGGGACAACAGTATTGTTTTACTTGGATTTCACAATGCCCCAGCGATATGTCATGCACATGTGGTCAAGATGTGGGACAGGCTTTCTCCAGATAGTCAGAGTTGTGTGTTGTCATACATAGATGAAATTTTCATACATGGAGGTGATAAAGAGTAAGTAGCAAAAGTGACAAGATAAATGTTGCAGGTGATTGAGGAAACAGGATTCAAGGTTAATAGAGCTAAGGCGCAGTTGGTAGTCAAGGAGGTGAAGTACCTAGGAGTTACATTGGGACAGTATTAATATGTAAAATCATGTCAGGTTCAAGGGCAAATAGACATGAGTTGAAGCTAACATGATTTTTGGCCTGTCATGTGGAACCTGGTCCTTAGGATATTCTAGACTAATCCAGTATAAATTTTCATATTAGCACCCAGAAGTTTCAGTGATGACTATCTCCTTTTTTCCTACAGGATAAAGTAAAAATGCAGTAGAGCAGATGACTAAGTATAGGGTGTCTTTGTACTTTGCATGGGGCTCTCAGGGTTATTTTTTTTCACCTTTTGATTTTATATCTTTTCCTAAACATTCTTCTCATCCCTCTTATGACTGAGATGCTGAAGGTATCCTGACTTCACCAGTTAAAGTCTTCTATTTGTTGTCTGGTTGTGACAAATTACACTTTTTTGTTGCATTAAAAAGAGGCTACCTGCCAGTAGTGTAACTGTGGAGGAACACAAGGGGAAATAGCCCTAAGTGCTGATTTAGGTGCTGCCCTTTTTGCTGTTTCCTATGCTGCTGGCCTGGTCACTGCAGTCACCAGCACTGGCAGCCCCTCCATACTGCTGCTGCTGTAAAAACAATGCCCCTGCTACCTGCATGCTAGTAATAAAACCTTAGTCTGGAATGGTGGCATGTATAGATCCAGCACTGAGAAGCTGCCTCTTCCACCAGGATCTGTGCCTAATAGGTAAAACTGGAGAATAATGATTTATGGTGTTTGCCCACAGTGGGAAGAAGAGAGGTTAGGAAGCCTGTAAGAGCTAGGTTTGTACCACTATAGCCAGGGGGAATTTAACTTCAGTATGTTTTGATTTAGGCCTGAAGTATGACAAATGGTTTGGAGAGGCTAACTGAGGAGATGGAAGCAGCTAGGAGCCTTGATGTCTGCACTAGAGAGGACATATTTTTATTTGTTTTGTTGTGCAGAAACCAGAGCTGGGCAAATGACTGACTTTTCAACTGACTGCAAATTCTGAAATATTGAAAGGAGAAAGTTTTGTCTGAATGGAGTTTAAATGTTTAATTGGGCCCCAAATAAAATATTTTAATTCCAGTTTTCAAATTTAACATATTAATTAAAAAAATCAAAGTACATTTCAAAATGAATCATTTCAAACTGAAAAATTAAAAATTTCTCAAGATGTTGAAATGAGAGATTTCCTAAAAAATGACCATATTTGGTTTTGTCTACTTGTTTTCTTTTAACTGGATAATTAATCATTGGTCTGACCCAGTACAGAGCTTCTGATGTTTTTAATGAGTTCACAAAATGTTTGCTCAACTTGAATCCCTCTCGTAGTACATCTCCTCTCCTCTCCACTGTTCTATTTGTATTCTAGCATGCTAGCCTGTTAGTGAGTTGGTCCATTGCTGTTGGCAAGTATAGCGCAATGGAGAATATTAATTTGTGGTATAGATCTACTTAAGTCAGCAAGGTAATATCAAAGATATAAAGTGCCAACAATTATTTATCCAAATAATTAAAGTAGCGAATAATTAATTTATACATTATTTATAAATGATTTAAAATATTTATCATTACAGAAATGAATGTATTCAGTAAAGCACCATCACCAAAAATAAAAAACATTGTTTACAAATAGCCGTAAAAAACGTATTGGAGAGAAAGAAATCTATAGAGGGTGTAATTAAGTGTGTAGCTCCGCTGCTCAGTATATTCCAACAGTTTTGTATTGTTTAGTCATTGTAACCGGTAGAAAAATCAGTAACTAGTGTGGGTTGGTGGAAAATTGCTATGTGGAGCTTATGCCTCGCTCCATCTGGTCTATCAGGGTGTTGCCCCTCCCCTCAACTCACCTGCCACGACTTTGATGTAAATATGTACCCTATGAGGGGTCTACAGTGGAGATCTTTATCCTGAGTGGGGACTCCCGATAGACAGTGTTACTCACAGTCGTCTGGCATGGTGGTCCACAGGGCTCCACCTCCCCTACACCCCGTCCATGCGCCAACCGCTGGATGATGTGCTCAAGATGTTCCGAGGCCTTGTATGACAGCCTCGGACTGGTTCTCCGGCTTCTGGTCGCTCCCTTCCTTCTGGGAGCGATTTCTCCTCTCTCTTCCTTCACAGGAAGCACTCCTCCAAGCTAGGAGGAGCTGCAGGGTGATACCCCTGATTCCAGCTCCCTCTTGGAGCCTCTGCTGTCTCCCCTCTCCAGCCAGCAGTAGTGCGCTCCCCTGCCTCCTGAGCATTCGCCGCTTCAGGTGACTGAGAGAGTTCCCCAGCTTGCACTCTCAGGCTGCCTTCTGCTCTGCCTCCCAAAGGAGACTTACCATTTCCTGCTAGACTGCCTGCTTGAGACCCACAGGCTGGGTCCCCGCCTCTCCATGCCTGAGCTTGCAGCATGGGCAGCTTGCCCGTACTCTCTCTACGGCTCTCCTCCTCTCCTGGCTTTTCCGGAGTTTTTAAACTTTCCCGCAGCCGCCACTGCGGCCGCTGGGATTGGCTCAGCTGTTCCCCGCGCCAGGAACACCTGTTGCCAGAGCTGGCATAATGGTGGTTTGTGCGGCTGCAGCCGCGAACGCGGCTCCTGCCCCTGTTGCTCTTCGGCCGGTACGTATGCCCCTCTGGGGGCTTGCTCTCGGGGTCTGGAGCCTGCAAGTCCTCCTTTCTCCCCCTCAAGGGCCTGTGGGGGCACTTTGCCACCACAGCTAACATAAAAACACTTTCCAATAATGAGTTGCCCAAAGCTTGATTTCTGATATAGTTTGCTACATCACAATGTCCATGAGAGATAGGAGATATTTCCTAATGGCAAACATCCCATTTGGATAAAAGTCTGTTTATATGAACTTCTCTCAATTATGATCTTTTTATTTGCTCCTTTGGGAAGACTGCAACATTGACTTGACAGGCCCTATAAATAAAATATTTTGACAATTATAAGGCTTCTCCTTTTAATGATTTTCCATACAGGTGGGACTTGTAGTCCAGGGAAGTCCCTAATAAAATATTTTATTGGATGTTATTAATAAGACAACTACATCCAGTTTGTGCAGCACAGATTTTTTTTCCCTCTGTGCCCTGTTTCCCTATAGGTTCATTCCTAAGCTACAAAAACGTGATTTGTATAGTATATTTTTTCTTCAAAATGAAACCTAACTTTTCTTGTATGCATAGCAGCTTGCAGACATTTCTGTAGTCATTCATTTACATTGTAAATGACTCCAAAATCTTCTAGGAACTGGAGCATGAGCTTCCATCCAGGAGTGTTTGTATACTATATGAAAGACTGATCCAGCTGAACCTTTATTCCTGCTAGAAGGGAAGTGGAGGCTGTGGGTATGGATGTGGCTTGGATGTAGCTTGTAGCTTTCAGCATTTTCCTTAGAATATTAAGAGTTAATGGAAATTAAAACATCAAATCTGCTGGATCTCATGTTTGTTACAAGGTAATGCTTTTCCTGACCTAGCTTCTAATTTTGTTAATGTAGCTGCCATCTTTAAATATCACTTGCTAATTATCTGGTGGAGTTGTATTGTTTTGTTACATAAAAATATACCAATACTTTTCCAGTGAACTCATTTTAGCAATAAAATTACCCTGGTCTAGCATTATTCATGTTCTTACATAGACAACTAGCTATTTCTCTTCCAGATACACCAGCAGACATGCTACCAAGATTAGCTTTTTATCTGTTTTTTCCCCTAGTATGGAATGAGACTGAATAGGTTCATTATGTATTAAGCATCACTTTATACTGCATTGTATAGTATTATGTAATGGATTAGTATTATGTATTAGTATTATGTATTAATGTGTATTGTATTTGTATTAGTATTGTATACTACTGTATTAGAATTATGGATTACTGCATTGTATAGTTTATGTAATGGATGTCCAGTATACAGGGTGGACATTTATGGAACTTCATAAAACTAAGTACCTGAAGAAATTTACCTAGGAACAGATTCTGCTACTCTGAGTGCAATTGAATGGTATTTCTGCAGTGGGATTTTTAACAAAATAATTACTTAAAAACTTATGGCACAAGATGTTATTTTATATGAAGAGCAAGAGGAGCACAAACTGGCTCATTAAATTAAGTTTTCATCACAAAATTTGTTTGCCTTTTCTAACAGTGCACTTGAATGCTACATGTGAATCATCTGCCTCTTGTGGTTAAGCTAAAAAATCAATTATTTTTAAAAGTATTTTAAAATCAAATACTAACTTAGCTTATTTGAAATGCAGAACTGAAAAATACTATGCATTTGTTGTTTAACCATTGTATCATGTTAGCATTACAAAGACTTCAGCCAAATGTGGGCCTGTTGTTTTAGTGCTGTGCTGATGGTAAGTAAGGAGATGGCTTTCTCTGCTAATATCCTAAACAGTAGGCATGTCTACATGTGGCCCTACAGCACTGTTTGTACTGTAATTTAGTACTCCTTTTGGAAGTATTAAATGATGGAGCAGTAACAGCCTATACTGTCCACGTGGCACATGATTATTATTAGCTGCTATGTTGCTGTAGTGACACGCTATACCAAGGGAGTGTGTTGCTACGGTAATGTAGTTGCATTGTCATGGCTTTTGTCCATCAATGCTACATCACTGTAGTGCATTGCTATGGCAACTTAACATCAGGTGTAGATGTACCCACTGAGATGCAACAGGAGTATTAGGTAAACAGTAGGCCTGTGCAAAGTGGCAAGTGTTCACTTCGGATTCAGATTCGGCTGATTTGGAGGATAGTGATTCAATTTAGAGATTCGAATCACTGTCCTGATTCAATTCAGTCAAATCAGATCTGAAAGATTTGGCACTGTTTCGGAGATTTGGCCATAGACTAAACAGGCAGCTGACATAGCTTCCTCAAGCTGGTAAGTCTGTTGGGGTTGGGGGTGGGGTAGAGGGAAGGGGCATGGAAGAAGGAGGGATTGGAGCTGGGACAAGAGGCCCAGCCTGGGTGAGGGGGAAGGGGGTTTTATTCAGGGCAGGGGGGCGTGGGATGGACAGTATGCTGACTGCAGAGAGACCAATCGAAAAGCAAGGAGTCATCAAAGGAGTGAAGTTAAAGAAAAGCATAAAAGGGGGAAGCAAGAAAGTTAAGTGTTGTCATCATCATCATCATAAATCCAGCCTTCAACAACTATCTGGACCATCCCAGCAAACAGTGTACCCTTTGCTTTGAGAAACCAAGTGGCCACCTTTTCTGTTGAGCTAAGTAACATCTGGGATTGGATGAGATCATTGTACTAAGTGTTTTTCTCTCTCTGTATATAGAAATTGCTAAGATAACACTTGCTGCATAAATAAAGTTAGACTTTGATTTTAGGACACTGAGTTGTCTGTGTTTGTATTTCACATTCCATTTAAGGGTTAATGGTGCTTTAACAATCTCTAAACACTATCTGGTGTACAGTAATGCTAATACTTATGTCAGGTTGAGTATAACTGATCAAAGATAACCCTTGCCTCAAGTGGCATAACTTTAAAATGCTTAAGAGCACTTATTACAGGTAACACCTCTTAATTTGTGAATGCTTATATTTTAAGAGCCTTTAGAATGGTTTTAAAATAACCTGTAACAACAGCCTTTGTTCTTGATTGAACTGTATAATATTAGAGGCTTAGAGATGCTGAAAAATCATCCTACTTAAACTATTCAGTCCTTTTCCCTGCAAATGTCCTGGTCTGGTCTTTCTATGTCTTAATTTAGAAGAGGCTGTAATGTGAAGACTTGGCTGCACTTCTTAAATTGGTATTTGAAGATAAAACAATACTTTTTCTTTCATATACGGTAAATAAATCAAGTTTATATCATGCCAGCAACCTTATTACCCCACTTTGGCTCAATCAATGTGACTTTGGCATTAAGAGCTTTACTTGACTGCATTACTTTTAAATGTAATCTACCTGTAAAAGCCAAAGGACATACATATTACTTTCATATGTCAGGGGAAAGAGACTGTGCTCAGCAGCAGTTCTTCCTACACTTTTAATAGCATTTACAAGTCTCTAGCTACCTGCTGGTATGTAGAAAAGTGCAGTACCAGACCCATGCTACATGCCTTCCAACTATACTCTCAACTATACCCTACCAGGAATTTGCACGGCACTAGACAGCACTCAATCCCTCCTTGTACTGTAAGTTCAGGGAGTTGAGTTTTTTGGAGTGAAAGGGGGAAAGAATAGCCCTAACTCACACAGGGGCTTCTGTAATTGGGCTTTAACTGCTTCCCCATCTATTGAAGACTGAGTCAGAAATAATAAATATGCTGACTTTTTTCCTGTTTATGAAAGGCACAGCTAATGGTGGGGTGGCAGGACCAGAGCCATTTTGAGGGAAATACTGCAACTGTCCTTATTGGATAAAGGCTAAGAAGCCATTTCATTTTGGTTTTAGTGAAAATTTTAATGAAATTACTCTCACTTACACTTAATCATATTTTCATTAGGCAACTATAAGCCAGATTTCATTTGGTTTTGAATCAGTTAATTTTGGCAGATCAGCCATCCAGAAAATAATTACTGTGAAAAGGAATCTGAAAAATAGCAACCATTGTCAGGAAGAAAATTATATCATGTGCTTAAGTTTAACTGAAAACAGGAGAATTTAGACATGTGCTAAAAATTAAATGCAGCTCTAAATAGAAATTGACTTAAGCACATAACTATTACTGTGACTAGGTCTACCTAAAGAAACCAGTGATTATTTATCTAACACTAGAAACATCAGTTTTCTCCTGGGATAAAGCCTTTTACTGAAAACTGAGGCTATAGTGAAAAATCTCATGGGAGAATGTGTTTTGTAAAACTGCTAACTGTAAACCTTAACCAGTAAGTCTTGTACAGAATGAAGAAATAAGCAACTACAAGATCAACTGACTGAACAGAACTGCTGAAATTTTTGCGCTTCCTCAGTCATTAGTCAGGGTCCAGTGTAATTTTATGATCAAAGTTTCTTTGGTTTACAAAGCACATGTGTTTCTTCTGAGCATTACTACATGCCCTTATTTTAGAAATGAAAAAGAGTAACCATATCTAAACATGTTTGGAGAAAGGAGGCAAGTGATCAGAGATGTTTGGACCTGCAAGAATATCAAAGGGTACAATTATCTGGAAGTTCATTGAGATTGACCATTGTCTCAACTATAAACTATAAATGCTGTAGCGCTTATAATTTAAAAACCGACCACAAAATAAGATTAAGAGGTTTCAGTATAGACTGCAATTAACCAAGTGGTTTATTCCATATAAGTAGCGTCAGGAAAAGCAGAAATTTGAAGTATTTGCACATCCTTAACCCACTCCCCCGACCCTGCATTTTCAATGTTTGGGTTTTTTTAAGTTTCAAAAATACCACTCTGCTGTATGAAGTCAATAATGGAAATCAATATCACGTGATGGTTCATTATATAAGTGGTTCTCAACCAGTCCCAAACCAGTTCCCCTCACTCCCAACCCACCGCCCACTGCCTCAAGTATGTGGAGCATGAGGGGCCTTGAGCAGCTCCTTGAAGGCTGGAACTCTTCAGGCTTGCAAGGGGAAAGGCATGGTTTCCCATGTTTCTGTGACCGACTGGATGTGTTAAAGTCAGCAGGCCCAGATAAGCTGCATCTGAGAGTACTGAAGGATCATAAACGCACCAATCAGGAGAAGGGGGGGG
>JAGPOW010000100.1:2375868-2388779 GCA_030014935.1 Caiman crocodilus
GGG
The DNA here is from genome assembly GCA_030014935.1 of Caiman crocodilus. NCBI lineage: Eukaryota > Metazoa > Chordata > Crocodylia > Alligatoridae > Caiman > Caiman crocodilus. Next base: position 2,375,872 of record JAGPOW010000100.1, read on the forward strand.
GGGGGCATGCTCTCCTGATTGGTGGAAGAAATTCCACCAATGGCTTGGCATCTTGGTCAACCCAGCAAGCTTCCTGCAAGCCACGCTATGGCCGGCACACCCACTACATATATATATATATTCAAGAACTATTTACAAATTTATATTACTAAGGCAGTAAATCTTATTACTCATATGCATAGGCAGAGATAAAGTGGATATGACAGACAAAGATGCTTATCAATGTAAATCTTGACTCCAAGTGATCTTCTTATGAAGGTATAGACCCTACACTCTCAGGCTGTGCAGGTCTGGCATGGGAACAAACACCAGTGGCACCAGGGTAAGCGGTAGTTCACTAAATAGGACCCAACGATAAAAAAACAATGGTTAAAGCATCACATCTTCTGGGAGGAGCAGTCAGCCAAATCCAACCATTCACATAGGTTCTTAACCTGCATGCAGGACCTCATCTAATGCAGGAGGTATACAATCCCACTAGAAGGAATCCTTACTGGACTTGATGTTAGCTACAGGGGATGACCTGGTAGGGGAGCTACAGATTCATGGTCACCTTGGAGATAGTGACCACTGATCAGTCAAATTCACCATATGGCATAGGGTGGGTAAGATAACTAGTAGGATGGAAGTGCTTGACTTTAGGAAGGCTAACTTCAGTGTGCTTAGGAGTCTATTCAATGCTGTACTGCAGGATAGGAGTACTGGTGAGATGGGAGTCTAGGAAGGGTGGTTGTTCCTAAAGGAATTCTAATTGTTCTGGCACAGACGGAGATGATCCCAGTCTGAGGGAAAAGGGGGAAAGGAGCCACAAAACTTCTTTGGATAGACAGGGAAATCCAGGGGAACCTAAGGGCAAAAAATAAGACATAGGTGATGGAAGCAGGGGGAAGCTACCAAGGAGAAGTATACCTACTTGGCCTGCACTTGCAGGGGGGCAGTTAGAAAGGCCAAAGCAACTACAGATCTGAGGCTGGCAACACAAATTAAAGACAACAAAAAGTCTTTTTTTAGGTATGTAAGGAGTAAAAGGAAGGCTCAGGGCAGCATAGGACCCCTACTGAAGAAGAAGGAGCAATTAGTGACAGAGAGAGGGGACAAGGCTGAGCTACTCAATGATTTTTTTGCCTCAGTGTTCACAGGGATCAAGATAAGTCTCCTAATGGGTTCTTAGATGGGCATCAGTGGGACACCAGCCCACCAGCTGTCGATGCTGACTTGGTGCAGAGTCACTTGGATGGACTGGATATGTTTAAGTCAGCAGGTCCAGATGAGCTGCATCTGAGAGTACTGAAGGAATTGGCTGGTGTCATAGCAAAACCGCTGGCATGGCTGTTTATGTGCTCATGGTGCTCAGGTCAGGTCCTGGAGGACTGGAAAAGAGCCATTGTGGTCCCTATTTTCAAGAAGGGAGAAGAAGGATCTGAATAATTATAGGTCAGTCGGTCTCACTTCCATCCTTGGAAAGGTCTTTGAAAAGATTATGAAGGATCATATATGTGGGAGTCCAGCAAGAAAAATTATGCAGCTGGGCAACCAGCATGGATTTGTAGTGGGTAGACCATGTCTGACCAATCTGGTTTCATTCTATGACAGGGTCATAAAATGCTTAGATGCAGGAGTAGAGGTAGATGTTGTTTTCTCTGATTTTAGCCAGACTTTTGATACGATATCTCATCTTATTCTCATAAATAAATTAAGAGGCTGTAACATAGATGTTTACATGGTCCAGTGGGTGTCAAATTGGCTTAGTGGTTACACCCAGAGGGTAGTAAACAGGTTGGTATCGACTTGGAAGAATGTGGGTAGTGGGGTCTCACAGGGTTTCATCGTTGGACCTGCACTTTTTAATATCTTCATCAGTGACTTGGATGTGGGTGTGAAGTGTACTCTGTCAAAGTTTGTGGATGATACTAAATTGTGGGGCAAAGTGCACACTCCAGAGGGTAGAGAACGATTACAGGCAGACCAGGACAGGTTAGAAAAGTGGGCAGTACACAGTAGGATGCAGTATAACAAGGACAAGTGCAGAGTGCTGCACCTAGGGCATAAAAATATCCAGCACACCTACTGGCTGGGAAGTGACCTCAGCAGCAAGGAAGCAGAAAAGGATCTCAGAGTCATAGTGGACTCCAAGATGAACATGAGTCATGTGACGAAATCATCAGCAAAGCTAACCACACTTTATCATGCATCAGAGAAGTGATACTTCCCCTCTATGAGGCATTGGTCATAATGACTATAATGGTCTATGAGTTTTGGGTGCCACTTCAAGAAGGATGTTGATAGACTCAAGAGGGTCCAGAGGAGGGCTACGCGTATGGTTAGGACAAGCCCTATGATGAGAGACTGAGGGACCTGGACCTCTTCAGCTTCCACAAGAGAAGGCTGAGAGGTGATCTTGTGGCTGCCTACAAATTCATTAGAGGAACGCAGCAAGGGATCAGAGATGCTCTGTTCACCAGGGTGCCTCTTGGGATAACAAGGAACAATGGTCACAAACTGACAGAGAGCAGATTTAAGCTAGATATCAAGAAAATCTTCTTCATGGAAAGGGTGGCTAAAATTTGGAATGGGCTTCCAAGGGAGGTAGTTTCACAGACATTACAGACATTAGGGCTGGACGGGAGCTCAGAAGATCATTGAGTCCAGCACCCTGCCCCAGGGGCAGGAAGGTGGTGGTCTTCCCTATCTTGGGGGTGGTGGTCTTTCCTACCTTGGGGGTCTTCAAAAGAAGGCTAGATAGGCATCTGGCTGGGGTCATCAGACCTCAACACTCTTTCCTGCCTAGGCAGGTGGTCAGACTTGATGATCTATTGAGGTCCCTTCCAACCCTAGCATCTATGATAATCATAAGGCTCTCCCCAGCATTTCAACAGCTTACCATTTAACAGACATAGCACGGCAATACATATCCACCTTACAATACAGTATCAAGTTAAACAAAATCACAGTAAAATTACAACTTATGGCCCGCCATGCATATATATGGACCCTAGGCAACCATAATCATTTCCACAAACCTTAACAATTACATCCAGAACCAACAATGCACTGTAATCATGACACATGGAGTAACCCCTAAAGGACAATGCTAACCGCTTCTAGTCCCACGCTGCCTAGTGCAGCCTTGGGGGTTCCCCCCTCAACTGTCCAGTCCTGTGCACCAACTTGTGCACCAAGGGCTCCTGCCTCGTGCAGGGTTGGCGACCCATGCTGCCTCATGAAGCTGAAGAATCCCTTCAGCTCTCCAGCCCTATGCACTGACCTGTGCACTGAGGACTCCTGCCTCATGCAGGATTGGGGATCTGTGCTGCCTCATGCAATCATTGAGGTCCTGTCTGCTCCAGGACCCTCTCTGTGCACTGATCTGTGTGCTGATGCAGCAGATCCTCATGGTGGAGCTAGGATGCAACTGCTTGCTGTCTCCCACTCAGCAGATGTGTCTTCTGGGGTAACTGCTCCACCCCACTGGTCAGCTTTACCAGCTCTTCTGCAGCTCTCTTCATCATCCCTCATTGATGTCACACATGTGCTCGGCATGCACCTCCCTCTGGAGGTTCCACCCCCAGATTCGGAACTGACCAATGGAAAAGCCTGAGGGGTTAGTTCCCTCTCAGGTCCTCTTTTTCTTTTTGCCCCTAGGTTAGGGCAGGGCAAGCTTCTCTTCCTCCCTCTTCTGATTGGCAGGGAATGGGAATGGCCCCACAAATCAGCCTGAGCCATCTGGCTCCAACCAGCAAGCTAATCTGCCACTGGCAAGTGTGCTACACTTGCAACCCACTTTTGGGTCATGACCCACAGGTTGAGATATGCTGCTTTATAAGATGTTATATGATGATGATATTCTTTTAAGAAACAGTGCAATATGTTATAGTTGAGAAGAGGTTGCATTAGTTAAAAGGGACAGAAGTATTTAGCATTGTTTTTGGAGAAGTAGAAAGGAATATGAAACCAATGACAACAGAGGCAGTCATATTGTATATGTGTGCATGATATCTTGCAGAAAGGACACTGTAAGGAGCAAAGATGACTGAATAAACATAAATAAATAAAGAAATTAAATTCTACCCTTCCAAGCAGCTGCTGCTTTCCAAATGCATAAAAAAGTCATTTCACAGAAAGTGCAAAAAATAAGTTGTGTTGAAATGTATAGGCTTTGACCGCCTGTATCAGCTTGATGTTAGATTGTAACATTATACATGCAGTCTCTCCTCTCCTGGGAGAAAATTTAATAACTGTTTCATAGATGTTAATGTCAGCAGGGACCTCAGTAGGTCATCGAGTCTGACCCCCTGCCCTGGGCAGGAAAGAGAACTGGGGCAACTTATTCAGTTTCTTTAGCTATAATGTCCTAATTTTGATTAGAACTCTGAACAAACATCAGTGTGATGCCTAGAATAGTAATGGAAGTAACTTTCTTTCTGATACTCTATTTATATTGCCCAAATGAAACTTTGTAGGTTACGACAACTTTGACAGCCTATATTCACTGTATTTATTTTCTTCAGGTGATGGTTTTGCTGTGATTTCTCTCAGACTACATAAAGCTCAAAATGACCTTGTGGATATGCCTGCATAATACAGATTCTTATTAAAAGGAGTGCCGGCAAATCTCTGGTCTGATTCTGATCTCTAGTTTTGGATTGTAAGAGAGTAAGACCACTGACTTCAGTGGAATTATATTAATCTAAGTGAGATGCAAATACAGCCTGGGAATGCTGGTGAATTAGATTCTTTCCTTTTATTGTATTAAAAAGGAAGCACCCCAAAAATGTCAGCTACTTATCTCTGCTCATACATATATAGAGTCCAAGTGGAGTAATTATCAAACAATTGAGACACCTTTTGGCTTTTAAAAGATTGAGTGAGGTGCCATTGATTAATTGCTTGAGCAGATTGATCAAACTGATTTCATTACTCTTACTAAATCTGGAAGACCAGGATACCAGTTATCCTATTTCACCTTCATGTCACACAATAACCTATTGCTTTTATTTCTCTTTCAAGGTTAACATTCATTTTTTGAGTCTCCAGGTCACCTTGATATCTTATCTCTTCACAACCTTAATTTAATGTGATCTCTTTATACTTCTAATCACAATATTCTCAACAGAAAAGTCTTTTGGGACAGGATTAATATGTGCTGCACACTTTTTCTTCATGGATAACAAAAAGATTTCTACATGCAGTTTGGGCCACCTTTAACTTGTTGACTGAAACAAACTGAATCATAACACCAGTATTAAATAGAGTAGTCACTAGATTTCCTGACAGCAAGAAGGGGCTTAAAGGGTATTTTATGAAATGCATAACTACCCTTCTACGAACAGGAAGAACAGTCAAAACACAAAGGGAATGACAGAATGAATCAACAGAGAAATTAAATGAAAATCAAAAGAGACAAAGTTATTACTGAAAAAATAATTGGCTCGATGTCATCCATATCACAAACCTGCATTTTGATTATTAGATGACACCATCTGTTAAAAGTGAGTCTGAGAAACATTAATTGAAAAGAAAATTAGGTGAAGTTAATTAAGATACTGAATCTGTTTACTGTCTACTTTTAGATGTTTTTAAGAGTAGGTTAGACAAACCTTGACTGGGATGATTTAGTCAGTACTGCCTTGATCAGGGTGTTGGACCTGATAACCTCCAGAAATTCCTTCTAACACTAATATTCTGTGATTCTGGATTTAGCAGGCTATAAATACTTAAACCAGAACTGCTAAAATACACCTCTTAGTCCAAAGCACTGTATTCTTTGGGAACTCTCATGGGATGTGGGCCTCTCTGAGAGTGAAGTTCCCTGCCCACAGTCAGGAAAGACCTACTGGAGGTAAAAGGAAAATCTTCCTTCTGCATGAAAGATGGGGGAAAGGTGGAGGTGGGGGAAGTCTTTCACATCTCTGACACACTGGTTGGTATGGAATTGAAAGTAAGGGCAAAGCAGAGAGAAAATTAGTTTCATGGCAGTCATTCTGTGTAACTTATTGCCATGTGTTTATTTAGTATGCAACTGTCAATCCTCCGGATTAGGATGTACATGTAAGAGGTCTAGTCAGATGCCTGATGAATCTGTTGGTGGCTGACAAGACCAATTTGAGAGTGACACAACTTGTTACAAGTTTCACAAATCCATATGTTATCTGAGTTAGAGTCCAAGTTTACAGTAGGCTGCTTTCTTCATTGCCGCTTCATGTTGAGCTGCACCCAGTGCCAGGTGTTCCCTCCAAATGGGATGGGAGTCTCTGCATTCCTTCCAGTTTTTTACATTGATGCTGAAAGACTTCATACCACTTTTGAACAAATCATGTTTGTTCAAAACATAGGGCAATTCTGCTTTCTAGAACCATTTCAAATCTCATTATACAAATAGTCTTAGGGATATGATTTCCTCCCACTCTCTTGACATGGCCGATTCATCTCAACCTCCTTTTCCTCATAGCAGTCGCTAAGTGGGTCAGTCCTGCATGCTCCAGTACCTCTGTATTTGGTATTTTGTCTTCCCACTTTATTTTCAGGATCTTTTGCAGACATCTCATGTGCAAGCTGTTTAGTTTCTTGATCCCTAGCATATGTAGTCAACGTTTCTGAACCATAAAGCAGGGATGACAGCACGCAAGTCTTGTAGATTCACATCTTCACCTTAGTTGATAGTTTGCTGTTATTTCAAGCACCTGGCTATAATAGCTCAACATTCTTAGTTGCTTTTCTGATTCTGGTAGTCAGCTCAGTCTGGATGTTAAGATTCCTGCTGATTTAAAACCCAAGTAGCAAAAACTCTTAGTGATACCAAAAGATTTATCCTCAATAGTGATGTAAGATATTGGTTCTTCTGCCCCTTGGTACATGAACACAGTCTTTTTTGAGACCAACTGCCATGCCAAAGCTCTTGCATAACTCAGAAAATCTGCCCAAGTGATTTTGCAGGGCAGATCCACTGTAGGCATCATTCACAAATAAGAAATCTCTCAGAACCAGTTCCTTCACCTTGGTTTTCAATCTAAACTTTGTGATGTTGAATAAAATTCCATCTAGTCTGGTTCAAAGACAAATGCCATCAATGCTGTTTGTAGCAGAGCACTGGGATGTGCCTGCTCCTTTAAGAGAGCAAGCAGTCTGAGAGGTTTCTTGAAGGTGGCAGAGGGGAACTAATGCAGGACTCACCTGAACGGAAGAGGGCTCAGGCTGGAGCTATATAAGCCCAGAGCCTGCACTGGTTAGGGAGTCTCTCCATGGCAGCATTGAAGAGCAGAGCTCCTGAAGGTATTCAGGAAAGGGCTGAGCCAGGACCAGAGAGTCTGAAAGCCTGGAGGAGGGGCCATGTGCAGGACAAGAGGATCCAAGAGCCCAAGGGGGCTGAGTGTATAGGCTAGGGTATAGCTCCAAGCTTACTGGGTAAAGGTATGCTTACTGGGAGATAAGGAAAGTTTGCCCTCTTAAATGGGCTGCTTTTGCTGTTTGTGTTTCTGTTATAGCCCAGGGGCTTATCATTTGTTTCTGTTTATATTGGTGGTTTGGGTTAGGACTGTAAGGGGAAGCGTATGGAGGTCCCATTAGCGTCAAAAAGGACACACAATCACGTTGAAGCTTACTAGGGCAGGCTCAAGGTTTGAGTTACTGTTTTGCTGAGAGAGGGGCAGCATGCAAGGCTACAGAGCCATACAAGGGCCAGAGGCCCAGTGCCAGAGCAGGGCACAGCTACACAGGGGCCAGGGACTGGAAGAGACAAACTAGAGCTAGTGCCTCAAAGCCAGGTCCTATGCAGTAGGCCTGGGCCAGAAGGCCTAGCTAAGAGGAAAAGAGTGGTGGCTGAGGAGTCCACAGTCCACCAAGTAAACAATGTTATGATAACATCCGCGAGGCTTGGGGGTGTGGTGTAGGGGAGGAAAAAGAGCCACATCATTTGTCCATAAGGCTACAGGGGCCTAGTCAGGCCGAGAAGGAACTATCAGGCGTGAGGCCTGGACTGAGACCCAGTAGGACATTATTAGGAGGAAGGCTCACTCTAAAGCCTGTTAGCAGCCTCCCTTAATCAACCTTTAATATTAAGATCAAGGTGTGGCTGATAAGCAATCTAGGGAGGGTGGCATTAGAGTCAGAGCCAGGCAAGAGCTGCAGGGCCACTATGGGGCATTACGGCCAGCCCTGTGGCCATGAGACCTGTCACACTATCCTTGAATGCATGCATAAGCAGAAATGAAAAATAGATGTTAAAAATCACGGGGGCTAAGATATACTTTTGTTTCACCCATTGCTGACGTCAAAGGTCCTTTGTTTTCATATACTACAGTTGCCTTTATACCTTAATATAATGATCAGATGATGTTCAGCAGTTTGGCAGAACGACCCAGTTTCTTTAGAATAGTACAAAGGCCCTGTCTGTTGTATTGCAGGCCTTTATCAGATCAGTGAAGGTATATACAGTGGTATCGGTTTTTCTCTACGCTTCTCTTGCAGTTGTTTGACCAGAAATATCCTATCAATGGAGCTGTCATGGGTGAAGCATCCTGAGAGAAAATCACATTGACTTGCAGGATAGATTCTTTTGCCTATAGTTTGTAACCTATGTAACATGGTGCAAGTTCATCTTTTCTTATGATGTTCAACAGGGAGATACCTCTATAGTTGTCACAGTTGCTTCTATTCCCTTTGTTTTTGTATAACTGTACAAACTGAGTATCTTTGAAATCTAGCAGTACCATTTCCTCTTTCCAGCAGAGCAGTATGACTTCATGAAGCTTTCAAAGTAATTTGTCATTGGCACATTTGTAGTTTTCTGGTGGCAAACAATCATTACGCTGTTCCCAGGAATCAATTTAATGGCGTTCTGCAAGTCTTCTAATGTAGGCTCATTGTCCAAATCCATCATAACTTCTAACTGTGGTTATCTTTCCAGCTGTTTATTTTGTATTTCAATCTCACTGGAGTATAGAATACAAGCAATCGTGTTCAATGCAACACTCAAGTTGTTTTTGTTTATCAGTAATGACATTTCAATTTAAGTCTTTCAGCAGAGCTGTTTTCTTGCTGACTGTACCATTTGCTCCTTTGATGCCCTTGTACATTCCACAGCTATCACCTGCATCAGCTGCTTTCTGAATATTATCACAGTTTCAGGCAAAAATCTTGGGCACACCTCTTAGCTTCCTTTTGCATTTCTTAGCCTTCCTTAGATTTTCCAGGGTCATGGTTTTGGGAGATTTCTTATACTTGCGTAATGCTGTTCTTCTGTTCTCAATCAATGGTAGAGGGGTTTCAGAGTGCTCTTCAAACCAGTCTGCATTTTTCTTGCATTTTTGTCAAATACTGTTACAACAGCATTGTACATGTTATTTTTTAAGTTTTCCTAAGCCTTGGTGGCTAAGTTGTTAGGTAAACTTGTTTTCACAACTTCCTTGAATACATTTTTCTGTATCTTCAGTTTGGCTCATGTCTATCTGAGGATACCTAGTAGTTTTTCTACACTGTATCTTTTTGACATTGATTCAGACTTTGTAGCAGACTAAGGTATGGTCAGTGTCATAGTCAGCACTGTGATAAGACCTTGTATGCAGAGTTTCTTTCAGGTGGTTATACCTGGTCAGTACTAGATCTAGTATGTGCTAGTGCCCTGATCTTGGATGTTCCTGTGAAGTCTTCTTTTGATTTTTCCCAGTGAAGTAGGTGTTGGTAATGCACAGATTGTTGACTTGGACAAAGTTCTAACACTCGCTGGCCATTTTCCTTCATATTACCAATTTGATTTTTGTCCAGAATACCAGGCCTGTTCTTAAAACTACATTTGATGCTTGCACTGAACTTGCTAAGTATTGTAATGGTCTAATTTATGTGAATTTTCTTAATCTCCTCTTCAAGTTGTTGATAGACAATGTTCTTGTCTTCATCACTAGCTTGAAGGGTAGGTACATAGACAGTAAACAACATGATGAAGCTGTTCCGTGTATGTACTCTGAGCATCATAAGTCAAATAGATATAGCAATGGGGCTTCCACAGAAAGACAGTAAGCTGCTCCTAATAGTGAAGCCTACTCTCTGCTCACTCCTTTCTCCTGCTGGCTTTCCATGCCAGAATATGGTGTAATAATTCTCTTGGATAGAACCTGTATCTGAGAGCCAAATTTCTGATATTGTAGCAATATCAATTTCAAGTCTAACCAATTAATAGTTTAGCATTACCATTTTCCATAACGTAGAGTGTAAATCGAACCCAGGGGTCAGAGTCCAAACATTCCAGTAAGGGTGTGCAAAATAATCAGTATTTGATTTGGATTTGGCCCAATTCAGGGGGGACAGTGATTTGATTCACTGATTTGGATCACTGCCCTGATTCTTTTCAGCCGAATCTGAATCTGAAGATTAGATTCTGATTTGGAGAATCAGTGATTCGGCCATAGACGCAGCTTTATATGGTTTTTTTTTCTATGTACCTCAAGGTACCAGGTGCGGCTTATGAGTGCTGAGATGGTGGGACCGATGGAGCATCCCACAGGAGCATTGGGGCAGGGGGTCCTTTGTGCACTCAGTGGCGGATCCAGAAGTATTTCTGGGTCCACTGCCGAATGTGCAGTGGACCTTCTTGCATCTCCTGGCTCAACGATCAACCATGCAGGGACCCTGGGTGCCCCCCCAGACCTAGGAGGCACTAGTCACCAAGCTGGGGGGTGGCGGGAGGGTCTCCCATGTGCTCTGGACCAAGCCTGGAAGTGGACCAGAAGTAATTCTGGTCCATTACCAGGTCTACCACCAAGCTCTGCCCATGGGAGCTCCATCTACCCCACCATCTCAGCGTTCACAAGCCGCGCCTGGTATCTTGAAGTACATAGAAAAAACATATAAATCTGTGTCTACGGCCGAATCATTGAATCTCTCTGAATTGATTCAGAGGCTTCTGATTTGATTTGGAGAGATTAATGGATCTCCTGATTTGATTCAAATTTGGAGATTTGACTGCTGAATCAGGCCAAATCTCCTCCGAATCGAATCGATGACTGAAGCTTTGCACAGCCCTTCATTTCAGTATGCAAGTCACTCTATCATTTTGGCCAGTTTCGAGCTCACCAGGATGTTCACCACATTATTTTTCTTAAAAGCTCTGACAGCATTTATGGTGCAATTACCCTGCTATCATACATTATATGTAGAATGTATTTGTGGCTTTAAATTGAACATGTAGCGTGTGCCAGACCTATGGCTGCTCCATGCCTGATTCTCACTCTTAGTTGAGTATTGGGATTGTGTACGGGGCACCCTGCACCTGGGACATAGCTGCCTCATGCCTGATCTCTGGGATTAGACTGGGGACAATCCTGCATTTCCAAATGGCATCTGCGTCTGCCTCTGCCTGATCCCAATGTTCAGCCAAGCATTGGGATCAGATATGGGGCAGCCCTATGGTCCAAAATATGGCTACTTGCTATCCAATCCCAATGGCTTGAACTGGGAACAGTTTCAGGTCTTGATTGGGCCCAGAAGTCATGGAAGTGAGTTCTAAGGAGTTTTATCCCCCATCTCAAACATTGTGTGTCCTGCTGTGCACATGTAGCATGGGAGGATGTGTGATGTTTGAGATGCAGGCATAAAATTCCTGAGGTCCAAACTGCACTGTTATTTTAACATCTACTATGGATCTAACTTGCAATCTCTTTGGGATAGTCTCTTAATTGGGGTTTGTATAAAATCTATAAACTATAATGTGTTAGTACTCAAGGCCCCTATGACGTCTATGCCAATATGAAAACTTCATTATATGCTAAAAGTCTATACTTTTTTTCCCCCTAGAATGGATGTAAAGCATTGTCAAGGAATCTTTTTGCCTTCTTTTAACACAGTAATTATTAAGATGCATGGTGTTGAAATACAAGAATTGTCTTTAAAATATTCCAGGCATGATGAACACAGCTTGCTTCTAGTGTTATATAGCAACACTACTGAATCAGCAAGGCATTTAAGTCTCCACTTAGCTCTAAACATGTAAGTAGTTCTTTTGCTGAATCGGAACTAAGGTTTCTAAGCAATAGTGAGATGTAGAAAGTAGGAAGATAATTTTTAGGACAATAGTTAGGAAGATAATTTTTAGGACAGAGGTGGGCAAATATTTGGGCTGGAGGGCCACTTAAGACATTTCTATGAGTTGTTGTAGGTGGGGGTGCTGACCCAGCTTGGTATGGTGGTGGTGGTGGGGAATTGGTCTCCACAACCACTACTGGGGGTGCCAGATAAGTTAGTGGGGTCTCCATGGAGACTGGCCAGGACTCTAATGGACAAGATGCACTCAGCTGGGCAGATAGGATACAGTTGTGGGCAGGCAGAGAGTGGTGTTCAGGAGCAGAAAGAGCAGGCAGGGCTGGGGCTGGGATCATGGGGTGATGAAAGCATGTAGGTGGAGCATGGGGCATAGCCACAACCCACTCCATGCAGGTCCTGCAACAGGTACTGGTTCGGCAGCAGGGTCATGCAAAGAGCGGATCGTGGCTCTGCCCTGCACTCTGGCCCCATGCTGTCACCAGCCTGTGATCTGGGTCCCAGATCTGCCTGCCCATCCTATTTCTCCACGCCGTACCTCGCCTACCTTCAGCCCCCTCTTATCTACCCTGCCAAGTGTGGTCTGCCCAGGGGGGGTCCTGGGCTGGTCTCCATGGAGACCCTGTTCACCCACCCACTCCAGAAAAGGCTTTCAGACTGGATATAAGGAAAAACTTCATGGTTCATGTGACCAGACTCTGAAATAGACTCCCAGCAGGAGTGGTGCAGGCACCTACCCTGGAGATCTTCAAAAGGAGGTTGGATACACATCTTGCTGGGGTTATTTGACCCCAGCAGTCTTTCCTGCCCAGAGCAGCGGGGCTGGACCCAATGATCTTACTAGTTCTCTTCCAGCCCTAAACTTCTGTGAATCCATCTGG
>JAGPOW010000100.1:2393996-2441305 GCA_030014935.1 Caiman crocodilus
TCTGGGAGCACCCCATCAGCCAGTTTCTGACCCACTCAACCATGTAGGGGTCAATGCCACAGCTCCCCATCTTTTTAATGAGGATGGGGTGAGAGACCAAAACTATGATGATGGATTTAAGAGCTCAACCTCTTATCAAGAAGATTCAGAAGTAAGTTGATTAAAGCAAGGGGGCACCTGGACTTGAACCAGGGACTTCTTAAGCTGTAGTCAATTGCTCTACCACTGAGCTATACCCCCTGGGGCTAGAGGACTGCACTGCAGTGATCTCCCTACCTCAGGGCTGTGGGAAACATCTGGGTGGGAGTCTTCCCTCCCCCTCCTGGTTTCCCACACCCCCAAGCCCTAAGGATCATGGAAGCTGCAGTCCCCAGAGTCTAGGGGCTTCCTGTACCCCTGAACTCAGGGATTGCAGCATGATCCCTAGGGCTTGAGAGTGCAGGAAACCCCTAGACCCCAGAGATTGCATCTGCCAGGATCCCTAGGGCTCAGTGTTTTTATATTGGGCCTGGTACACCCCTGCAGGGCTCTCAGATGCAAAGGAGACCCTGCTACACGTGCAAATTAAAGCTCTATAGAGCTTTTTTAGAAGCTATAAAATTAGTACACATTTTCGAGGTCTAACTTTCTAGGTGGTTGGAGCTTTTTATTGTATGATAACTACTTTGCACATGTTAATTGTTCAAAACCTGTATCAAGGGAACCCTGAATGACTTTCATTTAAATCTGAGTGACATTCTTTTCCCAGACCAGGCAGTTGGTTAAAACTATATACTAACCAAACTTGATTTCATGTTCTTGAAAGGTTGTAGGTAAGGAAGCCCAGAATACTGCTTGTAGAGGACAGTAAACATGTCACAAGCTCTATGGACAACTTTAGCGAGAGTTTTGCATGGGGATGATGACAAAAATGTCCTATAGGCATATGCTAAAAAGAGAAAGAAAATGTTTCCAGTTCATTTTGCCACTGGACTCTTAGTAAAGAGAATGGAAATTTCAGCAAAGCTAGACAACAGCTGGAGCAATTTCATGGGGTGTTCTCCTGGTAGTGAGCATGGCCATGGAGACGTGCTGTCTGAAGTACTCCAAGGGTCTTTGAAGCACCCCAAAAATTAAGAGCACAGGTGTGCACAGCTGAAGTGCTTCAAACATGGCTGAAGTGTTTAATAAATGATCTCTGAAGAAAGAGGGACATCTTTGAAACATATAATTTTAAAGCATTTACTGAAATATCTGGAGTGCCCAAGCAGTCTTCTGGTATTCAACAGACTCTGCTCTCCCCATGGGATAGGAGTTGACAGTCCCATCTCTATGTATGTTTCTCTATGTGACTGGCTGCTCTTGGGCACTTCAGAGATCAGAAGCTGAAACACAGATAGGAATTTCTGCTCTCCAGCTCCCTGGCTGGGAAGCAATGCCACTACAGCTTTCCCTTGCTTTATGCGGGTTCTGTATGTGCAAATTTGCTCTTATGCAATGACCCCTTTTATACCAATAGTTCATTATGTGCGAGGCATGGGCAACTGGTGCTTCCTGAGTTGAGGGGAGGGGGCCACTTGCCCCTCCAGCGGCCAGTCAGTAACTGGGGGGACATGGCTGATCATGTCAACTGTGGGGGGGAAGCAGTTCAGTGTGATTGGCCACAGGGGGACCAGAAATGGCAATGGTGCACCGCTGGCACTTCCAGGTGTACTGCTGGCACTTCTGAGAAGAGACGATCAGTCGTGGGGGGACCTCAGGGATTGCTTCTTCTAGTGCTTGCACTCCCCAACTGGTGTTCTCAGGGGGGAGCCAGTGCTCTTGCCTGCCCCCCCTGCCCAGGAATGCTGGCTGTCAGGGGGTGCACCAGTGCTCTGACGCGGTGCACATGCACCCCTGTGTACCCCCTATGCGTCACCACTGGTGTGAAGTAAATTCACTCTTATGTGATATTTTTACAGTGTCAGATTCGAACGGATGCAGAGCATTCAAAATGCAGATAGGTCTAAAAAGTGAAGGTATGGTTACCTTTCCCTGTAGGATTTTGCATACTGGTGGTTCCAGTACGAGCCAGAATTAATAAACTGCAATCAACTAATACTCATTTGAGGAAGCACTAATAGATCATATACTATGGAAAATAGTAAATAACTGACTCCATGAGAATGTTAACTGATTAAACAATGCTGTTATTCTCCGTTTTTGTGCACTTTTGTAAAATTACAAAACCGGATAGCTTGTAAACAACCCTTTTTTGGTTCCTGTCATTTTTATAAATTAATGTATAATATGAAAAGGCATGATTAATTAAGTTTCAACAGTTAAAAATTTCCTTTAATGTAGAAATTGTATTTAATGGCAGCAAACTGCAACTGCAGAAGTGGAAAAACAAATTAATTATTGCCTAACACCAGGCTGAATGTAATGATGAGGAAAGTGTTCCTGTAAACAAGGAATACTTTATGAATGGAGAGAAATAGATTTAGCCAACTGTTCTCTGCAGAAACAAATCATAGTACTTCAGGCTGGCATTAGTTTTCTTTTGTGATTCTCTGCAGTTCTATTAAAAATAATTACTTTGGTAGAAACCAGGGGCAGAAGGGAAGGCTTCACATTGATTTATAATACAATCATTGCAGCTTTCAAGCCAACAGATACACAGGTCATATTTTGAAGATTCAGTTCCATTTGACACATATTGTGTGTTCAACACTTTCACAGATTACTTTACATGTGAAAAACCAATCGTGTGCACTAATCTGGTCCAAATGGATCTTGTTTTAGTAATTTGTACATCAGTGATACAATTGCAATTTGCATGCACGAATTGCCACATGAGCAACTGGAATCTGAGCGTGGGATCCATTTACAAATGGGTCACAAAAAAAAAATAAAAATCGTAGACCAAAACTAGGTTTCAATTAAAATTTAAAGCTGAGGCTAGGTTTTGTATTAGGTGTCCTAGAGTTTCTAAAAACTTAATCTTGAGCTTGAGTCCAGTTGAGGGCTATACTGAACTTTGTTTAAGAGCAGAGCCTTGTGGCTGGAAAAAAAAGTTATGCACTTACCCAGAGCATACACTTACGTAAACACGGTGTAAACAATGTTGAGACACTCCAGGGGCAACCTGTGTTAAGTTTTTCACACCTCAGTAAAGCTTCTTGTCTTGTTTCTTAAGAGTGATCCAACTGCTTGGAAAAGTAGGGCCTTATAAAGTGGGAGCCACATGTAAACAGCTGCACAGCTTGTATTTTACTTGTTTATGAATGAAATAGGCAATGAACCATCTGGATACAAATGATCTAAGTTCTATTTGTTAGCTATATTTTGAAGTAGATAGCAGGGCTGATTGTTCCTGTGCACTTAAGTGATTAATGTGATTAATTGCTATGCATATAACCTGTGTTTGTTACAATTTAAACAACACATAACACAATACCAGAGCTAGTATAGTGTTACACAGTGGGCGCGTGTACATGAGATGCTTAACTGAGCAGTAGCGTAGTTTACTCCACAGTAAGCACACATGTCTACACATGCACATGCTTACTGTGCTTACTAACGCACACGTAGATGTGACCTGGGAGCTAGTTTGTTCCTGGGTCAGCCCTGCCACTAGGGGGATGGCCTGAGGCTAGCCCCAGGGCTCTGGCCTGGGAGCTGCTTCTGCCCCAGGACTGGGCTGCCTCTATGACAGCTCCTGCCTCAGGTCTTTAAAAGCCTGTAGACATTTTGAGGCCTGAGCAAATGAATAGGGAGCCTGAGGGCACTCCAGGCCCCTGTGTCCCCCTGGGGATGCTATAAGCCAGCTGCCCCAGACTGCCTGTACTCCAGTGCCACTGCCTGGTGCTGTAGTGCTGCATGGCTGCCAGGCCCCAGGCTGCTCCAGGCTCCTGCAGGCAGCCAGGCCTGCCAGCCCCCAGACCCAGCTGCAGGCGGTTTGCCAGGGCCAGCTCCAGCTGCCTGCAGCCTGCCCTGAGTTTGCAGGTGCTTTGGGGCATTGCCTCTGTCACACAGCTGCCATTTTCACACCAGGCTCCTGTGCTGGGTGCTGCAGGCAGCTTTCCAGACCTGGCAGCACAGGGACAGCAACACAGAGGCCCAGAGAGCTGATATAGGATCCCCAATGGCATCCTTCTTGCTGATGCCCATGCCCACACCTGTGCCCACTACGCAGGGCCCCTCCTGGTCACAGGAGATTGGGGACCTCATTGCACTGTGGGGTGAGGTGGAGGTGCAGCACCAGTTTAAGTGGGGTAAGCACACTAATGCTCATGTCTATGAGGGGCTGTCAGCTTGGATGTGCAAGCATGGGCACAACAGGTTAGCATGGTACTCCTGCATAAAGGTCAAAGCCTTACAGCAGAAGTGGGCAATTATTTCAGCTGGGGGTGCTGCTTAATAACTTTTGGTGACCTTTTGAGGGCTGCAAGGGTCATGTTACCCTTTGGTCACCATCTTGGGACCAGAAATACTACCTCTAACCTTTGCCACTGGAAGTCCCTCCCCTTGCCCCTGAAAGTACTCCTTTTGGGAAGGGGGTTTGCCATCTTGGAACCAGAACCGCCCCCCCCACCATGAATTATATAATAAAAATAAAACATCTGTAATACTATATTTTACATTTTTTTTAATTATCTTGATTCGTGTGTGTTTACACTATATATATAGAAGTGATAATAGCTCAAAATGAATTCTTACTTTTGTATAATGTGGGGTGTCGGAGGGGTGTGGGGGATATGAGTGGGTGGGTATGGGATTTGTTGGGGGCTGTGTGTGTGTGTGTGTAGATGTGGGCTGTAGGGGAGGCTGTGGGGACATGGGGGGTTTTGGGGATGCATGGGTGTGTGTAGGTGGATGGGTGGGTATGGGGTTTATGGGGAGCTGTGGAATGTGCGGAGGGGGAGGATGGCTGGGAATGTGTGGGCGCATGTGTGGTGGGGTGTGTGCATGTAGCAGTGAATGAGGCTACCCTCAGAGGTCCATGGGTGGGTGTGGGGCAGGGTGTGGGTGGGTGTGGTGTTTGTGAGGTGTATGATTGTGTGTGGGGAAGAGTGTGATCATTGGTTTCGTGGGGGGGAGGATTTGAGGGTATGTGGGGTATGGATGGGAGCCCCCTGTGTGTGCCCTCTTGAGCCGATCAGCACCTGCCAACAGCCTGAAGCCTATGTGCCCTGTATGCCCTTCTCATCACCACCAAGAACACATAGCCCCAGCACACCCTGCACTCAATTTGTGCTGCCCGACTATAATGTGTCCTGCCACTCCTGGGCATGCAGCAGGGCTGGGGCAGCTCCTTTCAGCTGCTACTGCCACTGGACCCATCCCCATAGTAAAATGGGGACCAGCACACGTAGCCCCTAGACTCAGCTGTCTGGGCTGAGCAGCAATGATGGCAGCTGGGCAGAAACTGTTGCTCAGTGCAGAGGGGGAAGTGGGCCCTCCCCCTCAACACTGCCAGGCAGTTATTGGTGAAGCTACCTGGAGTCCATGCCATACTGGGCTGCCCTACGTCTTTGTCACTACCACCTTTGGGCTGCCCTGTGGCTATTCTACACTGTCACTGCTGCCGTGCTGGGCATTGCGTGACAGCATGGCACAGTGCAGGCTCCAGGTGGCTTCACGGTGTCCCCCAGCATGTTTTGGAGGGTGCTGAACATCTCCAGGACAGCCTCCATGGCAGTAGCCTTGCCCATGCCAAACTGGTGGCTGACATACCACAGCAACATGGTGGGTGTGGCCAGCTTGAGCAGGGTGAGTGCCAGCCGTATGTCAGTGGGGATGGGTGGACACATGCCAATGTCCTGCAGTTCCAGATGTGGCTGGAGTTGCTCCAGGAGATCCCAGAAGGTGGCTCAGGGCATAGGGAAGGTCTCCAGCCACTGCTTGTCATCCCAAGTATGCT
The DNA here is from genome assembly GCA_030014935.1 of Caiman crocodilus. NCBI lineage: Eukaryota > Metazoa > Chordata > Crocodylia > Alligatoridae > Caiman > Caiman crocodilus. The sequence continues at coordinate 2,399,881 of JAGPOW010000100.1, forward strand.
GGATGATGTGCTGCCACCAGTCCTAGCTGGCCCAGTGGGCCCAGAGGCAGTGTAGCTGGAGGCCCAGGAGAGTGACGGCAGCCCCAGCAGTGGCGTCCTGGGGCCAGCTGTCAGCATCCCTGCTGGGATCCAGCCAGGTGTGCAGGGTCCAGGTGGCAGGTACATAGTGGGTGCCCTAGGATGATATGCGGCAGGTGGGCAGGTGGTTGCTGGGTTTGGGGGGAGTCAGGAGGGATGAGATGGCCATGGGCCAGGCAGTGGTCAGTGTGGTAGCCAGTGGGAGTCCTGGGCGCTAACTGTTATTGGCAGAGGCTAGCACAGCCATAGGGAAGGGAGGCAGAGGCAGCACGGAAAGCACTGCCACATGATGTCTCTGAGCTAGGCATGCTGCTCCTCGCCAGGGAAGTGGCTGGCCAGAGAACAGTGAGTGGGGCTGCCTTTTGAAAAAAGGGCTGCTGGAGCCTGGAGCTCCCTCCAGTGGTAACAAGGGCCCATTCCAGGGCCCCAGGAAGCAGGAGTAGATGATTGCCTGGAATCATTTATTCACAAGTAAACTGGTGCTGCAGCAAATGCACGTGTAGATGTGCCAACTGAAGTGAATTATGTTCTTATCCAGTATGTATTTAAGTGGAAAACACTGTACTGTTGGCGACATTACAGTTTTGCCTCTAAACAATGAGCCATTCCTAGTTGTGAAGTTTTGTCTCAGTTTTAATGAGTTTAACTTTGATCTTTTTGAGTTATTTGAAAATTCAAAGCTAAATATAGGGCTGTAAACCCACATGAAGAAAAACAAAATAAAATATTTGTAAGAAACTAGATGTATGAAAACCAGAAATGTTTGCACCATTCTTGTCATATAACTTCAGATCACATACAGTCTTACCAGGAGGAGAGGAAACAATCAAAAGGAAGGATAGAAATTCTTTGTTACAGTTTATTGTTACTCACTAACATTTTAAATGTTTCCAGAAATTGTGAACCCTGCTTTTCCATATATCCATAATCCTTATTAATGGCTTTTCATTTTCATTAAATAATAAAATAGAAAGAATGTAGGACGGGTCGGGGACCGACTGGCTAAGCAGCAGCTCTGTAGGAGAGGAACTGGGGTTTACAGTGGACAAGAAACTGAATATGAGCCAACAGCGTGCCATTTTTGCAAAGAAGGGGAATGGCAGACGGGCTGCATTAGTAGGAGAATTGCCAGCAAATTGAGGGAAGTGATTATTCCCCTCTGTTCAGCATTGGTGAGACCACATCTGAAGTATTGTGTCAGGTTTGAGGCCTCACTGTGAGAGAATAAGATCAAGGATGGGAGAGGAGTCCATGTTACCTGCAGGAGGAGTACTTACCACAGGCATGAAAACAATCCCAGCAGAAGATGGAAGGACACCAGTGTGAATTCCTCAGTTCCTGCTCCCTGAGGATTGGCAGACAGAACCCAGACAGCTTAATTTCTGGCCCTGGAAAGTGGCAGCAGAGGAGAAGTTACAGCTGGCGGAGTGATGAGTTTTCCTGGCCGGCAGTGCCCAGCAGCTGGTGGCAAAAAGGTAGGCAAGCCCCAGTGTGGGTGGTTGGAGGACCACCAGAAGAGCCCTGAACACACCTCAGCAGGGCCTTTTCAGTGGCAGGAGCAGTGGAGGAGCGGCAATTGAAGTGGTATGAGAGTGAGGGCAAGCACCTCAAGAGGGACTGTGAGGTTATAGGGACACTGCCCCTCTGATTTTACCCCTCTCTTCACTGATTGGCTCTTCTCTGGTATCATGAGGGCCTTGGGAAGACAAAAAGGGGGTTATTTTCTCCTGACATGACTCCATAGGCCCCAGCCAACAAGGGGATTTGGCTGGGCCAAACTCGGTGTTAACAGTTTACTCAGGGCACCTGCGATCCTGGGGAGGAACTGAAACTAATGGTTTCTGGCAACTCTAAAGAAATTATTTAAATTGAATTAAATATAGACTGGGGAGAGATTTAAGCTCAGTTAATTGTCTTATGGAACTGAAATGAATGGTCTAAATTGATTGACCCCAGAATTAGAACCAACTTGGGTTGAGTTGATTATTTTAGACTCTAATAAATTGATCTGCTTTGGTTAATCCATGGGCTGATAGCAAGCTGATTCAAGGCTCAGGCCTTATAGAGATCAGACTAATTGATTTAAATATATGAAACCATTCATCTGATAAGAAAGCTGACAATGGCATGGACAGTGGATACAAGGATAAGACCCTGATGTGTAACCCCAACACGTAAGATGTGGTGGGAGAGGGTAGAACACCCGAGGTAAGTGATGGTGATATTCTCTGTTTTTCCAAAGACACACACAGGCAGAGTGTTGGGCTGGCAGGCACACTGTCCTTTCAATATTACGCCTTGATACCCCCCCCACTACAGAAAGGATGTGGACAAATTGGAGAGATTCCAGCAGAGTGAAAGTGCTGGAAAGAGTCAAGTACTGGGCAACAAAAGTCATCAGAGGCCTGGGAAACAGCACTTATGAAGGAAGGCTTAAAGAACAAGGGTTATTTAGCTTGTAGAAGAGAAGCTGATGATAACAATCTTCAAATATCTGAACAGTGATCATAGGGAGGATGGAGATAGTATTTTCTCTGTGGCTCTAAGGAACATAACTAGGAGCAGTGGCCTTAAGCTACAGCAGAGGAAATTTAGACTGAATATTAAGAGGAACTGTCTGACCATGAGGGTGGGCAGGCATTGGAACAGCCTACATAGGGAAGTTGTGGAATCTCCATCCTTGGAAACTTTCAAAAGCGGGTGAGATAGACACTTGCCTGGGATGGTTTAGTTAGGGGTGCTCCTGCTTGAGGAGAGGTCTGGACTAGATGACCTCATGAGGTCCCTTCCAACCCCACTTTCCTATGATCCCACCACCCCTTTTTAGATATACTTTTGATGGGCTATAATAAGGTGACTACCTGTGCATCTCTGCGTCCAGAATGGGATTTCTGATATTACTTTAAAAAGTTACCCTATCTTTCCCCTGCTTAAACGACAATCCAAAGTTTGCATTAAAGGCCAAATTTTAAAAAAAATTCCCCAAAGTGCATGCACAGCTATACATATGCAATCATCTATTTATCTATCATCTATTCATAATCCATTTGATGCTGTACCATATATTCTTCTCTAACTTTTCTAAAAATGGATACTGTTGCAGACCAGGTCTATTTTCCAGCCTAGCCACGTTTTCATATCTGAAGTAAGAGAATGATACCCCGTATATACAATAGAAGAAAGATTCCTTGTACATATACTATGGAATGTTATTTGAGACCTATGAAATGCAAATCATTGTATTTATTATTAATAACATTTTGTTACAAAAGTGTATCTTGGTGATAAACCAGAGGAAACCTGGACATAATTGGCAGTAAAATATTTAGAAATGTCACAGCCTATTGGAAGGTAATTTAATTTGCAACATCTTGAAGCCCTTGTTTCCTTTTGTACAGGTCAGAATTCAAAGGTTGTACCTAAGGAAAGAGAGGAGAAAGAGACTCTGTTTAGTAGACTTACAGGACAAATGAAAGCAGGAAGTACAAACGAGCTCTTTTACAGAATTGTTTGATGTCTACTAATTAGAAGGCAGGAGTGTCTGATTATAATTCTTTACTATCTACAGAATGCATTATATCTGACGTTTGAGGAGTATGAGAAATCCTGAGGTTGCAAGTTTGTGTTAATTCTCCCCAAATCTACTTGATAGGAGGACCACAAGATTTGGCCCACTATTTATGTTAGGTACGCAAACTTGTTTCAGTGATGAGAGTAGTAGCACAAATGCTTGAGTGTACACAGTATGCATAGCCTGATGGGTTTGAATGTTTTCTACTTTGTTTAATTGTGAACAGTTCAGTACATTCCTATCTATTTCTATTTCAGATTTCTCTAGTTAATTTGAATATTTTTGAAGGAAGACCTACTTAGCCAGCTTGCTAGTGAAATAGGAATGGAACATCACAACACTTTCATGATCCAGTTCAGATTATGGTTTTCAATAATACATATCAGTCATGCAATAACTCCTATCAGAGGAATGATGTACTGCACTTACAGTTTTGCTCTAGGCAAATGTACAGAGCTAGAATTGTTGTATTAACACTGGAAGATGAAAACTGCATGGGAATGAGGTAGGAATGGGATATCAGCCTGTGTGAAAACCTTTGCTAAAGCACAGAATCCCTTTAGCAAAGGTTTTCACTGGAAGCTTCAAGCTTCAAGTTCCTATCCTTGAGTGTTCCTATCCTTGAAGAACTATAAGAAATTAGAAGTATACCAATGAATGAAAAACTAAGCAGAAATGGAGGGCTGATATGTTTGTGTTAGACTCCAATCCTGAATACCTCTGTAGGAGTTGCTTTGTGCCTTAAGAAACAGCTCTGAGCAACTCTGCTGCCTGTCTGGAGCCCAGTTTCAGGATGTCACAGAAAGTCTGTCAAACTTCACGTGTCCGTTGGCTCACTACACCTTCCTGCTTGTCTATGTCAACACCAGCGATACTGTCAGGAAGACAGTGAGCAGATCTCAGGGGGCTATAGAGCTCTCAACAGGAGGATTAAGGAGCTTGGAGTGCAAGTGTGATGGTCTCATTGATCCTTCCCATGGAAGGCAGGTGTCCAGGCAGAGACCATCATATCCTGCAAGTGAATGTGTAGCTAAGATAAGGGTGTCAACATGAAGGGTTTGGCTTTGACAACAGGCAGTATTCTTGAGCACTCAGTCCAGAAGGAAAAGAACTTGAAGAAGCAACTCAACTCTGGAAAAGGGCCAGCGAGCTATAGGACTGCAATAAATGACACAAAAAGGAAGTGAGGGTGTCAAAATGAAAAATACATCGAATACATGTATACAAATGTGAGAAGTATGGGAAATAAACAAGATGAGTTGGAAACTGCAGCTTGTAAAAATAACTACATTATGCTCAGCATTATTAAGACTTGATGGGACAGCTCATGACTGGAATGTGAACCTTGAGGGCTATGCTGTGCTTCAGAAGTTCAGGGTTGGACGAAAAGGTTGTGGTGTTGCCTTGTATGTCAAAAATATGTACACTTGTTGCTTGGTTCACAAGGAAAAAGCTGTCAAAGCAGAAGACATCTGGGTTCAGATGAAAGGTGAAAGATATAGTACTAATACAATGATGGGGATTTATTATAGGCCACCTAATCAGAAAGCACTCCCCAAGCAGGTGATGAATATATCCAAATGCTATGGGATGGTACTGATGGTAGGCTTCAATTTTCCGGACATCTGTTGGAAGGGCAATGTAGTCAAACATAAAATGTCAAGCCAGTTCCTAATTTGTGTGGAGAACAACTTTTGTCTTCCAGAAAATGGGGGAGAAAATGAGAGGATCATTTATTTTGGAACTTGTTCTGATCAACAGGGAAGACCTGGTAGAGGATGTGAAGATGGTGGGCAACTCGGGAACAAGCAATCACAATATGCTATATTCCAGATCCTGAGAGAGGGGAAATATGAGATCAGCAAAATTAGGATGCTAATAGTTTTCAAAAAGGCAGATTTCATCTAACTCAAGGAGCTAAATTGCATGGTGTCGTCGGAGGACAGATTGAAGGATAAAAGTGCCCAGGAGGGCTGGGAACTTCTAAAGGTGATAGTATTGGAAGCCCAACAAGAAACTGTCCTGACACAAGAAGAATGATAAGAGACCAGTGGCTGCACAAGGAATTTTTAAATTGCCTCAAATGCAAAAAGAAAACATACAGGCAATGGAAGAATGGGAAAGTACCAAGGACACACACACAGAAATAGCAAGAACCTGCAAGGACAAAATCAGGGAGACAAACTTAAAGAATGAGTTGCATCTGGCAAAGCAGGTTAAGGATAACAAGAAGAGGTTCTATAAATATGTTGCCCAGAAAACAAGGACTGTAATAGGGAACCCTAACCCTGTTACCAAGAAATAGGGTGGTCCCTTTAAGTCCAGAACCTTCTGTGCATGGCCAGTTGGTCAAGTAGGGGTTAAGGATCAAGCCCTGCCAGCTGGTCAGGTGACAGGAAGGGGAAGGCCAGAACCCTATAAACTGCAAGAGAGGCAGCAGAGAGGGGGACTCCTGATGACTATAGTGCAGCTGAGCAGCCTCTTTGGGAAGAATATGCCATGCTGTAAGCCAGAAGCACAATCACATAAAGTAAGCGGGCATGTTGCCTCTCTTATTTCTTTACCATTATTTTTCATTATATGGCCATAGAAACCTATGGTTTATGTTTGATATTTAAAAGCCAGTGGTTTGTGGCTGAGGCTGTAGGGGTGGAGGAGGCTTCGTTAATACCAAGGAGTGCTGTGATAGGGGGCCCAGGAAGCCCTGCAGCACTAGGGCCATGAGCTCAAAGTTGCTTGAAGGGGAGATAGGAGCCTTGAAGCCAGGTCCTAGTGGGTGGACTTAGGCAAAAAGCCCTAACTACAGAAAGAGGGGAAAAGCCAAAGGGGGTGCCACAGGGGCTCACAGTGTAGAAGGCCCAGTAGGCCTGGTGTCACAGAGGGCCTTGAGCCTGAGTGAGTTAGAGAGCTAGAGCCTTGGAGTCAAGCCCCAATTAGTGGGTTTTGACTGACAAGTCTAGTTAGAGAGAGAGAGAGAGGTGGTAAGCCCACAGCAGCTGACACCCCAACATAAAGAGAAATTTATAAGACCAGCTGCGAGGCTTGGACTGCAGTGTAGGGGAGGAATGGAGCCATGGATAGCACCCCCGGGCCTTGGGGCAAGAAATGGGCAGCCTCCTGCCTAATTAACTTCCTAATTAAATATCGTCAAAGCATGGCAGGAGAGAAGGTGGGCGGTTGGCCCAGAAACAGATGCCAATGCCAATAGCAAATCAGCCTCGAGAAGACACCCCCTGTTACAAGGACCAAGGAATATGTGGGTCCTCTGTCAACAAGCCAGGGGGAACTCCTAACCAAAAATACAAAAAAGGTGGAGCTACTTAACAGCTACTTTGGCTCAGTCTTCACAAAAAAATTAAGCTGCACCAAAACACCCAGTAGTGATTATCTGCATAAAGCAGGGAGCAAGATGAGGGAGGAGATAATAAAAATGACAGTAAAAGCACTTTTGTTGTGTCTGAACGAATTCAAGTCAGCACGGCCAAATGAGCTTCATCTCAGGGTCCTGAAGGAACTGGCAGAGGAGATCTTGGAGCCCTTGGCAGTGACCTTCATGAAGTCATGGGAGATGGACCAGGTACCAGAGGATTGAGAAAAGGCCACTGTAGTGCTCCTCTTTAAAAAATGCAAGAAGGAAGATCTGAAGAAGTATTCCCATTGATACCTGGGAAGTTCCTGGAGTATATCTTAAATAAGGTAATTTGCAAGCATCTGGAGGAGGAAAGACTATTCACAAGCAGCCAGCATGGATTTATGAAAAATAAATTGTGTCACACCTGAGGTCCAGACATGCATGGGTGTCCACCTTGGCACTGCCGCTACTTGTCCCCAGGGAATGCCTGTACCACACATGCTTTGGCAAGTGGCAAGTTGCCGTGGGTGGAGTAGGGGAGGCTGAGGCCAGCACTGGGCTGGCTCCAGCAGCCTTACCTGAGGTACTGGGGGCCTCCCGGGGCTGCAGTCATGGTGATGTTGCCACGTGGGGCCTGGCTGGCAGTGGAGTGTGGCTCCAGGTGGCCCGGCTCCGTTTTTCAGCAGCATGTGCTGGCCAAGCGTGTGTTGCTGTTCCCCCCCACTTTTTTTGATCCCTGGATATCAAGCAAGGAAAAAGGAAATATAGGAGATATACACTGTATTATTCACTAAATATTGACTTTAGTTATGTCAGTCCATTTTCCTGTATAGGCAACCTCTTTTGTGTTACTAGTACACTGTGTAGTTTACACAGCTTCTTCTGGCTTAGGCATATTGCAAGGATTTATGCACACGTAGATTTTATGAAAGGATTTATGTGGCCGGTTTGCTCTTAGCCCCTTTTTCTTCCCACCCACCCCATATTTGTTAGCTTCATATCCATTGTGTATCTCTTCAGAAACTTAAACTCTCTCTGCCTTCTACATTATAACTCTGGATCAACTATCTTTGTTACATATTCCTATCAGAATACAAATTAGTAACAGGAAGATGCTCTGGTGTGAAGCGTGGGGGGGAGGTGAGAAGAGGAGCTGCTTCTTGAGTAGAAGTAAGTCAATTTATTGTAGTTCTAATTTGTCTGTCACCTATGACTCCTATGTTAGCAATTAGAGAAAATATAGAAGTAGCCTAAATTGGCATCATTTGCACACTGCCAGGGCCAAAAGGATATAATAGGTAGTCTAAGCCTAAACTAAGATTAGGCATAACGGATAAATTTGCATGCGGATAACTGTTGGGGCTACTCATAGCCGGGGGAAGGAGGGTTAATACTCTCTACAGCCACTTCTGTTGTCAAGTGCCACCAGATCCCATTGCCACTGGACTTGGTGGCACTAAATTCAGTGGCATCTAGTCACCCTCTCTCTGATTCCCACCCTCTTCCCACATGCTGCTGTGACCCCTTCCATCCTCATCCCAAGTATTACCAGCACTTCCTTTAACACAGCACCTAACAGCTCATTTCCAGTTACCCACCAGTAGTTACACCACCGGTGTAACTGGTGGAATTGGGTCTCGCTCTCTCATACAGTCAGATACAAGAAAAGCCATAGTACAGTTTAACTTAAATTGTTTTTCTGTCAAGGAAGTGATGCCAACAGTTTGCAATTGAGGCATGAAGATCTTTGAATGAGGTAAATTTTATTGCCCATTTTTTTCAAGCACCTAACACCTCTGGAAAGAAAATCTGGTGCTCTAGATCTTTTCTGACATAGGATTCTAAGCCTTTCTCACTCGAGCTTTTCTTTTAAACATTGCATTTTCGGCCATTAAAGATTCCAGAAAGTACAGAAGAACCATTATTTATGGAATATACAAACTGAAATGTCATCCTTCCTTTGAGTTTAATCTTTGACATTTCCCTTTGAAAGAGATTGCAGTTGGAGATTAACAATACATGTTGGCACAGGTCTGCAATAATTATTATGGACTAGCCAAAATGCTAACAAAACAAAAAAGGAACTAGATTGCAAATATGAAATGCAAACACTTCTTTGATATGACCCTGATGATTACACCTGCTTACAGAGAAGAAAACTGGAGACATATTACCACTATTGGAGGAAGGACAGTAATTCTATTTATCTGTTACTTTAAGTATTATTATAAAATCACTGAAAAATGGGAGCTCTGCATAGTTCAATACTGTTATTACTATCCTAAAATTAATACTTCTTGGGTGTATCTACACATTCATTAACGTGCTGTAGTTATGGCACATTAAGTTTAGTACTTGGATAACCAAGTACTAGATCAATGCACAATAACTCACCTGGTGCATGGGTTTTTAGTGATGCTTACTGCACTGTAACTTAATACTACTGCACAGTAGTGTATTAGCATGGTTTTTGCCCAGCATGCTACTGCACAGTGTTATTAGGCTACTGTGCAGGTAGTGTCTTGTGTAGATGCTACCCTTGATATTTAATCAACAGATTAAAGAAAGTTTTGCTTGATTTAATGGCCTAATAGTTATCTGTCTTACATTAATATATTTGTGGAGTATGGAAGATGAGGCAGAGGGCTTTTTTCCTTTTTCCTTATCTGATGTACAATAGCAGCAGGCAAACCTAGAGATCCCACTGAAAATAACTAGGCACATGCATCTCTGTGGGAAGTCAGCTGGGAATGAATTCTCCCTTCCAAGTCATGGATCAGCATTATGGCAAAGGCCCCTTTAACCTTATGGTTTAAGTAGTCTTGCCAGTAGAAGTATACTTCCAGTACAGCAGAGCAAGAGTAAAACATGTACAACAGATGTTCTTCTGAATGTATCCCTACTTCCTTCTCTGCATATTGCCAGGGAGGGGGCCCCATGGAACTGAGCTCCTGCACAGTCATTAAATCTAGCACCACACTTTGCCATGTCAGAAGCATCTTGTTTGGGAGATCTCTGTAGCGTCCAGGATAGGGCAAGGTTTGTCTCTATGTTGTATGTGGTTCCCAGCTACAAATACTTACAATGGAATTCCTTTCATTGGAAAGACTGAGAAATAGTGGACATTTGTTACTTCATTTTAATAGGATAATATTAGTTATCATGGCTGTATGTTAAATAAATGGCAACTGGGTTCTGAATGGACCTATAAAACTTTTATTTTAATAAATTAAAATGATTAATTATAAAACTATTATCCTTAGATTAAAGACAAAATAATGCTTGCTGTACTCTTAATCCCAAAGCTATCTGAAAAGCAGCTTGTTTTCTGACCTTCAGATGAATGATACAATACTAATGAAGCTATTTTTTAATTTTTGATAAATAAATGCCTTTATTATCAAACATAATTTAGAATTCATTTCTAAGCTCTTTAATTTTATCCACTTCAGCTTTGTAATTATTCTGCATGCTTTAAGATGATAAGGGATCTGCATTTCTCATTTTTTTTGGAACAGTTATATGGTTGGGGAATCTCTCTAATACACTCCCATTTCCCTGTGGAGATACAAATGTAACAAGCATTTTAACCTGTAGGGATAAAGACTTTTTTTTCCTGATTACCTTCCTCCATCCACTGAGGATAAAGATATAGCACATGTAAGCTGAATGACAAAAATGTACAAGTACTGACCTATTCTGAAATGACTCGTATTATGTTGCTAGGGCCTCTGAAATGTTTAAAACATTTATAAATCATTGTTAGCTGTACCTGCAAGAAAAAAGGTATGCTGAAGGGCTTTAACAGGAAACCGAATAGTGAATATTAAAATTAATCGCAGCTCAAGCATACAGTCAGTAAAGCACTCAGCATATGCTTAGCTTTAAGCCTGTTGTAAAAGGGTCCCACTCCAGGGGTGGTCATGATGCCTCTAGAGCTCCTTTGGCTCTTATCAACTTCACTTTCTTTTCCTGTCTCTGGGCAGTCTCCCTGTCTCATCATCTGCCATGCCTTGATGTTATGATTTTAAAAAATGGGAGGCTGCCCCCGGGTTTCCCATAAGATCTCACTCTCTATCATGCAGGTGTCACTGTTCATCACTAATCATGTGGGCTCTGTCCTCCCCAGTACCCACACCCATGCCCCACAGATGTCACACATACTAATTAACCCATAAGCACGCTATGGTGTTCTGGCTCTGTTTATCCTTATACCAGCCCCTCTCTGGGCTTTCGGCAATCTGCCTCCCTCCCCAAAACCCCGTCTCTGGCTGTGGCCCTCCCAGCCTTCAGTTCCTCTCCTTAGACCCTGGCCCTGCTCCTAGGCCAGTTCAGACCCATGGGTTCTCCAGCCCTGCCAGTCTCCAACTGTGGCCCTTCTTGGCCTTCAGCCCCTCCTGAGCCCTAGCTCTGCTTCTAGGCCAGTCAGACCTATGGTTCCTGGCCTCACCTGCTCCTTGGGCCCTCTGGCCCTCTGTTCTGTCTCTGGATCCTCTGACCTTTTCTCCCTGGGCCAGTTTGGGTCTCCTTATCTTCCCTTAAACCCAAATCACCAGCTGCTCCCCAGCCCTCAGGCTTCAAACTGGCTACCCTGCCAGCCCTGTAGCTGCCTACCCCAAACATATTTGGTGTGAGCCAGAGTCACACTCTCAGCAGCCTGTCAGTTGCCAGGGTAAGACTGCCCCCCTGGGCTCATACATATCTCAAAACTCCTTCTGGTCAGCTGTCTTCCTTGATTATTGCCTGAACTGCTTCTAGAAACTTCTCTCTTAGTAACAGGCATGCTAAGCACCCTATCACACCAACTTTTGCAGAATCAAGTTTATACAGATTTTGTTTAAAGTGAGTAACTTCATTTGCAATATATATTGATGCTACGTTGCAACATGACCTCTAAGAAAGTGAAGTGACTGGAGGTTACAGCTGTCGTTTCCTTAGCATAGCAAATGATCTCAAAATACTGCAAAATGTGTTGTTTACGTCTCAAATTTGTTAACCTTACATTCTTTTTTACAGTTTCTTTTGTACTGGAATGACACCCTTCGAGGCTTTAGGAGACCCAGAATGCAATAAAAAACCCTGGAACCCTGGTTCCAGTTCATAGGAGGGCTGTATATTGACAATACTGCATAAAGGTGATTTAAGCCATGTTGGTGGTGCCCCCAAGCAAAACCTGCAGAAATGAGCTCCTTCCACTTGCTTCTGCTTCTCACAGAACAAAGTATTTAGGCAGAAAAAATGTCTTAAAGGATACCTGAATGCACATTTCAAAGCCATTGCCTCTGGACGGAGGGAGACCAGCACCTTGGCATCTACCCAGGAGTGCTCTAATCCACCTACACTGCCTAATTGCAGGGATTTGTTGCACGTGAAGTGGAAGTGAATGCGGGTGAGGAGGGGTGGCATTTGTGTCTTGGCAGAAGTCCTGAACTTGGCCGAAAAGCAGGTTACCCCATCCCAATTAAATCCACTGTGTTCTACCAAGTTATGTGATACCATTGTGTATTGCAGGTCCTGTGCATGTTTCCAATAGCAGGAGAGGTCAATGGACCTATGACCTGCATCCACCACCTATAAATGGGAGTAAAGTAAGTACAGCTTTAGTAGATGGGTTGTAAATGAACTACCTACTTCTGTGCCAAGTTCTCATTTTGATCTCTTCCAAAAAGCCTATTTTGTTGAGATTTTCACAAGGGATGTGCAGTTCACCTTTAAAAATATTATTTTCAGCTCCTGACTCAGCTCCTGTAGAATTACAAAGAGCAAATGTAACAATAAGCAGTGTCATGAGGATGGCTGAAAATATATAGTTTATTCTTCCTTTAAATAAAAAGCAGATGTTTTTATTTTCAGGCAAGACGTGCTTGGCAATGCATATATTCACAGAGCAAAAATTGGTAGTTTAATGCAGATGTTGGTGGATGGAAGGTGGGGAAAGATCTGTTTAGGAATGTACAACCTATAAATTGCTAACCATTGCCTCCCATTTCTGGAAGTGCAAACTCCTTTTATCTCAAGCAGTTAAGCAAGTTGAGAATTGAGAGAGATTTGATCCAAAACAGCAAACTCCTCTAAGGAGGTTTTCAGGAAGGGGAAAAAAGGGGGAATTCTTATACTGCTATAACTGACACTACCCTTTTAGAGAGCAAAATTATACCTATGAAAAATTGAAGTATTATAATGGAGGAAAATATGAACTATCTCCCCTCAGCATTAGCCTCTAACTAATTATAAAAAAACCTGCTATGTTCCTGGCCAAGACTTAATTAGTTATAAGTAGATTGCTGGTCATTTTAACTGTGTACAAGAAGTGTGGTGTTTCACCGCTAGGGCTTGATCCTGTGTAGTGCTGAGTACTCTGGCATAGGTCCAGAAAAGCACTTAAGCACGTAATTAGCTTTAAATAATGCTCACATGCTTGAAACTAATTACAAGCTTAAGTTCTCTTCTGGCTTGAGGCCAGCATGCTCTGCACCCTCCAAGATCAAGCCCATCATGGTGTTAAAAGTTCAAAGAAACCTAAGGCAGAATACAATTAGTAACCCAAGACATGCAACTTGAATGTGAGGGTGGAAAAAGTGTGACTGGCTCCAGCTAGGCTTTGAAAGAATTGATCATAGAAGCAGGTGTGCTATTGTGGTGGAATGCTGTTATGCATTGCCGTCGTCTTGTAAACACTCAATTCCCTAGAGTGCAACTCCAAACCAATGAGCCTAGTATAGTATAAAAGCAAATACCTGTGTACCTACACCTCCCATAGGCTTCATCGGTTTTGTCTGCTCCATAGGCAGTGTAAGAATCAGTCCAGATGCTTAACAACAAAAGTGCTTTTAGAAAGACCTTGGCTATTTTTATGCCAAGTCTCTGCAGAGGGATAACATGCTATGTAGGGAGTTTTAAATCTGTCATATAATACTGTGAAGCTTGATTTTGAGGCAGTCACTCACAGCACAAAGTCTTGCATTCACTAAGAAATATGTCTATGAGTGTATTATGTGTTGTGTGTGATTGCACAGGCAAATATAGGTCTGTATATGGGAGAGTAGAGAACGATTAGATTTAGCATACTCCCTAGCTTCAGAAATAGTATTGTGACACCTGGCTTCAATCTCTCATTACGTGGGTCAGCATTTTGGGCACTGGACTTTGTGCTCAACTGCTATTAACACTACAGTGAATACTTGCCTCCAAATGGCATTTGGAGAGTCGTGTCCCCATCTGTCCACCCTCCTTTTCTTGACAGACACCTGGACAGCAGATGGTATAAATATCCCAGATTGTATTCTTTAAATTAATGTAAAAATCCTGCCGGGTTGCTGAGTTTCTTGGCATTGCACCTTGTAGTTAGGGAGAATGACTGGGGCTAAACAGATTCAAAATGACTTTTTTTTGAGCTGTATTCTGGATGACTTGTGTCTGTGGGATTGCTTTGGGATGGGAGGGGGAGAAAACTCATTGCTCAATGTATTGCCTCTGGACTCTGGTACTTCTGCTCAGTTGCTTTCAGAATGAGATATCTTATCATTGCTTCTTCTTATACTTTTTCTTCTATTTCCATTAAACTTTAGGGGTAGGTGGCACCCTCCCCCTGCCCCTGCACACCTCTGGGATCTCCTTCTTATTAGACAATTCCCCAGACAGGGGAAGAAAACACTCTGTCTTTCCTAGAAGCTGACCAAAAAGAAGGAGTTCTCAGAGTGCTAGAGGTCACCAGGGAAGCCAGGGACTGAGAAGAGCCAGAGTCCCAAAGCCAGAGACTTGCTTCTTACGAAGCCACACTAGGGCTGGTTGCAGGGGGTCCTCTCAGGCAAGGGAAACCAAATAAGGCTGCTTCTTGGGGGAGTCCTGAGAGAGAGCTTTTCCTCCTTTCCCCTCAAAAAGTTGCAATTTGATCCTTTCATGACAGACTGGGATCTTACAACCATAGTTCCTCTTTGTCCTTGCCATCTCCTGGTCCTCAGTGCAGGGTGCTTGTATTAAGGAGATGAAAGTGTAGCTGCCAGCTTTATACCTTTAACGATCCTGAC
Organism: Caiman crocodilus; assembly: GCA_030014935.1. Lineage (NCBI taxonomy): Eukaryota > Metazoa > Chordata > Crocodylia > Alligatoridae > Caiman > Caiman crocodilus. The sequence goes on from JAGPOW010000100.1 coordinate 2,414,909, forward strand.
TTTTTCATCCCAGGGCACCTGAGGAGAAAACTAGGAGTAATGGCCACAAACTTCTGGAAGGCTGAATCAGGCTCAACATTAAGAAAAACTTCTTTATAGTCAGGGTTTCCAGATCGTGGAATAAACTCCCTCCAAAGGTGGTGCAATCACCTACCTGGGAAATCTTCAAGAGGAGACTAGACAGTCACCTTGCTGGGGTCACCTGACCCAAGTTGTCTTTTCTGCTTGGTACAGGGGGCTGGACCCAATGATCTTCCGAGGTCCCTTCTAGCCTTACAGTCTATGAATCTATGAAACCCACTAAATTGGAAAAGTCCAGATAGCGCTAATAGGACCTGCAATTCTTCCATGGTGACTATGCCCAGTTCCTGGTTATCACAGGCAAACCTTTTTTTTTCATAAAATGATCAAATTTCATTTTAGGATTAGGTTCCATCCCACATACTCATATCAACAGGACATTCCAGAACCCACCTGCTCTGTTGGTAAGAATCCTTAATCTGATTTTCAATCTAAATTTACTCTTGGCCAGTTTGTACGTACTCGATGTTGTTCCAACATCAAACTCTTCCTTAGAGGGCTATTTTCCTGACATCATAGAGATGAGACTTTCTGGCGGTCTTTTTCCACCCCCATGAATTGCAACTAGTGACATAGAACAGCAATGCTGTTATTGTCAGAAGGATGCCCTTCTAACTATGACTTTTCTATCATACTGAGACTCACAGAAAAGTCAATGCACACCTCTATTTTCCTTTTTTTTTTTTTAAAGGAATTTAGACATGTTTTCAGTGTACCTTATTGTTGACTAGCACACTGGAGTGAGATGTGGTGATAGTTCTTCCCTGAGACACAGTACACACAAAATGAAACAAGTCTGAAAATATCCTGATGAGGAATGGGAATTTTTTTGAAAACCAAAGGTGCCGTGGAATGGGAAAACAGTTTTCTGCCTACTCTTCAATCACAATCTCTAACCTGGTAGTAGTAGTTTTCCATTTGACTCTACATTATAGATGCTGATTGCTTTGTTTTGTTTTAGTACACAGGTAGCTAACTTGTCTCTTACATGCCACAGGTGTGTTTGTAATTGTTTGTGGCTGATCAGTATGGCAGCAGATAGGGCAGGGCGCAGAAAGCAGAACAGCGGACTGGGCAAAGGAAGGGGATCAGACTGGCACAAAAAAGTTAATCTCCCACTTTAGTATATATTGGGTTTTGAAGACTTTCAGAGGCCAGAAATACCATAACACCTATGGCCTTGTTACATCACTATATGTTTGTGAACATTGTTTTTAGGACAATGTTATGATGCTTCAGCTGCTCTTTTTTCCAAGATACCTCAGGGCACAAACACTACTATAAAAGAGGCAATAAAGAAGGAGGAAACAGCTGTGACAGCAATGAATTTCAAAACCACATTAGACTAGCATGCTACAAGCAGCAGGATGTAAATAGGATCACACCTGCAACATATTTGACTGAGAATATAGGAATTTAGAAACTGCCATAATGGATTAGATCAGTTATCCTTCTTGTCCTGTCTCCCATCTATTATCAGGTGGTTCAGAAGAAAGTGCCAGAAATAACATGGCAGACAATAACCAAATAACCCATATGCCCTAAAGAATTGTGGTTATTTCTGTTCCAGTCTGATCATATTTAATCATCTTAACATTGTGTGATTGAAATTATTTTCATGTCTTAGACTTCCTCATTAGATCCCATGGAATCTACTTGACATTTCATTACTCCTTCACCTCTACAACCTCTCATGTTCTTGCTCATATTTGGCTATGTGTTTATATCACCACAGAAAAATAAAGTTGTAAGATGCATGCATCAGGAGGTCACCTAGCCTAAGCCCCTGCATAAGGCAGGGATATCTGTGTTTAACTCATCCTGCCAATTGTTTGTTTATCCCAAAGTGTAAAGCTTAATGATGGAAATTCCACAATCTTTCAAGGCCATGTATGTTCCATTACTCCACTATGGGAGAATTAGGGCTACCAGGAAAAGGAGCTGAAAAGGTTACACAAACAGCATATGTTTAATTACTTTAGTCAAAGGAGTTGATGATAGACTGCACTGAAAACTCAAAGCCATATTCTTCTTAATCCATTCATCACCATAATTAGGGGCTCTTTTCTGACAAAACAATTATGATTGAATATACCCACACCCTCCTTCGTGCTGCCTAGGAGATTGCTAGCAACCCATATGGAACTGATTTACTTCCTAAAATGAAACTATTGACTATTAGAATAGGACTTTGTAAAGGAGTCCTGATCTACACTGGACAAATGAGTAATGGAATAGGAGAAAATCTGTAGCTAAGGGTAAATGAACCAATTTAAACTATTCTTGTTCTCTTTGTGTGTAATATAAATACTAATTTTCATTATTATTTAAGTGCTATAGAACTTTGCTGCAAGCATATCTAATGTTATGCTTCTACCAGTTAATTCAGTTGTTCTTAAGCTCAGCTCACTGAACAACTCTGAAGATTGCTAGAGGCTGTTAAAACTGAATTAAGTCTTTGGCTGAAAGCAGAAAGGAAATAAAGAGGAGAGGAATAGATAGAATGGAACAGATCATTTTGAAAAAGGGGTTTGAAATAAATTGCATCACCTTGTTTAGATTCCTTTGGACTACAGTTCTACCCCTGGATCAAGAACCACATCAGTGTCCCTTTTCCCCTCTATGCACTACGGAGACCTGCTAAAGAGGAGATGACAAGGCTTTGTGGAAATATGACCATATGTTTCTTATAATAGGGTTGGAAACAAAATTCTTATTTGCAGGGCATTCATGATAAAAGACTAAGATGGTTCCAGGTCCCTCACAACCATAGTATTTGAATACCTCCCAAACATGAGGCAAGGATTTTTGGGTTTGGTGATATATAGTTGGGAGAGATGTTAGCTTTCAGGCACAAAGTGCCTATCGTCAAGTAATATAAAACAATAGTAACACAACCCTTGAAAATCTTTGTGTGTCCATTCAGGTCTTAAATAGATAGAAAATTCCAATAATTTCTGAAAGGGAGTGGGGCAAAGACGTGTTGACTATAAGTGTGAAGAGCTATTGGAGTGAGATTAAGCCAAAAGACTAAATTTTGCTTTTTGCTCTGTATGCAATCAGGCTTTGTAACAATTTCCACTAGAAAGCAGTGAAAGCCTTGTCACTTTTATTGTCTGATAGCCTGAACTTAACATTAGAAAATGCACTTTAAGAGAAAAAGGCACAGCAGCAGGAACTGGGCTGCTTTGGATATGCCCAACACATTTCAGGTGCTATAATCATTAAAGGTTATAGGTGACTGACCTGTTTTGATGCTTTTGCTATTCAGGAACAGAATACAGGCTTCAGCATTTACCTCCTTACTGAATATTGTGTATCAGACAGAGCAACATTTCCTGCTTAAATATACAGCATGGGGAGGAGGGAGATGGGGAGGGGACAACGACACACCAAAATATGGCCTGCAGGCCAGATTTGCCTTGCAAATCTGTTTGTATTCATCTTACTGGTTGGCCACCACAAAGTCATAGGATCTGGTCCATAGGGAGTGGTGGTTCTGGCTAGTACATCATGCCAGGCAGGTGGGCATGTCCTGGCCCCATCCAAAGCTTATACCAGCTGTTGCTCTGCAACAGAAACAGCACTGGGTGCACACTGGCAGCAGCTGTGGGTGCTGCCTGCAGGTTTCTGCCGGGGATTGGGGCAACTGCCTGGGACTGCAGCTGATACGCTGATGTAGCAGCATCACTTGTGGACCTGGGAAGATGTCCCAGTTCCCAGGGGGAGGTTGCTGATGCTAGCACCCATCCAGTGCTGCTTCTGGTACACAGACTGGGAGCTGATGTAACCTGTGCAGTGGTCTTGTAGGGTGGCAGCAGTGGCACTGGGGAGGAGCTGCAGGGAAGCCCCAGCATGGGCTTTGGGCAGCTGCAGCCAGAAGGGCCCCCTAAGCAGTGAACGCACCCACTGCTGGGTCCTGTTTTTGCCCAGCACCAGCCACTGCCACTCACTATGGGCAGGGCCACCTCTCTCTCTCCCTCTCTCCCCACACTTCCCCCCTTACTCCCTCAAATATCCCACACCTCCAGCACAGCCCTTCAGCTTATGCCTGCGCCCAGCTTGTGTAAAGGAAGCAGCACTGAACAGGTACCAGCATCAGCTATAGGTACAGATGGCAGCTTCCCCTTGGGGATTAGGGCATCTGCCTGACCCCTTGTGGTAAAAAGGTGGGCCAGAGGCTGAACCTGCTGTAGTTGCCACTCCAGCTCCCCCCACTCCATCTTACATACAGAGGTTTGGTATGCTGTTTTGGGGGGGTGGGGTGCTAACCCAGTCTGTGGCAGCTCCCTAAAACTTCCTATGGAGTGGGCCAAATAATTAAGCACCCTTGCTATACAGTACATATGTGGGGGGTGGGGGAGTAGTGAAGAGGAGGCATTATTCTCATTGATGGGGTCATTACATTTAAAATTAGAAAGTATAATGCTTTATGATAGATTATATACATAAAAAATGGCTCAAAATGAGGTTCAGATACTTGTAGTTTAAGTCAAATATCAAGTACCATTCACTAACAAATGAGAAAAATCAACAAGGAAGTCAGTCTCTAGAGACGATTGGGACACGTACACATCCAATGGTATATTACAAACTCCTCTTCCACTAGTTATGCAAATAAATTTGACTCAGGTTAATTCATCAAGTAGTAGAAGTAACCTTTGAAGCACTGGCAATTATCTTTGAGAACTCACAGAGCACAGGGTAGGTCCCAGCAGATCAGCAAAGAGCAAGCATGTACCTATTTTTACAAAAGGAAAAGAAAAAGGCATCTAGGAAATTGTAGATCATTGAGCCAAACCTTGCTCCAGTTTCAGTAAGATTATGAAACAAATTATTGAATAAACAATTTGTAAGCACTTGGAAGAAAATAAGGCATTAAAAAAGAGCCAACTTGAGAATGTGAAACAAATTTAATTTTTTTCTTAGATGACATAGCTGGCCTAGTGAATAAGGGGGAAAGTGTAGCTGTGATATATCTTAACTTTATTACCACTTTTGACACTGTCCTACATGACACTTTCATAATGAAGATGAAGTATGCTCTAGATGAAATCATCCTAAACTGCATGCACAAATGCTTATAAAAAACCTTCCCAATTAATTACCAACACTTTGCTGTCAAACTGGGAGTCATTCCAAGTGGGTCCTTGATGGTCAAGTTCTGTTAAATACCTTATTTTCTCACATACAACAGATACCTTTTCTGATTATAAGTGAAGAAATATAGTATTAAGAGTTTCTGTCTCTGCTAGAGTAAAGCAAAAGTAATACTACAGTGCTACATGTGGGCCTCCACAGCTGCTGGCACACCATGGGTCACTCTTGCCTGCACTGAGCCTCCAGCCTCACTAGCCCTACACACTTGGTAAGTCCCATGCTGGGGGAGGTCCCTCCCAGTCCCCACCCTGGCCCCTGGTTCCAGCCTCTGCTCTCTGCCTGGCCTACACACGCTCCCCTGGGCCCAGGGTCCCACCCCACAGCACGCAGACAGGTGGAACACAGTTCAAAACTTTAATGAGCATCCTGTGTCTCTGCAGCTGGGAGGGCACAGGCCTTTTACACCCTAAGGAAAGCATTGACTGTGGTGATGTTGCCTCAGCAGCAGGGGGCAGGGACATGTAGTGTGGCCACAGGCAGCCCTCCAGGCAGTGTGGTAGCCCAGGCTTGCCCTCCATGCCATCTTATCTCAGGGTCCCAAACCGGGAGTACAGTTGTGCCTGAGACACCAGCAGTAACAGCAGCAGCAGGATGTAGTGCCTCAGGCACCCCTCTGAACAGCTCATTGTACACTGCCCAGGAAATATGCAGCAGAGGCAGGCTCAGGGCACAGCAGCAGCATGGCAGGGGTAAGCCCTGGGGCACCTACCCAGGGTAGCCCCCATCAAGGAAGGCAGGGGCAAGGCCAGCCTCTCATCCCAATTGTCTGGGAGCCCTGTGCATCCTGAGCCTGGGAACCCTGGACTGGGTAACAGCACAGTGGAGAAGCTGGCCTGCAGGGAGAGAGGTGGTGGAGCAAATGCTGCCAGCAGCCTGTCCTGTCCTGCCCTGGTAAGGGGAGGGGGAGAAGACAGGCAGTCTGTGGCCAGCACCCACCGACCCCAGAGAAGAAAGTGGGGACAGGGGCCTCCACTGGTAGCCGCCTGGGTCCTGGCCTGCCTGGCCAGCTTACTATGGGCTCTAGGCACCCATGCATGGCTGATCCCCAATCTGAGGCCGGGCAGTGCGTGGCCTCTGATGTGGAGCATCTTATCTCTGAAATGTTGCAAACTCCCACAAAAGGCTTCTTTTCTCTTGCTTCTTCAGGGCCAACGTTTGGATGTGGGGGAGAGCCCAGTGGCCCCAGTGGGGAAGCCACATCAGGGGCACCTCTGTAGCATGTGGTTAAACCTTTAAATAGTTAAGTTGAATCTGGCATGAATTTAATGATTTAATTTCTGTCTTCTAGAAAGTAGCTGCTTGACTCTATTCTGTAATGCTTCCAACTTGACACAAGTGAATGAAATTTGGATGCCCTGGGCATGAAAGATATATGGGTGAGGGGTGAGTGAAAAATGAATGGGAGTTTTTGCATGAGAAAGAGGAGAGAGGATGTAGCTGTTTATGTAAGCAATGAGGAACCAGATGTGTAAATTACTAGCCAGTAACTAACAAACAGCTGGAGAATCCCTTTGAAGCTTGAGATAACAGAAGAAAAAATGCTGCCATATGGGCAACAAGAACACTTCAAAGCTAAACCCATTTTTACAACTAAAGTGACCTTGATTTAAAATAAGAAGATGGATGCGAAACAGCTGCTAAAACACAGACTAAGCATGGAAAAATCCCAAGAAGCTAAACAAAGACTGGGAAACCCTATAAAGAGAGGCCCCAATAGCAAGTGGGTAAAATCTTCTGTCTTCCTTTCTGGAGCACAGACGCATCTTTCACCACCACCATCAGCTTCAACATCTCAGCTACTCAGTGAACACAGGGTTGGCCACCCTGTTTTAACAACAAACAACTATTGCTGGTAACTATATCTAGTGTCTGTCTGTGTGCATGGAATGGTTGTTCTGTGTGTTGTTCTCACAGGGCATACAATGTGAATTAAAAACAAGCCAGAATCTTATTGGGGGGATAAGGCACAACGCCACATTTATTGGAACATAAAACATACAACATAAAAAGAATAAAGAACAGTAAAGTTATTTCCTTCACTCATTCCCATGCATACTCATTTACTCATCCATGCATTCATTCATACAATGAAACAAATACACACACACACACACACACACACACACACACAGAAGTTAGACAGTCCTGGAAAGATTAAGATGTTACCAAGTTTCAAAGTTGCTCTGGTGACTGGCCAGGCTGACCAAGAGAGTTGGAGTCAGGTCTTGTTGGACACACCCAAAACGCCTTCTTGCGGGTGGAAAAGACTCAAAGCCTTGTCTTTGTGTTCATTCTTTATAGTGATAGCTGTCCATAGAGGCTATGGATTCTGCTGAATCAGATGTGAAGGCCGACCTTCTTATCCTGTCGGCAGGCTGGGATTGGTAGGTCTCGCTCTTTTGGCTTTGTGGTCTGCAATCTTCAGGGGCCATTGCTTGCAGTCTTCAGCCATCAAGAAGGAGTGTGATTTAGTATTTGGTAATCCTTTATTGCTGACTGTAGATTGCTGCAACTCTTATGTGTCAAACCACGGAGGCTATTTTCACCTGCTGCAAGAGGCCTGTCTTTTTGTGTCACTGGCACATATGTCCATCATTTATTCTTTTGTTACCTCTTTCCACATAAACCAGACATTTCCACACACACCAGACATACCACAAACCCTTACACGAGCATTTTCCTTATGCTAAATTTAAGTTTTAAAGTCATGAGTCAAACATGTCTAAAATCATAAGACCAATGTCAAATATATTTTATGCTAAGCAATAAGAAATTTAAAATAGATGGTTAGTTCCAAATACTAACTTTATTTTAATGGTCAAATCATTTCCTTATATAAAAAGAAAAATAACAAAATACAAAGTTAAAAAATATTATAGTCACAAAATAAGCAATTAAAGCAATTATAGTCACTGCAATACTACGCGTATGTGTGTGTATGTTTGTGTGTGATGATGTGCATGATGATTTGTGTGTGTTTGTATGAATGGTGTGTCAGAACCTCTATGTCTAACTCATGTAATAAATAAATGTGGCATCTGCCTTATCCCTCTTTTCAGAGTCTCGCTTGTGATTTAAGCAAGTAGGTTAATTCGTTAACACCTCCATCCTGCCCCATTGCCTGCCACATGCATCAGCTGTGACAGCAGCAGGCATGCAATCCAACTTGCCTGCTTCAGTGCCTGGTAGACTGAGGTAGGAGATGCAGGAAATGGCAGAGTGGACACAGGATGTTGCCCAAGAATTGATGTTCTGGGCCAGACTCATGGCCCTGGAGAGGAAACTCCTGTGGCATCTGTGGGAGCAAATGGCTGCTGATTGCTGGGCAGCAGAAGCTGCAGAGGATGAACATAGGAACCTAAACACCATTCTGGGCCTGGTGGTCACGGGCCTGCTCCCCACTGCCTGGTATCCATCCCCATCCCTGCAGGCCTCCCAGCAGTTGGGCCCTGCCTTGGGTCCTATGTCACCCTCCTGGGCCTATCCCCACTGCTTGCACAGAAGCTATACCCCTGAAGATCCAGAGTTGCCAAGTGCAGCTCCGCCAGGAGACACTGGCTCTGTCCCCATGCAGCCAGAGGGAAAGCCACCTGCTCTGGAGCAGCACTGGCCATTGTCACCAATGAAGGAGCCCACCACCCACTGTGGTCACCGTGGCCTGCAGACCCAAGGGTGAATGGCCTAAGGCTGTGGTGTTGGCCACTTGCCCTCTGGGCTCTGCCTCCTAGATGACTCCATTCCATTGTCCCCTTCTCTGGGACAATGACAGAATGAGAAACTGTTGTATATAGTTTCAACATTGGGGAAGTGGGTTTTTTATTGTTGGAGGGTTAGGAGGGTGGTGGTTTCACCCATGTGTATGTCATGAGAGTGATGCTGAGAGTGGGCAGGGGGTAGAAGGTGTGTGGGTGGTGGGGAAGGTGGGCTGGAGCAGGGAGTACAGGAGGAGGGGGTTGGGCAGGGCCTCCCACATTCAGTGCCCTGGCCCCCACTGCCCAGTGTGTGGCTGTCCTGAGGCCTGGGTAGGATTGGGGAGGGGGAAGGGTGTTCTGGGGCCAGCAGGGCCTGCACCACAGCCAGCAGCAGTGCAGGGTGCTGGTCATCATGGTAGGGCTGGGCTGGAGCAATGGGGCACTGGGCACCATGGGCAGGGGCAGGGCCAGGGGAAGTCATGGTGTAGGGAGGCAGAGTGAGCAGGGAGGGAACTGGCATGTGCTGCCCTTGTGCTGGGCATGCAGTTCCTGGGCAGAGAAGGGGCTGGATAGGGATCAGCTCATTTTCATACTATGGTCTATTATTACCCCTAGGTCCCTTTCAGTAATGGTGCTAGTTAGTTTGGCACCACTGAGCCTATAGGTATGTTGGGGATTGTTCACCCCCAGGTGGAGCACTTTACACTTCTCAATCTTAACCTTCATCTGATTTTGATCCACCCAACTTGCCAGCCTGTCTAGGTGTGCCTGTATTCGCAGCCTATTTTCAAGCATGACCACACTCCCTCCTAACTTGGTGTTGTCCGTGAACTTGGCCAGTGAACTCTTTACCCCAACATCCAAATCATTGAAAAAGATGTTGAAAAGCACTGGACCAAGCACAGACCTCTGAGGGACACCACTGGCCACTTATTACCAGGATGACACAGATCTGTTCATTAGAACTGTCTGGGTTCTACCCAGCAGCCAGCTTGCTACCCAGATAACTGTTGAACAGTTAATCATCCTGCAATCATCCAATTTTCACATGTGAACATCATGGGAGACCAGATTGAAGGCCTTTCGGAAGTCTAGGTATACAATGTTGACCTCTTCTCTCTTATCCACATGGCAAGTTACCTAGTCATAGAAGGAGATGAGATTGGTAAGACAAAACCTGCCTGCGATGAAGCCATCCTGGCTATCATTTAGAATCCTACCTTCTGCAAGCGTATTGCACATAGACTCCTTGATGAATTTTTCCAGGATTTTCCCTGGAATAGAAGCTAAGCTAATTAGTCTATAGTTGCCTTGGTCCTCTCTCCTACCCTTCTTGAAGATGGGCACAACACTGGCCCTCTTCCAGTCTTCAAGAACCTTCCCCAAATGCCACAAGTTTTGGAAGAGTTTTGCCAGAGGTCCTGCGATGACTTCAACCAGTTCCTTCAGCACTCTCAGATTAAGTTCATCTAGTCCTGCTGACTTATAAATGTCTAACTTTTCTACTGATCATGCACCAGCTCAGTGTCAACAGTAGGAAGGAGGTCATTCCCACCATGCCCATTCTGAACCTTATCTAGTATGATTTTCCCCTTAGTCTGGTGAAATACTGAAGCAAAGTAGTAATTCAGAAGTTCATTTTTCTCCTGAGTGCTGGTAACCAGATGTCCTGAGTTGTTAAGCAATGGCCCCAGACTTCCATTTGTTTTCCTCATGTTCTGTACATACCTAAAGGAGTTCTTATTTTTCTTGATTTCTGTTGCTATCTTAAATTCAGTTTCTGCCTTAGCTTTCCTAATCTACTCCCTAAAAGTGTGGGCCATTGTTGTATAGTCCTCCTTGGGGACTGTCCCAAGCTTCCATTGTTTGTTTGCCTCTTTCTTCTTTTTCAAGAGGACCATGATATTAAGCCAAAACCTTACTAAGTCCTTCTGCTATGTTTCCTCTGCATGGTGCCACAGCACTTCTACTACTGCCCTGAGCCTGCTGAAATTCTTTTTTTTTTTTACATCCAAAATGTCAACCCTGCTAGCTGATTTTCCTGCCTTGCAAAGGACAGTGAATGTGATGGTTTCATGGTTACTGTCACATAGGCTACCCCCTACATCCAAGTCGCTCACCAGATCATCTCCTTTGGCCAAGATGAAGTTTTAGGAGAGCATTACCTCTGGCTGGCCTGTGCACTTCCTGAGTCAGGTAGAGCTCTTCAGTACAGGTCAGGAAGCAATGTGACTGATCTGACTTAGCGGAGTGTTCATCCCAAGCGATGTCTGGGTAATTGAAGTCACCCATAACGACCATATCCCATGTGCACGTGGTCTCTGCAGTTCTTGAGAGAGCTCCAGATCGAGCTGCTCCCCCTGGTTTCATGGTCTGTAGTGCACACCTACAGTTAGGTTTCTCTTACTGCCACCCCACCTCCCATAGTTTGACCCAGAGGGTTTCAAGCTGCTTTTCTTTGGAGCCAATGTTGGCCTCCAAGGTAGTATACTGCCTCCTCTCATAGAGAGCTACACCTCCACCTTTCTTCCATACTCGATCCATTCTGTGCAGGGTGTAGCCCTCTATAGCTACATTCCAATCAAGTGAGGAGTCCCACCAGGCCTCTATAATACCTACTAGATTGTACTGCCCACTGGAGAGTAGGAGGGCTAGTTTCTCCTGTTTGCTCTCCATGCTTCTGGCGTTAGTGAACAGGGATCAGAGTCCTCCAGCTGAGACCCTCCTTTTCCTGTCACTCTGATGGAGAACTATTCCCTCAGCTCTTGCAAGAATGGCTTTTCTAGTATCCCCAACTTCAAAGCTTACTTGTCTGTCAGTCCCTAGGCATGCTCTAGTTGGTGTCCAGTCCAGCCAGCTCCCCTGGCAATCTTAGTTTAAATCCCTGTCTAGACGATCAGCCATCCTGGATGAGAACAGGGACTTACTCATGCTTATTTGCATGTGTAGATGTGCCCACTGCTACTTACTAGTATTTTAAAGAAAAGATCTTTTTTTTCTTCATTCCACCTTTCAAGAACAAGGCACTTATTTGGCAGCATAATATATGCAAGTAAATATGGTATGTTCATTAATGGCTAGGATGACAGAATACTGTGTGGGCTTAAAGAATCTGCAACAGTCACCAAGTGGGGAGGAATTATACGTATTTTCAAGGACAGAATTAGAATTTAAAATGATCTTGATAAATTGGAAAACTGATCTGAAATCAAGAAGATGAAATTCAGTATTGTAGTGAAGCCAGGCCAGAACCCTGCATCCAGTTGGTTCTAATCAAGAGGGCAGGTAAGTCATCCTGGGAACAAATGATACCTGCAGGGGTGCTCAGAGCAGTACCATGGCCACAGCTGGCTTGAGTGAGGGAATCAGGGTAGCCAATCCTCTGAGGCCATAGGCAGCAGGCCCCACCTGCTCCAGCCCTTAAAAGCCAGACTTGGCCTACAGTCTGGATAAAGGTGAAGGTTTTGCTCCTGACCCTCCATGTACTTCCTCCATGATTTTCTAATTCTGACTCCTGCCTTCTGATTCTGGTAAGACCCTTTGTATTCCCTGATTCCAGTTCTTGACTCTTGATTCTGCTTTGACCTTTGTCTCTGGCTTTTGGTACCTGATCCTGGTTAACCCTTGGCTTATCCTCTCTCTGGCTACGGCTTCTGATCTCAGACTTCTTTGACTTTGGCTGTGGTTCCTGAATCCAGTTCTTATGCCAGACTCCTTTCTACTCCCAGCTTCTTAGGGAACCAGTTAGGACTGTACTCATACTTCAGGTGTTTAAGTACTGGGCCAGATCACCCATGTCACAATTTTCTAACAAATATTGACAAGCATAGAGTATTATGCTGAGGAAGGAGGAGCCAAATGCCATAAGTACAAAATGGGGAATTTATGCCATGCTGCTGTGTAACCAGTAAAGGATCTGGAGGTTATGGTGGATCACAAGAAATAATAGTTCCATTCTACTTGGTGCTGTTGAAGCCTCAGCCTATAACCAGTTTAGGACAATCCACCTCAAGACTAATATCGATCCAGACAACATACATGAGAAGAGCAAAAAGAACAACAAAAATGAAAAGACATTTACAGAAAGGAGGTAAAAGGAAAGGCTAAAACGAGGATGTTGAGGAGGGTTCATAACAACAGATTTTCAATATGTTAAGGGTGTGTTGAAGATGAAGAGGATGATGATAAGTTGCTCTTTTAAGTCTACTACAGAAAGAAAAGAAAAGAAAAAAACAGTTTGTATGAAAGATTGTTTAGGTTGGATGTTTAAGAAAAAAACTATCTGTTTGGGAGAGTAAACACTAGAAGAGACAACAAAATGTGGAATCTCTTTCACTGGAAGTTTTTAAGAACAGGTTGGACAAAAATTTAGGGAGGGCCTATATACATTTGATCTTAATTCCGTGCTGGGCGGTCACATCTCTTCTATAGAGGAGTCCCATAGAGGAGTAAATGAAAAAAGAAAATGGATCTTCAGAAATTAGTATCTTTTCAGGTAAGCTGGCCTCAAATTTTTCTTAAATTTCAAATGCATGTGAGAGAGATAAAAAGTCATGGAAAATGAAATAGTGCATCAATTGGTGCTACAATTCAAGTTGCCTAGAAAAAAAGGGGATAGCATCTTTAGGAATTTGTTCCCCAGTTTGTTTCAATATTGATCACATTCATCCATTTACACTTAGGTGCTGTGTATTAGTTACATGGATTATTCTTTCATTCATTTCTAAACCAAAAGTCCTTTTCTCTCTTTTCATGATGGCTGTTCATTTTCCAAAATACTGAGCTAGTCTTTGTCAGTGTTTGTATAACCTTATTTTCTTTTAATTGAGATCTTTGTATTTACGATATCTGTCCCAAGCTGTATTTGCATTATAATATCTAACTCCATTTACTACATCATACAAAAAATTCCCAGAATTAAATCTCTCTTGTTATCTTACTCTAAATTTTCATTGCTCATTTACAATGTCCTCCTCAAAATTATGACTCGGGCTATTCATTTATTCAGAGAGAGCAGCAGACCATTTTACCACCTAATATTAAAAGATGTGCAGGGAATAAAATTGATTATGTTATAGATGCTCAATACTTCTTCAAAGAATTGTAAAGGGAAGCCATTAAGAAAAAAGCAAAGCCACATGGAATACAAGCTTGATCTCATAATAAAAGCTATCAGTCTCATGGGTACAGCTTTTCCATAATTTGAATCAATTCATTGTATTATTAAAAATACAGAGAAAAGTGAGATGAATCTAGGAAAAATGATATATATCTAAGAGTCCAGGGAATTAAATGCAGTGTTTATTAAAAGTAAACAAATGACCATATGACTCATCTACAGGTGTGACTTGTTGAAGGTTGTTCCCATCAGGAGGCTCTTCACTGGTGTGTCTGAAGTTGACAAATCTCAGTCCAGTCCCAAACTAGAACAACATTATTCAGAATCAACACTAAAGGCTTGAATCCAGAGTACCTTAAAGTTGGTGGAGAAGATCTTATAGGTTTCAGGAGGCTTTGGCACCTTTGGTATTTATGCTAGAGAGATCAAGAACTGAATGGACACGATAGAGACAGAACTATTTTATACTCTGAAGATGTCATCCATTCAAGTCAGGCTTAAGGCATGTTGGCAGCTAATGTGTAGCAGACTACGTTTCTAATTCTGCTGAAACTGTTTAGGGGATAAATAGTAGGTTTCAGTCTCCATAACCTTCCAGCTTACATTTTTTCCTCCAGCAGAGTCAATATTTTGGGCTAGATTCTACTACCATAATTCATGCTGGTCCTTCACTGAGAAATCTTATTGATCAAGCGGTTTCACTAAAATCTATGATGAGAACCAGGTGTGGGGTAAGCTTCTAACTTGTTGTAGGGCTATCAGAATCTGATCCTTAGTAAATAATAAAAAGATTGAGGATCACTGTAGTTGGCCTTTCTAGTTGGCCTTCAACCAAGGAAGATAGAAGGGATGCAACATTGGCTCCATAATAAAGGAAGAAAACCTGGGAGAGTACATAAACAGCTTATCCTTTTTCTAGAAACTGAGATAAAATAAAATCCAGGTTGTAATTCCCTAATATATCAAATATCCTAGATGAGGGTAATCTTGAAACCGTGCAGCCTGGTAAAACTGTACATAGTAGCATATATTTGGTGGAGCTGGGTAACAAGCCAAATAGACTTCATATCTTGAGGGTAGGATGACTGAAACTGGCTGCATACTATTTTGTATCAGTCTGTTTTCCTCGTACATGGTGCACACAGGAACACAAACAGACTGAAGGAAAAATGATAGTCAGGACTGTCAGTCATGCAAATATTTCTATAGTTTGTCCCCTCCTCTTCAGTAAGCTGCCTTTTCTGTCAGATGTATCTCTGTAAGCATTGAATTTCCTCCTTTTCTTGTGAGCACTAGAAATTGACTGGCTGTGAAAGAGGTTGTTTTATATCTCAAGATGCTTTATTAATATTTGTTTTTCAACTCGTAATAAGCTTTATTTGCAAAGGGTCATTTTTTACCCTGACCTGCAGTGGTGTAGCTGCTTCTCTTCCTTAACAAGTGTACAACTTGAATGCACAGAATAAAGCATAAGCCGGAAGATGGGAGTGACTGAAATGAACCTGCAACTTTTGCCCATTTCCTACACGCTTCTGTAAAGAAGTTTTTGACCTGACAAAAACAACAAGAAAATAAGATGGCTGTGTATATGCTAAATGGGATTGCAGCCTGCAATTAGTCACCTTAAACCTGGAGACATCAGCCCTCAGGGGACAGTTTGACTAAGACTAAGCTACCAGACACCTCTCAGGACAGAACATTATTGAATCAGGAAAAGGAAGTGCAACAGGTAAGCTTAAAGTAATTTTACTTTGGCAATTTCTAAATTTTCATCAGACTTTCGTACCAGCTAGAAGGTCTTGAAGAGAGGACTTTAAACAAGATAATTGAATGAACATCATTTTGTGCAATTATTTTCTAAAAACTTCTCCAGCTGCTGATTGACTGCTTGATCCTCCTATTTGTGTTTTTGTTTCTATGACACCCTTAATTTTTTTAGAAAGCTGATGCCACCTTCCCCTTCCCCCCCAGTCTTTATTTGTGCTACTCACTGAAATCAGTGGGACTACATGTATAATGAGATATTGATCAAACTAAATCAGATAGGAAGAATTGAGTCTTAAACCATCTTTATACCCATTCAAGTGGCAAAAACGAATTGTCTGAAGTTCAAAATAATTAATCCCGTGTGTTTATAAGTTTCCACATGGAGATTATTATTCTTGCATGTAAATGATTTCTGAAAGGATCTTTAAAAAGCAGTTTTCATTATCTGCTAGGAAAATATATTGAGCCTATACAACACAGTTTAGATCCTGAGTATGAGAAAACATAAACAAGCAGATGGAAAATATTACCTTTTTATCTAGCATTCATCTGTGTAATTCATATTTTACTCAGATCAACAAAGAGAGCAATTTTAGAAGTCTCTTTAGTTTATGTGAAAAGTGAGAGAGATCACATTAGGAACTGTAGTACAGAAAATATTAATAATAAAAATATTTCCTCTTCAGCAAACAGATTGGGTTTTTTATTGTTTTAAGTTCAAAATACATGTTATGACTCAAATCATTATTGCCAGTGGTTTATTTAAAAACGTAGGGCTCATGTGCATTTCATTATGTTTTATAGTGCACATAATTGAGTCATCATAGATTTTATTTCTGTTGATCTCAGCTTATACTACAGCAGTATTATCTTTTTGATTTGGGAGTATGTATTGAGCTTCATCTTGTCATATCAGCTTAAACGTTGAATAAAACGAGGTTTGTGGTTTTATTCTAGTCTGGCACTTTCCTGTGAGTCCTCCCAAATCCTAACCTTCTCATACGCTTCATTTTAAAATCAAAGGCAAGCTGTTGCCTCAGGAGACAAAGAAGATCAAAAGCTTTCATATTG
This sequence comes from Caiman crocodilus, assembly GCA_030014935.1. NCBI lineage: Eukaryota > Metazoa > Chordata > Crocodylia > Alligatoridae > Caiman > Caiman crocodilus. The sequence continues at coordinate 2,431,799 of JAGPOW010000100.1, forward strand.
TATATGTATTTATTAGCTAGCTAGAAATGCATCTAAAGCAATTGCACTTGCCAAAGTTCATCCCCTGATGATGCAAGTGTGTGTAAGTGCATCTTATAATCTTATATTGGAGACTTATATAGGAGTGTTTGCTTTTCTCACTGATGTGGTACAACTTGTTCAACCATTTTAAGCATATTTTATAGTCATAACTATATCAAAAACTGTATAGATAAACATGTAATTTATAATGTATAAATAATGTTATATATTAAAATGATAAAATTATTGATAAATCATATGTAATGTTACTAAATGCTTCTTTGGTATAAATACCTTATTAATACTCCTGTGTGAAAGAGAGGGAACCCCTTTTCATTACCTGTGGCCACATCTACATGTGTGCTTAACTGTGGAGTAGACTAATTAGCCAAGGAGTAAAGTTCCATTATCTACATGCATGATGCTATGTGGTACTGTCAGAAACAGTACAATCTTACAGTGGGGTAATTGAGATTACACACACATATAGACACTGACCATGGGTGTAAATTGTGCCCAATCAACCTAGTCAGCAGGGGGCCAGACTCCTACCTGCCACCTTGCCACACAGCTCTGTATTTTTAGCACACTCATGCCCCCACCAGCCCCTCTACTGCTTGACACTGCTGCCCAGGGCTTATCCTCCATGCCCCTAGCCCTGGCATAAACTGCTCTGCCCTGGCTCAAATTGCTGCTGTCCCAGGTGCACACCAGGGAGTAGTTTACTCTGACTCAAACTTCTTTGCAGTTTATTGGTTTGAATTAATTGAATGTGTAGATGTATCCAGTGAAAAGAAAATATGTATTATTCTACCCAGATTTACATACTTCCCATGTGTACTCTTGAACCTGAACCAGCCAGGCTATAATGTATTGCATTACTTCATAGTGCCTTCTAAGCTACTAATGATAAAGCCATAGGTTCATGAGGCAGAAGCATGGAAATAGAAAGCCATTTCATCTTTCACATTAATGCATTTCTTCATCTGCCTCTCAGACTTAATTTATCTACCACATGTTTTGCTATTAGACAGGTTACTACCACTCTTCCTCCTAGGAAAAAGAATGCTAAAGCATTTTTGCTAGCATTAAATACAGTTATTTAAACAAAAATAGGAAAAAAAATGAACGTTTGGAGAAAGTATGAGCCTATTTGCATCAACTGAAATTTGCCCTTCCCTCTCTTGGAAGCTTTACATTCATATATTACAAAGAATTATATAAAATGACTGAAGTATATGGCTATAAGGACATGAAGGAACTTGACTAGCGACCAGATGTCCCTGCAGAATTATATACCTGCTTTCAACTCAGATGATTGGCTCATTATAGAACTAAAGAATAAACTACTTTTAGAACTAAAGAGGAAATCTCATTCATGACCATGCAGTTTGTGCTGGTGCCTTATGGACAGTGTACTTGTACAGAAGGTATAGTCTGGGGAGCTTGGCAAGCAGCACTCTTCGCTCTGATTCAATATTGAGCAAACTAGCCTCAGACTAGAGACTTTCAGGTGAGAAATAAACACTGTTCTGTTTAACTGATGGCTGGTACAAACATGATGGCATGATGTCATAAGGGCATATATGTTGGACCCAATATGCCAGTGAATCTATAGTTTGGAAATAGAAATGTATTTTCCTCATCTTTCATATAGCTAAATTATTCTTCACATGCTATAGTTCAGGTCCGGGAATAATTTACATCACTAAGTCTTCAATCCTGTTATCATCATTACATTCTCTTACTACACATCTCCAAAATGATAGTACTCTTTCTCTGTCACTTTGGTTGCTGCTATGTACATAAAACAACTGTTTTGAGGGCTAACAAGTGCTTTATTGAATACAGTAACACTGCTAGTTTGTTTTCCAGTCAGTTCCTATGCTTGGGTTACCTTTTTACTAGGGCTGTGCAAAATTTTCGCAGGTGTTTTGTTTCTAAGCTGTTTTGATGCATTTCAAGCTCCAACAGCAAAATCAAAATGAAACAAAAAGCCTTTGAAACAGCTTCAAAATGAAACAAGGGCACTTGAAATGTTTTGAAGCTGGGCTTAATTGGCTTCAGCACTGGTCCTAGCCAGTGGCAGTGGCCTGCTGTCATCCAGTGCACAGGCTGTGCCCCCTGGGAGGAGTCTGGCACAGCGTGACAGCCCTCCAAGGGGTGCAGGCCCCCTTATCTGTGCATGGGGTGATAGCATGCTCTCACTGCCAGTTGAGGCCAGCAGCAGCAGCAGTCTTCCTGGGCTCCACCCAGTGCTGGTCCCAGGCAGTAGAAGCAGCCTCCTGTCATCCAGCATACAGATCTGGGGGCTTGCACCCCCAGGAGGAATCCAGCACAGCTCTGCAGCTCTCCTGGGGGTGCGGGCCCCAGGATCTGTGAGTTGTGGGTTTTTTTGCTTTGAACAGTTTCAGGTGCAGTTTCCCAGAAATCTCTGCACCTATCTCCTTGAACATTGGCAGACTTCATGCTCTTAGAAGTGGCTACCATCTCTGCAACTTTCATCTGAATCAGGCAGAAATGACAAATTTTGAGGCATTTTCATGATTCCCCATTATAGCCTATAGGCGAAGCGTCTTAACAGTGAAACAGTTTCAATTAAATGAAATGGAACAGTGCTTTCAAAACTAAACTCGAAATTAAACACTGTTCCATTGAAATAGAAAAATGGAAGTTGAAACAAAATTATGCTGTTTCACACATCCCTCCTTTTTAATTCTGTTTTTAAAAATTCAGCTGTGCACTAAGCTGATGGTTTCAATTACTTCTTTGTGCAATATTCTTCAAATTCTTTTAAACTCAAGTCTTCAAAACTGTATAGCCAGTACTTTATAAACTGAGATTATGCTTGTTAAATGAAATGCTGAATACCATATTGCACTTACTTTCACCAACTTGAGACCATTCTCAGATCAGAATCACGAGTTCTTTTTATGGCTTCATTGAATTGTAACATGACACAACATGAAGAATGCTCCATCTAATTCTATAATGTATTCCATAATTTCAGATTTGTGTAGTTAACCTGATATTAGGGTGCTAAATTACCTAGAAATGGTCTTTTTTAACTGCTAATCAATTTAGGACAGAGCTATTATCCAAAAGCTAGTGTAGGATACAAATGCCTTTGTCCATTCAAGCCTAGATAGAAGTTACTAGTGTATTACTGTATCATCATCACCAGCATTATTTTTAATGATGATATTGTATTTTGTAGTAGCACTCAGAATGTGGTAGATAGTGACAGGGAGACAGTTCCTTTCCCGAAGATCATGCAGTATAACTGACAGGTATATACTTATATAAATATGTGCTTCTTGTTACCTTTCTAATACATTAATATAGACTTAGAAATTTTCATTTTAAGAACATTTTCTGTCCTGAAAGTAAAAGACTTCATGAAGAATTTAAAGAATATATATTAAAAGGAATAAAAATGTTATTTCAAGACCAACTACTGTGCCATATCCAATTGCTAGGGGTAGAACCTGTCAAGTAAACATAATAGAATGGCATATATTGATCTTAATCTTAAATGTGTTTTGTCCAGGAGTGTGGCTGTAATCCACTTGTTACTACTACACCTTATTTTAAGCCTCAGTCAACAACTTTCCAGGGCAACTGTGTATTAGATAGTATTTCTGAGAAACAGTCCCTTCTCTGCCATTGCTATTAAAAGAATGATCTAAATGTATTAATTCATAAAGCAGGATAAATAGACAAATCCTTGGATTACCTTCTCAAATGGGCTGCCGAGACTTGTCTTCATAATGTCTATATGCCTTAATGTCTATATGCTCTTCATTTTTCTTTCAGCAGAAAAAATGTGTCAGGCAGCAAACATTTCCTGGTTAGGTCTTGTTTCAGGGTGAGGAACAGAACATATGGGCTAGGTTTTGATAACATGAAGGCTTCAGTTAATGAAACTATAATGAGGCAAATCTGAGCTAGTCACATCATGTAGCTTAAATTTCAGGTAAGGACCAGATGTTGAGTGAATAATTAATATTATTAACACAATACTACTTACACATCCACTGTGAAAATGCAATTCATTCTACATCTCTGAACAGGCTCAGCAACATCAGGCAAAACATTTGGTATACATTTTTAAATCCTCTTCACAAAATGATGCATTTAACATAAGAGTGCACAGCTTACAGAAGTGCATTTAAAAAATTCTATATAAATAATCTGTTAGGGTGTCATTTCAAACATTTTAAATGGAATATATATATATTTTTTACAACTCCTGCACTGTTCTTCCTTGTCATCCCAGTTAACATACTGAATAAACATAACATTCAGTTGCAGTAATTCCCATTGTGGTTTTGATTCACTTCTGCCACTGAGACATGGGCTCTGGACACTTTGTGGCACCCTCAGAGAGATTGTCAGAGAGTGCGTTTACATGAGACACTGACTGCACAGTAGCCTAATAACCCAGCACAGTAGTGCCAATCAAAAACCGTGCTAATACTGCCCAGTGTTATTAGGCAACTGTGTGGTAAGCATCACAAAAAACTGTGCCGGTGCTACTGCTCAGTGGTGCAAGTTACTTCAAGTTAGTTAATACTTGGGTAACCAAGTGCTAAACTTAATACACAATAACTAGGGCACATTATGAATGTGTAGATGTGCCCAGAATGATCTATAGTGCTCTCCATACTTGACCAAGAACTCTGGTGCAACCCAGAAAGCAAGAAGAGCTGGCTAGATGTGAGGATGTGGGGTGGTACCCAAACTCAGCATTAGCCCCTTTCAGCCTACAGGGGTTGCAATCTTACAGAGCTCCGGGTGCATCTACACATGACACTACACTGTCGTAGCGATGTAGCGTCAGCAGGCGTCAATTGTGACTCCACAGCTATGTCACCATGGTGACATGCTCCCTTGGTATAGTGCATGTAGGAGTTAATAATCACTGTGTGCTGCTGGCATGGCACAGTATGGGCTGTTATTGAGTCATCACTTAGTACTTCCAAAAGGAAGTACAAAAGGATGGCACAGAAATAATGGCATCATAGGGACATGTGTAGATGCACCCCCTGAGTGGGGAATAGGGAATAAATCCCTAGTGCTAGGCTTTTGTTAGTTACCTGTATGTGCACATGCACCTGTAAGTCGTATCTGAAAATGATTACAGTTCATCATAACTACACAATCATTTCTAATGAAACCTAAGAGGAAACCTTTTCTGTACCTTGATTGCAGCAGACTTCGGCTTGTGTGTTTCCAGTTTTGTGCAGTAAAACAGCAGGTAATTGCTCATTGTTCAGTATTGTCCTGGGGATTCTGATGAACAAGTGATTGTAAATTATAGAGGGCTTCATATGACTGAACTTTAGGATTTTTTTCAACTAAGACCTTGAGGCTGTGCAGTACAAAAACACAACCTGGTGTCTGTTTGGTTGCAGTAATTTCACTGCCTCCCACAAACTTTCATATACTCATCAGAAACTTTACTGAAGATTGAAACTCAGAAGACAAGTTAGAATCATTTTGTATCCTTTGCTAGCAATTCTGTTGTCAGATTTCTCACAGCATTTGAAATATTCTTGTGCCATCCAGAAGTAATATAAACATGTAGATCAATGACAGGCCTACTGTACCACTCATTCTACAAGGGTTTAGCAAATCGTAGTCTTTCATAATAATTTTCAATTGATGGTCTGATGTTGCATTTCTCTGAAGAATCATAGACTAGGCTGCCACTTCATAAACTGACTTCACCACTGTTTGCTTAGAGCAATAAAGTCACATTCTATTATGAAACAGGGAAACGTATGGAGCTGACTCTAAAACACTTCTTTTTGCTACAAGTCATTTCAGTAATTCATGTCTGCCATTTTACTCATGCTACAGTAGAACTTTTTTACACAAGAAGTCTTATTGGAATATTCTGGACTGCTTGCATTGAGAAGTGTTACTCAGCTGTGCAGATGGTAAAGGCCACAGTGGAACTCAATGTGATTACTTGCAGGGGTAGGCACTACTTCCAGTGATTTTTACTGGGACTACTAATGGGGCAAGGTGTTACTCAAGGTGAGAAGAACTGGGTCCATGAATCATAAATCTATTTTTATCCGTATACTTGTCTCACCCATCACTGGTTAGATCAATGGGGCCAACCTTTTTGGCAGGTGCCAAAAAGGTTAGCTCCACATCCTCCCCAAGTGTGACTCTAATCCCTTCCTCTGCCTGACCTGCTGTTTTGCTTTCTGCTTCCTGCTCTGTCTTTGTTGTCTGTCTCCTCCCCCATCTGCCACATGCCACATATAGAGGCTGCCAGTGGCATTTGTACCACAGGTTGGCCACCTCTGGGTTTAGACAGTGAACTATCAGAAGAACTGGGTTCTGTTTCTACCACTCAGTTGTTTTTCAGCCCTGGGCAGGTTACTTAGGGGCAGATTCTCCTATCTTCATTCAAGCTGAGTAGTGACTTACTCCAGATTGGGAATTGTTAGTCAACTAAAAGGCTACTCAGTGGATATGTTTACATGTTCCGCTATGGCACTGTAGTTACGGTACTGTCATTTAGTAGTTCCTTTAGGAAGTATTAAAAGATGGTGTAGTACTAGCTGTTACTGCACTGTGCTGGTAGGGCACGGTTATTTTTAGCCGCGACATTGGCATAGCAATGCGCTATAGAAAGGAAGCGCGCCACTGTGGGAATGTAGCTGCAACATCATGGTTTATGCCTGCCAATGCTATGTCGCCGTAGTGCACTGCTGTAACAATGTAGCATCTCATGTAGACATGAACACTCTGAATGAGGATGGGAAAATATCTCCTTTGGTGTTTCTTTTCTTGCCCTCCTCCCCCAGGTCTCTCTAAGTGACTCCAGCTATAAAAAGAGAATGTTTACCTGTCTTTTGTGAAGCATTTTGAGATTTTAGGATGAAAAGTGTAAATTATGAACTGGTTAAGAAGAAAGTCTACTCTGTACCTATTTGCTCCATATCTCCCCAGTAATTCGTGCATTTTTGTTCGCATTGTACAATGCAGACTGCAGCTGTGCTTTTCAAATGGACATGGTTAATTGCTTTTTCCAATAGCAAGAGGATATAATTTTACTCTAATCCATATTTGTTGTCAACAGATTTTCTGTGCCTCTCACCGCATCTACACAAACAAGACCTGGACACCGTCACTGTAATGTCCCAACCAGATTTTATGCTAGTTACACTGTTTATCTTTCCCTTTCTTTGTTTATCTTTGATAAGAACTGGGGAAACTACCAATTTCCAATATTCAGTAATATTGGATCTATTTTGCGGTTGTTTTTTTCCACCATGTTGTCACTATTTTATTGTCTTATCTTTTCATTTCCATTCTGTAGACAGGGAGGCAGGTGTGGTGCTACTAATCCTTGTAGAACGAACAGTCCTAACCCATACCTCACTTACTCATGAAGCTCATAGAATAGAAGGGATCTCCCTCAGGTTGTGTCCAGTCTTCTGCTATCATAGGCAATCATGTCATGTAAAACTTTTCAAAAACTGATCAAGCTCTATCTTGAAACTAGTTAGTCTTTTTGCTCGCCCTATTCCCATTCAAAGGTTGTTCCAGAACTTCACTCTTCTGGTAGTAAAATACAATCTTTTAATTTCCAGCCCAGATTTATTTTCATAGCCAATTTATAATGTATTGTTTATGCTAAGCAGGGCTCTGAGTTGTGCCACAGGTGGTTGCTCCATTCACCAGTTCCATTGTTATATGATGCAGAAATAGAAGATATATTTGCCTTGTGGAAGCTACTTCTCAATCTATTATACAGGTCTGGTAGCTAGGCTTTGTGCTGAAATTCTCCCCAGGTATGTTGAAGGGTAGTTTGAAATCCCCTGGAGCCCTGGACCAGCTATTTTATGACAATTGTTATAGAGCTGCCATAGTCTTTGCTCTTGTTCCATTTATACCCATGTTTTGGAGAATTACTAGTAGTACTTTATAAAAGTGGAGCTACTCCTGAGAGTCTGTGATGCTGGGACTGAAGATGACCAGCCTTGATGCACATGAAAATCTCAGGCTTAAAATAAAGTTTTGATCAATTCTGGTTATGTTAAGATTTCCTTGCTATCAAAGTACAATTATACTGAAAAATTACAACTGTACAGTATATTTTATTCCATATTCAAGTTTTTTTAAAAAGAAACTTCCCCATCTCCCATGCTGCTTCTGCTCCCCAAAGCCTTGGGACCCTGCCTCCCCTCCCCGCACCCATCTGCCTCTCCACCTCCCCCTTACCTTTGCTTCAGTGCAGGCCAGCTCCATCCCCTCTGCAGACGGAGGCATAGAGCACAGCTCCAGCCCAGGTCCATAGCAGCAGCATGAGATGGACACTAGGGCTGTGTGAAGGTTCGATCACCGATTTGCTTTGGCAGAGAGTCAACCTGATTCAGCAGCTAAATCTCCAAATCTGAATCGAATCATGATACCCTTTAATCTCTCCAAATCAAATTGGAATCCTCCAAATAAATTCAGAGAGATTTGATGATTTGGGCATAGACATAGCCTTAAATGTTTTTTCTACATGCCTCAAGGTACCAGGCACAGCTCATGAACTTGTTGGGACTCGTCGGGCAACCTGGTGCTTGCAGCTGATGGGAAGGCAAAGATCTTCAATGGGTTCTTTGCCTCTGTCTTCCTGAGGGGGGACCGGGACTTCCCTCCCGCTGGAAGCCTGTATTCTCCCTTGGGAGTCACTGCTAGACCAAGGGTGAGGGCAGACCTGGTGAAAGGGCTTCTGGAAGGGCTGGATGTCTTTAAGTCGGTGGACTCGGATGACCTGCACCCAAGGGTGTTGAGGGTGCTGGCAGGGGTGATTGCTGAGCCCTTGGCTCGGTTATACGAGAGCTCTTGGAGCTCTGGACAGGTGCCAGGGGACTGGAAGGTGGCCAATGTGGTTCCCATCTTTAAGAAGGGGAGGAAGGAGGACCTGGAGAATTACAGACCTGTCAGACTCACCTCGGTTCTGGGGAAGATCTTTGAGAAAACTCTCAAGTCCGACATCTGTGAGGGACCGGCAGGAGACTTTATGCTGAAGGGCAACCAGCACGGGTTGTTAAGGGCAGGTCCTGTCAGACCAACCTGGTCGCCTTCTATGACCAGGTGACCAAATCCATGGATGCGGGTGTCCCTGTTGACGTAGTCTTTTTTTAGACTTCTGGAAGGCGTTTGACACGGTCTCTCACTCCATCCTCATTAAAAAGATGGGGAGCTGTGGCGTTGATCCCTACACAGTTGAGTGGGTCAGAAACTGGCTGACGGGGCGCTCTCAGAGAGTGGTGGTGGATGGGTTGTACTCGACCTGGAGAGATGTCAGCAGCGGGGTCCCCCAGGGCTCAGTCCTTGGGCCCGCACTGTTCAACATCTTCGTCGCTGACTTCATAGTATCATAGTACCTAGGGTCAGAAGGGGCCTAGAGCAGGCCATCTAGTCTGACCCCCCACCAATTGGCAGGAAACAAGTGCCAGGGTCACAGGA
>JAGPOW010000100.1:2469472-2491047 GCA_030014935.1 Caiman crocodilus
TTCTATTTTTAGCAAAGCTATGTTGTATCGGTCTTGTACTTTACCTGCCATAGTGGCACACCACTTTACAGTGCTCACTAATTTTGACAAGCACATTGAGCCAAGGGGGAGCAGCCCCAGGCTGGCAGGATGACCCACTGGACCCTCTGTCTGCCAGGGCTGCTCCACCTTGCCTCAACATGCTGCGCCTGAATGAACTGCAGAGCTTATTGCTCTGGAGTTTATTGCTCCCAGGCACACACTCAAATAGTGAGCCCAGGAGCAATAAATTCTGGCACAATAAGCTCCCCAGTTTATTCAGGGACAATAACTGCACATGTAGACATGTTCCCTGAGTGACGAGTTTCTCCATTTTGCTTTTTTGAAGGAGCTATTGATAATTTATTAGTAGTGGACATAGTTGTTATTCTCTTTCAAGAACCAAAAGAGGCACATCTCTTAACAGTTTGGCTTGTATAGTTGGATTATGCAGTTGGCATCAGTTAGCTGTTTTGCTATGCTGCAATGCTGTGCAAGGCAAAATGTATGATGATTTAATGTGGCTGACACGATTTGGGCACAAGATGCTTAAGTGGTTTTATTTAACAAATGATGAATCACCAAAGTCCAATTTTGAAGTGTTTGTTTCACAGTTGTTAAGCCAGTTGACTCCTCTACAGCCATATATAGAGCAGAAGGGTGAACACAGGACTTTAGTCTCTATGGATACTGCCCCCTTTTGTCAGAAGTAACTTTGCTTAGAAGAAAAGGAAATCCATTTATTATTCAGAATTACAGACAAAAATCCATGTTATTCCCTTTGATAAATTTGGCCCAATGGATTATTATCATTATCATACAGTGCACATAAATTGCCTGACTTAAGCATAGCATAAGAGACGGTGACTCCAATGTGCACATTTGTTTTTAATGCCACAGTTGTCACCTCTGCCTTGAATACCATGGCTGACAATCCACTACATCAGTGGTTTTCAAACTGGGATATGCACACCCTGGTGTTACATGATTCTTTGCTAATGAGTAGGTGCCTACATTTTAACAATGGCAGGGGAGCTTATGATCCGTCAATGCATAGTGAATAATGGCATTATCACATGTTGATGCCAGTACTGACACCCTTCCTCAGGAACAAACATGCAGAGACATGTTGGGTGTAGAGGACATGAGCAGCAATATTTTGCAGGTAAAGGGGGTACAAGGCCAAAAAAAATTGAAATCCCTTTACTAGATTAAATGAGCTTTGGGAAAATTAGTGCTATAGGTTGGTGAGTGAGTACAGAAATGTTATTCTCAGTCTATGTTGTAAGGCTTTTTGCAGCTGGCTGGGAGGCCAGGAATCAGATTTTCAGCTGGTATAAATAAACATAGTTTCACTGGCATCAAGAGAGCCAACTTACACTAGCTGAGGTCTATCCCATAAAGTACACATTATGGGAATCTTCTGATAAGTTTTGTCAGTTGCTTTCCCTTGAAGTAGAGAGGTACTTAGTCATGTTAGTCTGAAGTCAGGCAGAAGGCAGGGCAGGGTTACATGTGTTAATCTCTAATGGCTCCTATATTCATGTGCAGAGCCTGCTCCAACACACTTGAAATCCAGCGCATCAGAGCAGACTGGATTAATTGAGTCCTCTGGAGCACAGAAATTGATGTGCTCTGGCAGTCTTCTGCGTCACATGTATCAGCATCCCAGTGTGTCTCTGTGCTGAAAAAAATGGCAGCAGCATGCTTTGATATAAAACATGGTCAATGGGCTTTAGTTCAAAGTGCCTCACCATCATTTTTTTCAGTGCAGGGACACTTGGGGACACTGATACGTGTGACATGCAGGCGTTTTAACTTAGCGTGGCTCACCAATTAAAGTGCCTGGTGCCATGTCTTGCAGTACATGTAAAAATGCCCTCATGTACCACCATACCCTGGTTTCTGTCTTCTCAAAAGTGAAGTGCATGCACAATTCTAAAATGGTTGCTACTGACCATTTAATTTGCATTTAGTAGACTGTATTTAAACATCTGACCTGTTTCTTGTGTAAAGCTGACTTCTTCCTCAGTGGCAGGCAGTTGTACAATTCCCCATATTGTTAAGAACTCTGCACTTTTATGTATAGACACTGCAAAGCAAAAGCTGGCCACTTAGTGCTAGCAGTCTGAAGTGTCAACTCAAGGAGATTTATCACATGCAACCCAATTATTTCTTCAAAGAAATAGCTGAAACAAAATATATACTGGCTTATTACAAAAAATGTTGCTGTCTTTAAAAAGATTATTCCTGGACAGTTTACTCTTAAATAAAGATTGATCTTATAATGAATTTCTGGTGGGTGTCATCTGAGGTTATGCTTCCAAAGCGTTTATTTTTTTGTGAACTGTGTATTTTAAGTTAGACAAATTGATGAAGACTGGTGGTTTGCATCTGATCCCTTCACTTTCCACCCACGCTGCTGCCTTTTTATATTTATGTTGATGACTCCAAAGTACTTCAGTAATCTAAAGTTCTGATCCTTTGGTGTGGGGAGTTCAGACAGTGCTGTACTAAAGATGCAGAGGTTCACTTCTGTGTACGGGAGCACAAAAGTGTGACCAAATTCAGACTGAAGTTAGATTCCCTCCTCTTCACATATATGAAGTGGGATGCAACATTGTGCATAGGTTTTGGGATGCATATGTCCACTGCAAAGATACTAAGGAAAGGAGAGAACAAATCCGAAGGGCAAATTAACTTTGTACTGAAGGGCAAGAATGTATCTTAAATTTTCTTACTGTGCTTTGCAACAAATAAAACTATAAAAATGGAACACTGACCAGAAGAATTGTATTGCACCTCTGAAGACTGGGACCAATGTACATGAGTGAGGTGCATGGCACTGAAACCAGTGTGAATACTTACCTAATCTTTATAGGGTCAGCATGATTAACCCAGATTCTAGTTACCCATACAGAAAATAAGTTTTTCCTTATCCCAAGCTGAAACTTTTCCTCCACTAGCTTGTGCCCATTGGTTTGCATTTTCCTGGGGGGTGCTTTTCTGAAAAGTTTTTCACCTAGGTCCTGGTGTTCTCCCTTGTCATTTGTAGGCAGCTGTAAAATTACCTCTCAGCCTTCTTTTGCTCAGGCTAAACATTCCCATTGCTCAAAGTTTCTCCTCATAGGGTCTGTCCCCTTTTTAAAGCCTTAAGCTCTTAGGCAGAAGCAGATCCAGAATTTTACCAAGGGGAGTGTAGGAGCATTGACTGGTGCTGCAGAGGTGGTTGTCTCCCTTGCTCCCAGCCTCCTCCCCTCCTTTCCCACCAGGATGGGCAGACTGTACCCCAGGGAGGAGCAGTTGAAATTTAAGTCCTGAAGAAGGTAAGCATTTCCCTCTCCCCTCTCTTTCGCATCCTTGCTCAGAGGCACAGCTCTTCCCCTCCTCTGTCTGCCACTGTTAGTATTGCTATTGTCTTGGGGGCAAGGGGAGCTCCTGTTCTGCTCCAGCCAGGCTGTACTAGGGCTGGGCTCAGCTCAGGATGGTAGTGGTAGGTAAGTGGGTTCCCCTTCCCTGTACCTGCTCCCTGACTGGTGGGGAATACCCAGAGGAAGAAGGCAAGGATTGGAACGCCCCAGCCACTGCTGTTTAGAAAGGGTGGGGGGGGAGATGGTTGTGGTTACACCACTGTATCCACTCTGCTCCTGCTCTTACATGACAAAACCTGACCTCTATGTAATCTATGTGGCATGAAAATTGTTGTTTTGGATATTGCATTATTGAAAGCCTGTTGTTTTCTTCTTAGTTGTACATACTTTTTCTTTAGTTGTACATACTAGTTTTCTTTCTCATACCATTTTGAATATCACCTGCTCTTCCCTCTGTGGAGATACATAGCAGCTCTCATTTCGTGAAAGATTCATCTGGGTAGAGTATTTCATCTTTTTCATTTTTTCTTTAAGCAAGGTAGAAAGCAGTTCTACACTTAGTCTTGAAGAATCTAGAACTCTAGAAGTATTTCAACTTGCCGGCTTCCTTTATCCTTCCTATGTTCCTTCATTTTTATGGGCCACTTCAAATTGATGCATTTGTCTTATTTTTTTTCACAATCTCGGTTTTTCAAGAGAAAATGCCTTATGATCCTGATTTTAGAATATTAAAATGACCTGATTTTGATGGGTGAAACAAGTTGTGAGTTCTGGTTGTAGAAGTGAATACTTGAATAAAGCCTCTGTGGCTGCAACTAAGCATTCATGCAAGGACACCCATATCTAATAATGAAAGCATTTCTACGAGAAAATCTGTACCTAAAATGGTAAGTTAATAGTTAGACATCTTTTTAAAGTGAGAAATGCATGTTGTGGTGTTCATTTATAGATTCATTAGTAATATTTTAAAATAAAGCACATTTTGCCAGCAAAGATTTTGAAATCATCATCCAATGTATAACATAGCATACACATGAGGACATCTGCTGTTGGATGGGCATCATCTGACTTTGGAGAGAGAGTTGTGCAGTCTATGTTTCTGTTTCCTTGATTCTCTTTCAGAACTTGAGGGGGGAGAAATGTATCTGAATCCTAGTCACAAGTTTTAAGGGAGAAAAGTAAGTCCTAACCCTTTTCAGGTAACAGGTGATAAGCTTGTTGATAGCTCTCTTCTGGGTTTCAGGATAGCAATGATATTAGCTTTTCTCCAAATTTTTGGAAGCCTATTACTTTCTAGACATTTATACAAGAATTTCTGAAACCATCTTTTCATTGTGGTGCCAAGTTTGGTAACAACTTTTGGGAATATTTTATCTGGTCCAGCAGTGTTGCCAGTCCTGTTAAATAGTCCTACTAAATATTATTAAATTTATAGTCCTGACTATTAATACTCCTATTAAAAGTCCTCAAAATAGTTGTGTTGAACTCATTGTCAGAAATGGGAGTGGTTAATTTTAAGGTTGATATTGGGTTATTTAAGTTGTTCACGAGTCAGGTGTCTAATCATTTCTGTGTGATGCTTGCTTAGGTTACTGTACTTGTAACACAGTCTTTTCAAAGTGGAGTTTGCTGACACATGGGCAATGTCGTTTTTTGTTGCCTCTGCCTGTAAGGCAGTTAATGATGCACAATGCTGGTTTGCTCAAGTGGGTCATATCCAATCCTTCGGTAGTGAGCTTTCTCTTCTTTTTAATATTGTTCAATATGGTAACCAGCTGTTCTGTAGTTCTTTTTACAGTTCCAGGGTCATTGCATTGCTTAATTATATTAAAGAGCTGTTTGTACTGTTCCAGCATGGCACATAATGGCTTCTGTAGCCTTTAAGTATGCAGAGTTTGGCTAGTTCAATTTGGCAGAGTAATACTGATTTTAAGTGAAATAGAATACTGGGGTGGAATATACTGAAAAGAAGAGAAAACCTAAGAACCTGTCTTGTTTCTACCCTCAGTAATGGCAACCCTCCAGTCCATTTCTGTTGTAATAGCTTTGGGCCATAAATTCATCACCAGGAGCCTCTGAATCAACAAATTTGGGTTGTGGTATTCACTGCCAACAGGCAAGCTAATATGACACATTATAATAAACTGAGCTTGGAGTGTAAAAATATCCTTTTGAAAGGATCAGTTTGAATTTCTGTATGGACCTTAAAACTCTGGATAGCAGATGAATGTTAAAAGCCACTTGAAAATGTACTTAGAATTCTTTAAAGGTCATAGA
The DNA here is from genome assembly GCA_030014935.1 of Caiman crocodilus. Classification (NCBI taxonomy): domain Eukaryota; kingdom Metazoa; phylum Chordata; order Crocodylia; family Alligatoridae; genus Caiman; species Caiman crocodilus. The sequence continues at coordinate 2,475,139 of JAGPOW010000100.1, forward strand.
ACATAGAATCATAGAAAGTTAGGGCTGGAAGGAAAGTTAGGCTTTTCAGTGGTGTACGCTGCCTGTGCATATGCTGCTCCATTTTTAGGGGTTTTTTTTTTATGGGTTTTCCCCCCACCCTGGATATCCAGGGGTCAAAAAACCTTGGAGCAGCACACACATGGGCAGCGGGCCCTTGCAGCATGGAGAACACCTGGCTGTGCGGTATGTGGTGCTGCAGATGTTTTTATGGCACCACATACTGCACAGCTGCACTCATCTGGATGCACTCAGTGAGGTCATATAGTGGTTTAATTTCTGACTAAAAACCATCCCAGCCAAATGTCTGATCTGCTCTTGAAAATTTCCTGGCATGAAAATTCCACGATTTCTCTAGGTATCCTATTCCAATGCTTAGCTGTCCTCATAGTAAGAAAGTTCTTCCTAACTTCCAACCAAAATTTCCTCTGCTGCAGTTTGAGGCTATTGCTCCTAGCCCTGTACTCTATATTCTCTTTATAATCACCTGTCAGGTACTTTAAGACGTAGCAACCCCTCCCCCTCAGGTTTTTCTTCTTCAGACTAAATAATCGTACTTCTTTCAGTCTTTCCTGATAACACATTTTCCATACCTCTAATCATTTTTGTTGCTCTCCACTGGACTGCTTCCAATCTGTTCCTTTTTGAAGTGTGGGGTCCAAAACTGGACACAATACATCAGGTGAAGTTTCGCCAGTGATGACTAGAGCACAAGAGTCACTTTCCTCTGATTTGCAAGAAGCATTCCAGCTAATACAACTCACTATATTGGTGACTTTTTTTTACAACAAGAGCACACTGTTCACTCATATTCAGCTTATGGTTCACTGTAATCCCCGGGTCCTTCTCTGCAGTTCTGTAGCCTAGCCAGTCATTCTCCAGTCTGTATACGTGCATGCAATTAGTCCATATCAAGTACAGGACTTTGAACTTGTCCTGCTGAAAGTCATCTGATTAATTTTGGGAGCATTTTGGATTAGTTTTTGGAGCACTGGTCTATCCAGGTCAATTTGGATTCTAGCCCTACCCTCCACAGTGTCTGCAACTCCACCTGTTTGCTGTCACCTCCAAATTTGCTAAATGTGCATTCAATTCTGTCATCCAAAACATTTAATGAAGAGGTTAAACAATACCATACCCAGGACAGACCCCTGGGGAACCCCTCACTAGATACCTCCTCCCAACAAGACACTGAATTATTGATAGCATAAAGCCATTTATAGCATAAAGACTCACTATGATCCATCTGTGTTCTTCTCTTGAACTTTTAATGATTCTGGATGAGGGTATAGGGCAGTAGATCAGGAAAGCAGCAAATGGAGGATTACTGCTATTTAGATCCAAGTCTACTGTTACATAAGTCTAATGCACCACTGGGAAAATGAGGCTTTATTTATTAATGTATTTAGTTAAAAAGTGTCTTAATAGCATTAAATGCACCAAGCTTGATAAGGACTCTCTGAAGAGCTTGCATGACCCTAAGCTACTTATAATAGTGATGAAAGCTGTTTTAAGTGAACAGATTGCATTGTTTGGTAGCAACTTTTTATTTCTGAGGAGCTTTGGCCCAATTATAATGAAAGAAAGAGAGCTGAGCATTATTTAAGGCCATGCAGTTTGGTTGGAGACCTCTGTTCTTTCCATTCTCTAATCAAACTTATTTCTCTCTTGTTTTAAGTGTCTTTTTTTTTTTAAGAAAAGAACTCCAAAGCAACGGAGAGGCAAATGATTCCATCTGCGTTACTACTTGTCAAACAAAGAAGGTTTAGGGTAGACGCAAATTATAGTAATGGGTCACATATTTACTTTTCCTGGAAACTACAGCTTGGATGACATCATTTTTTAAATTGTTTAGAATGGATTTTCTTTTAGAAGCAAACACTTAGATTCAAATCTTTGCTTTATTCATACAATGCACTGAAGTAAACAGAGTAAATCTTCTAATAACAAGTAGTCAGAATTCAATGATTTAAGGAGTTACAGTTGCAGGATTTGGCTCCTAATGTGACTTCCTGCATGAATAAGGCACATAGGATTTGACTCAAACTTTGGTGATGGTACTTATATAATAAGTATATGTGTATATGTATATGTATGTGTGTATATATAAATATAAAATGGCTCATAAAGTTGATGTTACAGAGAGTGAGTTTACATTTGAACTGGCAAATCCTTTTCCCAGACCCAGCCTAACTAACTGAAATCAATGCTAGAGAGATGCAAGGAGGAAAGGAGGCATCTTCTCAGCTTGCAGTCAGTCCCTGTGGCCTAACATGTCCATTTCTTGGGACAGAGAGGGAGTACTGGCATAGCAGGTAATAATATTACTGTGCCCCACATCTAGTCTGCATGGATTCTGCATCGCAGAGATGGTACAGTTTCCCCTAACTTGTACCCTTCAAGGAACAAAATAACTTAATCAGTTTTGATGCTTGAAGATCCTATACAACCTTAAGACTGTTGAAGGTACTGGCTACGGGTGCAGAAAAATCACTGCCTTTTCAAATGATATGCACCTTACAGCAGGTGAAAGAAAAGAGCCTGTCATTATCCCAGGCCCTTGCATCCATTTCAAAGCCACACAGTATGCCAAATGACAATGAATTTAGAAACGCCACATAAAAAAAGTATTTCAGTTTTCACAGAGCTAAGGGTAACTCAAGACAGCAGTCATACTGAAATCTTCTTTGCTTTTTCTTGAAAAGTGCAAGTGCTACAGTGCCAATACAGAAATTCCACAGGAAGCAGTTTAGTAACTCTGGATTCTGCAGCAGAGGAGAACACAAAAGAAACAATGCGGATACTGTTCTGAAAGTTCTGGGAACATTAAATATGCTGCAAACAATCTTTGTTATGTGGTGGTCTCCTTTATCATAGTCAAAATTTAAGCATTTAAAGAACACTAATTTACCTCTACACATATAAGTCTTTTATCTGTTTCTCAGTAAGATAACCACAAAATATAAAAGAGGGCTATGAAAATATTCCACCTCCAGTCAGCTATATACATAGTACATGAAAAGTTTCAATGTTTAGTGTCTGCTTTAATGTGTGACAGGAGTTCTTCCACTACATCATTTTATTGCCTTGCAAAGGTTTCTGATGCCAACTGTTGCAATAACATAAGTTCACTCAAAATGCTAACACATACATACAGCCTTTAGTTATGTTGTTTTGTCTTGACTATATCACTTGTCTTCACTAAGGGAGAAAGAAATCTTCCTGCCTACAAAAGGCCCCAATATAAGTAGAACTGCCTCGTTTCTGCTGCATAGTTGAAGCAAGGCCAGGAATGTATTATTCAGTAATCACTCAGAACCAAGAGGTCTGTAAGAGACAAGTTTTAGAGAAAAGCATCTTTATTTTTAGTTTTCTGTTGAACACAAGAATCAATTACTGACCAATGCTTCACTGCAGTTCTGAAATGTAATATGGCTAAATATGGAACATATATTGTTTTGCTGGATTGACGATAACTAGTGGTTACTTAGCTAGTGGTTAAATAGCTGAGCTCACCTGCACTGCAAATTGCTGAAACTTATGCCCACTTTTGATGGGGCTATAGGCTGCTTGAACATGTTAAAACAAAACAAAAAAACCCCCAAAATGCGCTTTACATTAAATTCAGTATGTTCCCATGCCAAGCCCAGCATATGCCCAAAAGAGGGAGCATGTTACTTTGACCCGGCTTTGCAGCATCTGTATAAATTAGGCACTTTAGTGGGGCTTTTTGGTGCTGTATCTAATAGGTGATTGAATAAGCTTTAGCTAAAAGCACCAAAACCCCCTGCTGAAATGCCAGATCTATACAGATGGTACAGAGCGGGGTTGAATTAAAGCACTGCTTCTTCCAGTAAAGCACTTTTTTTCCATGTCTACAGGCAGCCATAAAGCCCACATAGGGGAAAGAGAAATAGCAATGCACAGGGCAACCAAGGTAGAAACTTCTTTTAAGGATTGGTTTGCTGACCACTTCCAGTCTTTCCCACTCCAGAGTATGTAAAAATCATACTCTGAGGGGAAAGGTAGTTCAGGCTGAGAAGCGAAAAATGAGGGCCTCCTCAGGTGTATGGATTTGGCTGCATAGCTCCCACTGTTGAGAAGTTTATCACAGTCTGTATTTTGGCCAAGATGGTGGCACAGTGGACATTCCAGATGGTTCAGTTATACCAGAATAGTCAAATGGAGCAGGGGAAGGGATATAGGCACCCCAAGGTAGGGAGTGATTTGGATTACAATATGACATTTAACTGGAGCCTAGGGCCAATTCTCATAGATAAACAGAGACCTAAATTGGAACTCAGTGAAACAGGGTGGGCCCGAGTCCCCATATTTTTTCCAAGTTGTGCAACAGATATTCATCTGTGCATGTGCCAGCAATAGGAATTGACTGAAGGGACCAAGGTCCCAGGGAAGTAACAGCTGCAGAATACTGCAAAAGACTGCCTAATTTGTACATACTGCTGGATATTAGCCATAAGCTGGACATCTACCATCTAAGCAGTGCCAGGGCTTGGGCATTTGTAGGCGTGAGTAGAAGCTGAACTTAAGAAATTTGAGGAACTGTAATATGCAACAACTAAATATTTGCAAAGTTAGATAGCAGCCAAGTCAGGGTTTTGGTGTTGGATTTAGGTATCTATATTTTGCCTAAGTCCCTTTTTTCCATCTCAGAGTTAGATCTACTGGGTCTGTAAATAAGCAATGTAATTCTCCCACTCCCCACTTACCTTTCACTGCCTGAAGTTTTCTTTCAGTGCTCTTCTGGAGCTAAGCAGGCTTGTGCACCTGTGTACTATTTAAAATTAATACATGTTCCATTTGCTTTCAGGCAGGTGGTTCATTCATTTGCATGCAGTGCTGCTGACTGTACCTCTGAAAAAACCTTGCTATGGTAATAGTGCTACTGTCCTCTCTTTGCCCATGCTGCGTATACTTTGCTAGTACCTTTGAGCTCTTGTAAAATGATCCAATCCACTGAACCACTGTAGTTCTTGTATCTTTTTTTCCAAACACTAGGCATTCTCTTAGCACAGTTGCTGCAGCCTAATTAGCTCCATGTTTTATGTGTGTGTTTGTGTAGTTTTGGATTAACTATCATGTCTACCATGTCAGAACATTGTGTTCCAGTCATAGGTATCATTCAAGATGCAGTAATTTCCTTTGGTAAGCAAATTCTAACTGCTTGCACAAGTTTCCCAGTAGTCTTTAAGTATTTTTTTCCCAGTCTTCAACGCAATCTGGTATTTTAGCAGCGTCTTGGTCATGTACGTTCCTAATCTGCATACAGGACCTGCACCTAAGACAGGAGGCATGCAGTCCCACTAGGGGAAATGCCATACTTGACTTGGTGCTGGCCACAGGGGAGTTTGTTGGGGGATCTACAGGTACAAGGTCATCTAAGGGATAGTGACCACCAGTTGATAGGATTCACTGTCTGGCAAAAAGTGGGAAAGACAACTGGTAGGGCAGAAGCGTTAGACTTCCAGAAGGTCAGCTTCAATATGCTCAGGAGATCAGTTATAGTGGGACTGAGGGGTAATCACATCTGTGAGCTAGGAGTCCAAGAAGGGTGGGAGTTCCTCAAGGGACTGATCTTGCAAGCACAGAGGGGCACCATCCCAGTTCAAACAAAGGGAGGCAAGAGCCAAAAAACCTGCTTGGCTGAACAGGGAAATCCAGGAGAGTCTTCAGAGAAAGAGAGAGGCTTACAGGCTGTGGAAGCGGGGACAGCCACCAAGGAAGAGTACACCTGGTTGGCTCACAGGGAAGCAGTGAGGAAGGCCAAAGCAGATACTGAACTCAAGTTGGCAACAAAGATTAGGAGTAACAGAAAGTCCTTCTTTAAGTATATAGGGAGCAAGAAGAAGGTGCAGGATAACATAGGACCTCTACAGAATGGTCTAGGGCAACTCATAACAGACAGGATGGATAAAGCAGAGCTTTTAAATGACTTCTTTGCATCTGTGTTCCTGGACATGGATACAAATATGCTTCCCAATAAGACTTTAGTTTGGCATGAGAGAAATACCAATCCACCTACAGTTAGCGCTGACCTAGTGAAGAGGCACTTGGAGGGGCTGGACATATTTAAGTCGGTGGGCCCTGATGATCTTCACCCAAGGGTACTATAAGAATTGGCTGGTGTCATAGTGAAACTACTGGTGCAACTGTTTGAGTGCTCATGGCACTCACAACAGGTCCCAGGACTGGAAAAGGGCCAGTGTGGTCCCTACTTTCAAGAAGGGGAGGAAGGAGCACCCAGGTAATTATGGGCTGGCTAGCCTCACCTCTATTTTTGGCAAGACCTTAGAAAAGATCGTAAAGGATCACATTTGTGGGGGGCCAGCAGGTAATACTATGTTAAGGGGAAACCAGCATGGCTTTATAGCAGGCAGATCCTGCCTGACTAACCTGGTCTCTTTTTATGACCAGGTCACACAGTGCTTAAATGTGGGGGTGGAGATAGCTGTTATCTTCTTGGACTTTAAAAAGGCTTTCAACATGGTGTCGTACCCAATTCTTACAAGCGAACTGAGTAGCTGTGATGTAGATTTTTTTCACAGTAAGGTGGGTGAAAAACTGGCTTATGGGACACACCCACAGAGTGGTGGTGGGTAGGGCAGTTTCTACCTGGAGAGATGTGGGCAGTGGTGTTCCCCAGGGTTCTGTCCTTGGATCAGTGCTGTTCAATATCTTCATCAGTGATTTGGATGAGGGGACTGAAAGAACTGTCCAAATTTGAAGATGACACCAAACTTTGGGGCTCAGTAAACACACTGGAGGGCAGGGAGTAAATCCAGGTGAATTTGGATAGACTGGGGAAGTGGGCAGATTAGAATAGGATGCAATTTAACAAGGATAAGTGCAAGATGCTGCACCTGGGGAGAAAGAATCTCCAATACACCTACAGACTGGGAAATGCCATTCTGAGCACCACAACAGTGGAAAGGGATCTTGGAGTCTTGGTCAATGCAAAAATGAACATGAGTTGCCAATGTGACAAGGTAGTAAGTAAGGTTAACTGCCCTCTTTCTTGCATTAGTAGGTGCATCATGAGCAGGTCTAGGGAGGTGATACTTCCCCTCTATGTGGCATTGGTCAGGCTGCAGCTGGAGTACTGCATCCAGTTTTGGGTGCCACACTTCAGTAGAGATGTGGGTAATTTTGAGAGGGTTCAGAAAAGGGATACTTGTATGGTTAAAGGCCTGTGGGTAAGATCCTATGAAGACAGACTGAGGGACCTGAATCTCTTCAGCCTCTGCAAGAGAAGGCTGAGAGGTGATCTCATGGCTGTCTACAAACTCATCATGGGGAGTCAGCAGGGAATACAGGATACTCTGTTTACCAGGGTGCCCCTTGGGGTTACTAGAAATAATGGTTGCAAACTAAAGGAGAGTAGATTTAGATTGGATATCAGGAAGAAATTCTTTATGGTGAGGGTTGCCAAAATATGGAATGAGCTTCCAAGAGAGGTGGTGCTTTCCTCTACCTTGGAGGTGTTCAAGAAAAGATTAGATAGGCACCAAGCTGGGGTTATGTAACCCCAGCACTTTTTCCTGCCTAGAGCAGGGGGTTGGACTTAATGACCTACAAGGTCCCTTCCAACCCTAGAAATCTATGAAATCTATGGTCCCCAAAATAGCAAGACTGACTCTTTAGCTGTAGATCTCTCAAACTCATCTATGATTTCATCCGCTCTTTGCACTCTCTTTACAAACATCTTTCCCGTATATTTCATTTTATGTGGATATGCTCTTTTACTTGAGTTAACTAAAAACTATCAGAAACATCAAGTCCCTCAGAACCAGCTAATGGTAAAAATAAGGCTGCTTTCTGACACCCTTCCTTTTTGCTGGCCCCCATAACTTTCAGCACTGAATTTGTTTTTTAAACCTTTCCCAGCTGTTCTCCATATATCCAGAAAGCTTCTAATATGGTGGAACCTTTAACTATCTTATTCTTCTATTTGGGATATGTTACTTCATTTTTATTCGTGGTTGGTCACTCAGACCAAAGGTTAGTTTGACAGGTCTGGTATTATCTGGTGTCTGAGTTTTAACTGATTAGTATTTCTGAACAGGAGCTCAACAAAATGACTAGCTCCAACTGTGTCAGGCTAGATAAAGGTGTCAAAATGATGTTTTCATAGGGTAGGGGGATGGAGGGGGCTTCTTGCTGGGAGTACATCTCTTATTATGCTCTGTTACAGCTGCATAATCCTGTAACAGTACAAGTTGTCTAAAATACTGTAACGTATTGAATGAACAGGATTAAAGTAGCGATGGTTCTATTACACTTGCTGTGCAGATGTTAAGTTAATGGCTTCTACTGGTATCATTTGATATTGATACAATTGTTACATCTGTCTATCCCTAGAGATGCAGTTCCTTTCACAATGAATCATAGAAAGTTAGGGTAAGAAGGGATGTCAGGAGGACATCTAGTCCAACCCTCTACTCCAAGCAGGACCAGCCCCAACTAGATCATCCGAGCCAAAGTTTTGTCTAGCCAGGTTTTGAAAACTTCCAAGGATGGAGACTCCATCACCTCTCTGGGTAACCTGGTCCAGTGTTTTACTACCCTCCTAGTGAGAAAATTTTTCCTAATACTTAGCCTCAACTTCCCTTGCTGAAACTTGAGACCATTGCTCCTTGTTCTGTCATCTGCCACCACTGAGAATCATCTAGCTCCATCCTCTTAAAAAGCCCCCTTAAGGTAGTTGAAGGCTGCTATTAAATCCCACTTCAGTCTTCTCTTCTCTAGACTAAATAAGCCCCATCCCCTCTGTCTTTCCTCCTAAGTCATGTCCCCCAGCCCCCTCACCGTTTTTGTTGCCCTCTGCTGAACTGTCTCCAATTTCTCCACATCCTTTCTGTAGAGGGGGCCCCAAAACTGAACACAGTATTCCAGATGTGGCCTGTGCAGAATAGAAGGGAAGAATCAGTTCCCTTGGTCTGCTGGCAACACACCTACCAAAGCAGCCCAGTATGCCATTCGCTTTCTTTGCAACAAGGACAGTGTGGGCTCATATTCAGCTTATTGTCCACTGTAACCCTCAGGTCATTTTCTGCAGAGCTGCTGCCCAGCCAGTCTGCCCCAGCCTGTATTGGTGCATGGGACTGTTCTGTCCTAAGTGCAGGATTTTGTACTTGTCCTTGTTGAACCTCAAGATTTCTTTTGGGCCAATCCTCCAATTGATCTAAGTTACTCTGAATCCTAGCCCTACCCCACAGTGTATCTACTATTCTCCTCAGCTTGGTGTCATCTGCAAATTTGCTGAGGGAGCACTCTATGCCATCTTCCAGATCACTGGTAAAGGCATTGAATAAAACTGGCCCTAGGACTGATCCCTGGAGCACTCCACTTGATACCAGCTGCCACCTACACACTGAGCCATTGATAATACTCTACGAGCCTGATGCTCCAGCCAGCTTTCTTAGCTTTCCTGTGAGAATGTTGTAGGAGACCTATGAAAAGCCTTGCTAAAATTAAGTGACACGACATCCACTGGTCTTCCCACATCCACAGAGCCAGTCACCTCATCATAGAAGGCAATTAGGTTGGTCAGGCATGACTTGCCCCCGGTGAATCCATGGTAATTGCTCTTAAACACTTTTTTCTCCTCCAAGTGCTTAGAAATAGATTCCTTGAGGATCTGCTCCATGCTATTTCCAGGGAGTGAGGTAAGGTGACTGGTCTGTAGTTGACTGGATCCTCCTTCTTCCCGTTCTTAAATATGGGCACTGTTTGCCCTTTTCTAATCATCTGGGGCCTCTCCTCATCGCCATGAGTTTTCAAAGATGATGGCCAATGGCTCTGCAATCCCATCAGCACCCTTGTGTGCCTTGCATTTGGCCCCATGGACTTGTACATGTCCAGCTTTTCTAAGTGATCCCTAAACTGTTCTTTCAGCACAGGGCTTCTCACCTCCTCCCCAAACTGTGCTACCCAATGCAGTAGTCTGGGAGCTGACCTTGCCTGTAAAGACTGAGGCAAAAAAGGCATTGAGCACTTCAGCCTTTTCTGCATCCTCTGTCACAAGGTTGCCTTTCCCATTCGGTAAGGGACCCACACTTGCCCTGATTCTCCCCCTGCTACCGACATACTTGTAGAAACCCTTTTTCTTTTGCTTCACATCCCTTGCTAGCTGCAACTCCAATCGCGCTTTGGCCTTCCTGACTTCATCCCTTCGTGCCCAAGCAATGCTCTTATATTCTTCCCTAGTCATCTTACCAAGTTTCCACTTCTTATACGCTTCCTTTTTGTGATTTAGTTTAATGAAGAGTTCCCTGCTAAGCTAGGCTGTTTTCTGCCATACTTGCTAGGCTTCCTGTGCATTGGGATGGCTTGTTCCTGCACTCTCAGGAAGGCTTCTTTAAAATACAGTCAGATCTCCTGGACTTCTCTCTCCCTCAGTCTGGCTTCCCAGGGGGTCCTCCCTATGAGTTCCCTGAGTCAAAGTCTGCTTTTCTGAAGTCCAAGGTCCTTACTCTGCTGCTCTCCATCCTTCCTTTCCTCAGGATCCTGAACTCAATCGTCTCATGGTCACTGCTGCCCAAGCTGCCATCCACTACTACATTCCCCATCAATTCTTCCCTGTTTATGTGCAGCAGGTCAAGAAGAGCATGGACCTTAGTTGGCCACTCCAACACTTGCACCAGGAAGTTGTCCCCAGTACTCTACAAAAACTTCCTGGATTGCCTGTGCACTGCTGTATTGCCCTCCCAGAAGATGTCAGGGTCACTGAAGTCCCCCATGAGAACCAGGGCCTGTGATCAGGAAACTTCTGTTTGCTGTTTGAAGAACGCCTCAGACAGCACTTCCACCTGCTCTGATGATAACAGACCCCCACCATAACATCACTCTTGTTGCTCTCCCCTCTGACCCTAACCCAGAGACTCTCAACAGGTCTATTTCATATGGCTCTTTTACATAAAATGCAATTCCTCCCCCTCTTCTTCCATGCCTGTCCTTCCGAACAGTTTGTACACATCCATGACAGTGCTCTAGTCATCTGAGCTCCCACCAAGTCTCTATTATTCCAATCACATCATAGTCTCATGACTGTGCAAGGACTTTCACTTCTTCCTGCTTGTTTCCCAGGCTCCGTGCATTTGTGTACAGGCACCTGAAGTAACTAGCTGATTGCCCTGATTTCTCAGGAAGTATGAAAACACCTTCTCTGTTCTTTCTTCCCTTCTGCTTGCTCTTTGTTCCAGTCTCCCACTTCCCCGCTTACTTCAGAGTTTTGGTCTCCATTCCCCTGGGGAATCTAGTTTAAAGCCCTCCTCACTACATTAGTGAGCCTGTCTGCAAAGATAATCTCTTCCTTATCTTCCTCAGGTGGATCCCATCTCTTCTCAGCAGTCTTTCTTCTTGGAAGAACATCTCATGGTCAAAGAAGCCAAATCCCTCCTGATGACACCACCTGTGCAGCCAGGTGTTGATCTGCAGAATGTACCTGTTTCTGCCTGGGCCCTTTCCCTTGACCAGAAGGATTGACGAGAACACAACCTGAGCCCTAGAGCCCTTGCACCCAGAGCCCTATAGTCACTACCAGGGGAGACACTAAGCATATCAAGAGCATCATTGGTGTCCACATGGATAAAAAGCATGGGGTCGTAGTCAGGGGGCCAGATGAGCCTCTGCTGTTCCTCTGTGACATCTTGGATCTGGGCTCCGGGAAGCAGCAGACCTCCCAAGAGAACAGGTTGGGTCAGCAGATGGCTCCATCTGTCCCCTGCAGAAGGGAGTCTCCAACTATCACCACCTTGTTGTTTCTTCTTGGTGGCAGTTGTCTCAGTCCTTCCCATCTTGGTGAGGCCTGGCCTGTCTTCCTCCAGCAATGAAATGTGCTCCTCCCTCTCTGCTCCTAGAGCTGCATATCTGTTCTCCAGAAGAACAACTGCAGGTAGAGGTGACGATCTCTGCTTGCTCCCAGAAGTCACAATCCTCCAGCTTCCACCCTCGTGGGTGTCTATGTCCTCTTTCTTCTCTAGCGCTGCATCTGGCATTTCTTCCTCTGCAGTCCTGGGGGGTCTCCTTGAGCATCGAACTGATGAATGCCTCATGGCAGAAGATGCTTTGGAGCCTTGCTACCTTCTCCTGTAGTTCTCTTGCTTGTTCCCTGAGAGATGCCACTAAGAGGCACCACTTGCACCTCAGGCACTCCCCGACCTGGCCATCACTGGAAGGAACCTGTAAGCCATAGTCCACATGGCGCTAAACCTGAATCTGGGTGGAAGCACTGATGATGAGTGGTCTTGCCTAGACAGAAGCCTCACAGGTGCAAGCACAGGCAGTGGCAGTGGCATTGCAACATCCTCCAGCTATTTCCCTGGGTCTCTTTATCTTCCTTCTCCCTCTTACTGTTCTTCTTCCAAGCAGACCTTCCCTAGTGAATTGGCCTGTTTCTTGTTGGCCCCAAAGGGTTCCTTTCCCCCTCCACTACTTCACACTAAGCTGAAAGACTTGCCCCTCAAAAAAAAAGGGTGGGGGGGAGGAGGAGGGCACGAACTGGCCTCAGAACTGGCCTGCGAACTACCTTCAAACTGGTTACTCTGTTTGCAGCCTCTGTTCACTGGCTCCCTGGTCACTGATTCCAAGCAACCGCACAGAGATCTCTTCAAACATCCCCATAATATTCATCTGTGTTTTATCATGATATAGTCATGACTGTTGATGTGTTGAAAACTGGTAGGGTATACATAGCGGGTCTGAAAAAGCATAAATCTACCATCTACTACTACTACATTGAGGTTCTTGTCTGGTTGTGCAGGGGTCAAAATTCCTGGTTCTAGTTTCCTTTCTTTTACCTAACAGTGACCTAAATGCAAATCCCTTTTAAAAGGGTCTTGCTTAATGTAACTGAATCTTACCTCAAGGTCAATAGTCTTCCCTCATATAATTTAAATCAAAGGGGGATTTGAGCAAGCTGAGAGAAGAGAATATTGGAGCTGAGATCAACCATGACAGGAGAATTCACTCCTAAGATACGAGTCTATAAATGGATGAACTGCATACTCATGTAGCCAGTGGACTTAAAATATTTATATTCTACTGAAAATGTAATTTGTCTTTCGCATACAGAAAGTATACTGCATATGATATTCCAGTAATTATGACAAATACATCATCTCTATTAGATATATCCCAGAAGATAAATATATTAATAATATCACAATAGAAGAAGTCTCTTAGTTTAAAATTTTACCTGGCTAAAATGATAAGAGGAGATCACACCATGAAATATCATTTGAAGCGTTGCCCAAATTAAATTTAAAGATTTGGCATACATCCATGTAAATACTTTTTTCATAAGGTCACAAACTGGACAATTAAGTTTCTAACTAATATGTGACTGCCTCATAGAACTAGAGAAATTTTTTGAATATGTCATATAACCCAATGGTTTCAGTTTAGGACTCTGATATATTTTTCATGTTTTTTAATAAGGCTCTCTGAGAGAAGCATCTTTATCTCTATTTGCAAACAGTATGTTTTTAAAATAAAAGGTACACTGTCTTTGATATCAAATTCTCAAGTGAACAATACAGTGGAGTTTGTACATAATCTCTTAAATATTTTTGGTTAATCAACTTTTTAATCTGGAGTTCATTCCTGAAAGCTGAATCCTGCCATCAATCTGTATCTAGAACACTGGGGGTTTTGAAATGTTCAGCAAAGATCCAAGTCTGCTTACAGCATTCAATACTTGTAAAAATCCCAACTAAAATATTAGTTATTGGCTTGACCTGAAGAAAGAGAGAGAGAGAGAGAGAGAGAGAGAGAGAGGATTTTGGGTAGTTTACCTACCAAATGACCTGTATAGAGCTGAACTGAGGTTTTGTTTTGTTGAAGTTTAACATCATTGGATTACAGTGGTACCAGATACAAAAATCTCAATTTGCTGGTTTTAAATAACACCAATCCCAGACTATGAAACCAAATGACAGAAATTCTTAGAGAAACATAATAGCAGGGCTGTCTGCCCCTTCACAGGCCGAACAGGGAACAATCAGCCCTGTATGGAAACAGATCTGGAAGGCAGGTGTGGGAAATTAGCAGCCTCAACTGTGTAGTATCAAATGATTAAGGTGATTACTAGCTAGAGCAGGGGTCTGCAACACTTTTTAAGGAGTGTACCCCCTTCCAAATGGGGGTGAGGGGGAGTGCTGATGGTTGGCTGGTGGCATAGGGCAGCGCAGGGATGCGGTGCGTGGTGGTGGTGCAGAGTGGTGAATGGTGGTGGTGGGGATGCAGGGAGCTTGCATGCACGGAGGTTGTATGTGTACCTCTGGTTAACACCCCCTGAGCTAAAGGACACAGATGAGGGCCCCTGGTGTGAGACAGAGGTCCCTGGACTAAAGGAAGGTTTTGGCTCCCACAAGAGTGTCTGCCTCTATTGGGAGCATAGCAATTGCTCTGTGTTCTGGCAATAATTAAGTTTTAAGTTAAAGACTGACTTGATCATGTTTGATTATTACCTAGATTGGCAAGTAAGTCTACTAGCTTAATGTGGTGGAGTAAGTGGGCAGCTGTTTGCTAACAAATGAAGGTGGGCATGGATTCTGAAGCATTAACAAACTGGTTGGGAGAGCAGCAGGACCTATCATAACAGCAACAGCAGGTTATGTTATATCTTCTGTCTGGAGTGACAAGACCCCAAACGTTGGTGCAACAGTGTGGTTAATTTGTGGAGGAGGGGAAAGAGCTAGTGATAAAATATCTGGTGGCTTTCTCAAACACTTGAATGGCTGGCTGAGACCCCCCAGTAGCTGCAGGAGATTTGGCCACCAGCAAATATTTGATGGGCAGTTGTAGCTATCATATTGTGCTTTGAACACGATTGTTATTAAGGACTATGAAGTACTGAAAGCCCATGATCCTGGTCTGGCTGGGTATTCATGAAAATGGGCACTGCTGTTTTCTAAGGGCTCTTAACCTATGAAAACTTCATTTCCAGGACTTTTGTCCCTGTTGAGAAATCAGGTCTTCAACTTTTTTGAGGGATGGTGGTTGAGTGGGTATTGGTGAAGCAGTTCTGTCAAACCCTGCAGGCAGAACACAAGAGTATGTTGTCATTTGGGCAACTTGCCTGATGAAGATAGCATACCTTGTATAAAAGCTCTCTAAATTGAACTAGATTGATGCTGAAAATAAGAGTGAGGCCAGTGGCTTCAGGAACCATGAAGAGTTGAATAGGGTCTATAAGATTTCTGCCAAGAAGATTCTCACTGGGCTTTGGGATACTGTGGTCCTCCAAGAGCATGACCCAGGTACTGATAAGTGAGGAGTGGGCAGAGAGGTAGTTCTGACCAGAAAAGCAGCTCCCACGGTGTTTAGCATACCAGTGGGAAGGCTGTAGATATAGAAATAGCTACCACCATAGTGTGAATGTGTTCAAGCTGTACCTTAATCAAGATAAGTCCTCAAGCACAAAAGGTGTATGAGATGCCAATTAATACATGAGTCTCTGTGGCGTGGCTGGAGTAAGTCAGATCCCAGTTTATGGGAAAGTGTTCTGACTACTAGGAGCTACAGGAAATGATGGAAGAGAAGAGCCCAGATTTAGAAGAGTGATCTGAGCTCTTGGTAACCATCTTCAGAAAAGGACTCCAGGTTCTATACCAAGTGGGTAGAGGAACTTGCCAGTAGCCCTGAATCAAGTGTCTAAGTCTCGGAGAGGTGAGTTTCAAGATACTTTCAGCCTCCATATGTGTTTTCTATTGGCATATAAGTGGTTCTGGTGGCATTTCTAAGATATTTCACTCTCCTCATACACTTTGTAAGGTGTTTTGGCACTTAACTCAGAGAATCCATGGGCCAAGCACATAAGTCATTCCCTGAATTTAGTTCTTAAACCCTACAGTGCTGACTCTTTTTTTT
>JAGPOW010000100.1:2525495-2541394 GCA_030014935.1 Caiman crocodilus
GGGTCTTCAAGAGGAGGTTAGATAAGCATCTAGCTGGGGTCATCTAGACCCAGCACTCTTTCCTGCCTATGCAGGGGGTCGGACTTGATGATCTATTGATGTCCCTTCTGACTCTAGTATTTATGAATCTATGAAATAAATTAAGAGACTGTGACGTAGATGATTACATGGCCCAGCAAGTGGCAAATTGGCTTGGGCATCACATCCAGAGAGTGGTGGTGGATGGATCAGTATTGATCTAGAAGGGTACGGGCAGTAGAATCCCACAGGGCTTGGTCCTTGGACTTGTACTCTGCAGTGTCTTCATCAGTGACTTGGATGTGGCCATAAAGTGTACTCTGTCCAAGTTTGCAGATGATAATAAGTTGTGGGATGAAGTGAAGACACCAGAGGGGAGGGGGAGCCTTTGGGATAACCATGCCAGCCAAGTGTCTGTTTAATCTGCTCTTGAAAATTTCTAGAGCTGGAGATTCTACACCTTCTCTAGGTAGCCTCTCCCAATGGTTGACCACTCTCATAGTCAGAAAGTTCCTCCTAATCTCCAACCTACATTTCCTTTACTGAAGCTGCAGGCTATTAGTTGTAGACCTGTCCAGTATATTCTCTACAACACAGATAAATTTTTAGTTCTATTGTCTCTACAATTGCTATTTATTTTGAAGACTTTTATAAAATCTCCACTCCACCCCAATTTTCTCTCCTTTGGATTAAGTAACATATACTGTAGTTTTTCAGCCTTTCATCATAAAACATGCTTCTTATGTGTCTAATAATTTTGTTGCTCTCCATTGGACTCTTTCCAATATAGCCACATTCTTCTTGAAGTTCGGGGCCCAAAACTGGACACAGCACTACAACTGAGGGCTCAACACTGCCAGAGTGAAAGAATAATTTCCATTGATTGGCAAGTGCCACTCTGGTTAATATAAACCTGTATACTGTGTTGGTCTTTTTTGCAACAAGAGAATACTGTTGGCTTATATTCAGTTTATGACCCACTATAACCCTTAGGTCCTCTGCAGTACTGCAGCCTAGCCAGTCTTTTCCCAGTCTGCATTTGTGCATACTGTTATTCCTTCCCAAATGCAGGACTGCACTCGCCCATGGTGAATTTCATTGATAGCAGAGCATTTATCCAGTCTATCCAGATCATTCTGGAACCTAGCTCTATCCTCCAGTATCCACACTTCCATTAAAATTTGTGTCATCCTCAAGGTCACTAAATGTACACTCAATCCTATCATCCAAACCATTAATGAAGATGTTGAACATTACCAGCTCCAGCACAAACCCCCGGGGAACCCCACTTGACATTTCCTCCCAACCCCACTTGACACCACCTCCCAACTAGACATAGAGCCATTGAGGACTGCTTCTTGAACACAATGAGCCAAAGTTATGTATCCACCTTACAGTACTTTCCTCTAGTCTGTATTTCCTTAGCATGTTAATAAGAATGTTGTGGAAGACAGGGTCAAAAGCCCTGCTAAAGTCAAAGAATATCACATCCACTGTTTAGGCCCTATCTACAGAACCTGTCACCTTATCATAGAAGGAAATCAGGTAGGTCAGGGATGATTTGCCCTGCTGAATCCATGTTGGCTGTTCCTGATCACACTGTTCTCCTCTATGCATCTTCCTCAGATTTCTTGAGGACTTGGTTGATGATCTTTCCAGGTATTGAGGTCAGGCAGACTGGTCTGTCATTCCCTGACTCTTCCTTCTCTTTCTTAGATGAATATCATATTTGTCCTTTTCTAATCATCATGGATCTCACACAACTTCAAAGAATTCTCAAAGAGTATCCTCTGAGAATGATTCCATAATTACTTCAGCCAATTCCTCGAATACTCCAGAGTGCACCCCATCTGGTTTTGCTGACTTGAAAAAAAACTAACTTCTCTAAGAACTCCTTAACCTATTCTTCCTCTGCTCTAGGCTCTTTTTCTTCTGCACTCATCATCCAGTAGTTGACCCTATTTGTGAAGGCTGAAGTAAAAAAAAGCACATTAAGTACTTCAGAATTATTTTTATCATTTCTAACTAGATTGATTTCTGCATTCTGTAAGGGACCTAGTTTCTTTGGTCTTAAATCTTTCTTTTGACATACTCATTGAATCCGTTTTTACTGCCTTTTACATACCTTGCCAGGTATATCTCAAATTGTGCTTTGACCTTCCTAGTTTTCTCCCTGCATGTCCATGTGATACTCTTATACTCTTCCCTAGTAGTATGACCATTCTGCTACATTTCAACTCATTGAAGAGATTTCTGTTTAGGCAAGCTGGCCTCCTAGTTGCACTTTCCATTTTTCTGTCACACTGGGATAACTTGCTTCTGTGCCCTTGAAAAGGCCTCCTTAAAGTACAGCTAGCTCTCCTGAACTCCTTTTGCCTCAGACTTGCCTCCAAGAGGATCCTGCCCACCAGTTCTCCGAGTCTGCTAAAGTCTCCTTTTCTGAAATCCAGCATCCTTATTCTGCGACTGTCATGACAATTCTGAGGTAGTCAGGACTGCAGGGAGAATACCAATTCTGAATGTAGAGAAGCCAGGAAGCCAGAAGCCAGGAGATCTGTCTGAGGAACCAAGTCAGAGATACAGAGGATCAGGCAGAGAATAAAGTCATGAGACCTGCTGGGTCAGGTATCCAGAAAATCAGAATTGGGTCAGGTATCCAAAGGATTATGCAGAACTTGGGGTTCATGGGCAAGCCAGGCTTTTCTGATTGGTGCCTTAAATAAAGTTCCTGGGTTGGAGGATGGTAGAAAGGAGTGGTGGGCTTGGCATAGGGTATTCATTTTTATGGACAGTGCATTTGCCTCCTGACTGTTAGTTATCTGGGCAATAAGTGACCACAAAATCAAAATGGGAAAAAGAATATAACTTGGTGAACTTGGTATGGTGATGACTAGACTAGGTGTGAATTCAGTTTCTGACTTGTCTGGAGGTACTCAACATTTTTCTGGTCTGTTATCACCTGGATTAGGTAGTGGGCCCTCTCCAGCAGATGCTGTTGCTCTTCCAAGGCTGTCATAATAACCAGCAGCTCTCAATCCTAGATATCATAGTTCCTCATGGAGAATGTTGAAGTCACAAAGAGTAGACATCACAAGGATGTAACTACCTCAAAGTATCTAGGGACTGAGATAGAATAAGCTCTGTTGGAATAGTTTGATTTCATAGACATTAGGGCTGGAAGGGACCTTGGAAGATCATTGAGTCCAGCCCCCTGCCCAAAGGGCAGGAAGTCAACAGGGGTCATAGGATCCCAGCAAGATAAGCATCCAAATTACTCTTAAAGGTGTTCAATGTAGGTGCTTGAACCACCTCTGATAGCAGGTCATTTCAGACCCTGGGGACTCGGACAGTAAAGAAATTCTTCCTTATGTCCAGCCTAAAATGGTCTTGCAGGAGTTTATAACTGTTCAACCTCATCATCCCTGGGGGTGCTCTGGTGAACAAACGTTCCCCCAGATACTGGTGGTCACCCCTGATAAACTTATAGGTGGCCATCAGATCACCCTGAGCCTGCGCTTTTCCAGGCTATAGAACCTTATAGATCTCAGCCTGTTGTCATAAAGTCTGTTTTCCTGACCTCTGATCATGCATGTGGCTCTTATCTGGACTCTCTCAAGCTTCTCCACATCCTTTTTGAATTGTGGGGCCCAAAACTAGACACAGTACTCCAGCTGCGGCTTCCCCACGGCCGAGTACAAGGGGAGAATGATGTCTCGGGATTTGCTTGAGAAGCATCTATGGATGCAAGCCAGCATTTTGTTCGTTTTACTATCTGCAGCATTGCATTGAAGGCTGATGTTCATCTTGTGGTCAATGATGACCCCCAAGTCTCTTTCTTCTGTAGTGTTAGCCAGCGTAGAACTGCTGAGCCTATAAGGATGCTGCCAGTTTTTCCTCCCAAGGTGGAGAACCTTGCATTTTTCAATGTTAAACACTATCAAGTTCTCGTCTGACCATTGACTGAGCCTGTCCAGGTCAGCCTGGATCACCCTCCTGCCTTCTGGTGTGGATGCTTCACCCCAAAGTCCAATGTCGATCTTGTTTTTCCTCCAGCTCCCCACATATCTGAAAAAGGACTTTTTATTGTCCTTGATGCTGGAGGTTAGTTGGAGTTCAGCTGCAGCCTTGGCTTTCCTGGTTTGTTCCCTGCAAGACAGGACCAGTGCAGAATATCTCCCTTGAAGGTAAATGCCATCCTCCATCCTTTGTAGGCCTTACTTTTTAGCCTCAGGAGGTCTGCTAGGTCCCTAGACAGCCAGGGGCCTGCTGTGCCCTCTTGCTGCCTTTCCTCCAAGATGGAATAGAATTAGCTTGTGCATTCAGGATTGCTCCCTTAAGAAGCAACCACTCTTCCTGAACTCCCCTCCCCCTGGGTTCATGGTCCCTTAGGGCCTCAGTGACAAGCCTCCTGAGCTTGTCAAAGTTGGCTTTCCTGAAGTCAAGTACTTCAGTGTTGCTGACTGACTTGCCAGCTTTATGGCGGATGGTAAAGGTGATCAGCTCATGATCACTGTCACCCAGCTTCCCATCAATCACTAGGTCACCAGTTAGGTCATCTCCAGTAGCCAGTACCAGGTCGAGCAGTACTTTACCTCTTGTTGGTCCATAGACATCTTGGATCAGGTAGAGGTCATCCACACACGACAGGAAGCTTTGCAACCACTCAGATTTTGCTGAGTGATCCTCCCACGAGATGTCTGGGTAACTGAAGTCACCCATGACAATCATGGTCCTGGAGCATGTGGCCTCAGCCAGTTCCCAGGTGAACTCCTGATCAAGCTCTGGACTTCAGGTGGGACGTCTGTAGTAGACTTCCACTGTTGTGACCGCTGTGCCATGTTCCCCATGGATTTTAACTCAGAGGGTCTCCAGTTGTCCACCCTGGTCACCAACATCAGCTTACAGGGATGCGTAGCTTTCCTTATCATATAGAACTACACCCCTGCTCCTTTTATCTATTCAATCCCTCCTGTACAAGGTATAGCCATCTATACTCATGGTCCAGTCATGGGTGGAGTCCCACCAGGTCTCCATTATCCCTAT
Organism: Caiman crocodilus; assembly: GCA_030014935.1. Taxonomy (NCBI): domain Eukaryota; kingdom Metazoa; phylum Chordata; order Crocodylia; family Alligatoridae; genus Caiman; species Caiman crocodilus. Next base: position 2,530,557 of record JAGPOW010000100.1, read on the forward strand.
GACATCATAATTATTTGCGTTAAGCAAAAGGACAAGTTTCTCCTGCTTATTCCTCAAGCTCCTAGCATTCATGTACAGGCAGGCAACTGTCCCCTTGGGGGCTCTTGCCTTGCCCACAAATTGTACCAGGGCTGGGGCAGGGGTGGGCTCCCTTAAGTGCCTTGGCCTGCTGGCTTTGCAAGAGTTGCTCAACAAGCCAGCAGTGGTGGTAGTCCCCCATCCCCAGTGGGCTTAGTTTAAAGCCCAGTGGAGCAGATCAGCCAGTCTGGCTGAGAAAAGCCTCCTCCCCAGCAGAGAGGTGGAGGCCATCCCTTCCCAGCAGCTCACTGCCTCTCTCGCCAAAGAGGGGGCTGTGGTCATGGAAGCCAAAGCCTTCCCGATGACACCAGTGCCGCTGTCTTTGGTTGACTACCTGGATCCTCTTCTCCCTCCTCAGCCTATACCCTGAAACTGAATTGAAGAGAACACCATCTGTGCCCCCAGATCCTTTAGCTTCACTCCCAAATCCCTGTAGCAACTCATAACCTGCCTGGGAGCACTCCAACCCATGTCACTGGTGCCCACATGAATAAGGAGCATGGGATAGTCTGTGGTCTGGAGGAGCTTAGGGATCTCCTCCACAATGTCTCGGATGCAGGCCTCCAGGAAGCAGCAGACTTCCCAGGCTAGGGGGTCAGGGCGGCAGCTAACGCCCTCAGTCCCCCTCAGGATGGAGTCTCCCACGACAAACACTTTACGTTTTGTCTTGGGGAGAGCAGGGGTGGAGGCAGTAGCTGCTGTTGGGCCTGTGTTGCCTGCAGGAGCTGGCAACTCAGCAGGCTCTGCTGGGGCTGCAAGAGGTTTGTACCTGATGCTAAACTCAGGAAGGGGAGGGGCCTTGGTACAGCGGGCCTTAGGGCCCTTGAATACCTTGGTCTACCCAAGGTGGATAGAATGGGAGGTCCCAGAGTCCTCTCTCGTCCTGGAGGGAGACCATGGTCTACCCCTCAGACTCCTACTACTTCTACCCCTGGCAGTTGATCTCATGCTTGCAGTTCCTGATGGCATGCAGTCACTGATCTGCAGCCTGGAGCTCCTCCAGCTGGCATGCCAGAGACCCCAAAAGGGAACAGAGCCCACAAGGGAAGGTAGTCATACTTCCAGCCCCCAGAGCCTAAAACAGGGACAGGCAGCCCCCGCAGTCGAGAGCCAGGGGCTCCGTCTGCATGGCATCCAGAACCATGGGTTCCATGTGGGTGGCAGTCTCTGAGGTGCCAGAGGGGTGGGCCACAGATCCTGAGGGGACCCTCGGGCTGTGGCACATGCCCATCCGCAGTATGCCACTAGTAGGTTGGCTACGGCTGGGACTGTTACCCCTGGGGAGCTCGCAGGCAGGGCCTCGGGCCCTCCTGCACACTATTCTGCACAAACTCCGTGCTAACTCATGCACCAGGCAGACTAGCACATCTGTTTGTGTGGCTCCCCTGGGAGGCTGGGCAAAGTAGGGGCCTGGGCAGGGTGAGACCCAGCCTGGCTCCCACTCAGCCACCTCCTCCCACTCTCTAAGAGTTAACCCTCTCCCACTACGGGCCCTGCTTACCTCCAGGTGTGCTGGGGGTCAGCAAGGGGCTGGCTCTGGGGGGCTTCAGGGAAGCAGGGGTGCAGCAAGCTTACACCCGCGCATCTCTCGCTGCTCTCAGAGCCTAACTGATTTGATGAGTCAGCTTCCACTATAAATAGTTCTGTAGGATTGGGATGTACCAGAATAAATGCAGAAATGTATGCCTTAGGTATCTCAAAGGCTGTTGGGACCGTTTAAAGGATATCCCCTTCTTGAGGAACACATTTAGTGGGCTTATCAAGTGTGAAAAATCCTCTTATAAAATCTATAGAAATGACCATTACAGTGAGGTAGCCATGATGGTCCATGAATTATGCAAGAGGATTTATTTGAATTACATATTTTATTAGACCAAGTATATAGTTGGGATAGAGTTAGAAAATATTTGAAGGCAAGATATTCTTCATTAGGTCTGACCAGTAAAAGCTAGCATAGCAGATAAAAAAGAAGTTGGAAGAAAGGGGACAGAAATTTCCAGGGGTAACAAAAAAACAATTAAAAGAATATATGTTAATTAGTGGGAGATCAAGGCTTATCAAAAGTGAGGCAGGCCATTCTCACCTTTCCTATGTGAGAAGAATCAAGGAATCAGGTAGGTTGTAATGTGCCATCAAATCAATACCAGCATTAAGCCCTTGGTTGTTAGTGTCCAGCCTGTTTATGAAATATTTTATTTCCAAGTTCAGTTTTTTAAAAGGGTGAGGTAGATTTCCCTTGAGCCTAAGTATAGTAAGATCAGAGAGGGAGTGGTTGCTCTGTGAGAAACGTGTTCCTAACCGTGTCTATGCGTGCATCTACACAAAACATTACTGTGCAATCATTACTGAATTACTGTGCAGTTATGCTGGTGAACATCTTTTAAGTGACTCGACTGTACAGTGGCCTAATAAAATTATGCAGTAGCATATTAACACTGTCCATGCTGTGATGTGCTACTGCACAGTATTTTTTGGCTACTGTGCAGTCAGCGTCTCACATAGATGTGCTCCATGTGTCTCTGTTTTTTAGATATTTTTCTATGAGAGTATATTCTGGCAAGTAGTTAGTCACCTACCAGGCACTGGAATTCAGCCAGATGGTTTTTTCTGCAGAACACCTGACCCCTACCTGTTGCCTTGGCCCACCTGCCACCTCTCCCACTTGCACTGCCTGCATTCGTTGTGCTTGTCCCCTCTGCAATTTCACCTCCCTCCCCCACTGCCTGGGCCCCCACCACCTGCCCCTCACATAGCTTCTGCCCAACCCCGCACCCCCTCCGCCACTTACCATCAGTCACAGATGTGGCCCTATTCCACCTTAGGAAATATAACTCATGGTAATTCTAGTCCTGACCAGGCCAAACACCAGTGGTTGCAGTGGCAGCAGCTCTGGCCCCATCTCCATATGCACAATTACCACATCTCCTCCTCCAATGGGGAGGGTGGGATGGGGTGAGGCTTAAATTCAGACAGTAAATGTACTACTGCTGCTCCCTTCACTGTTGCCCCTTACTATAGTCATTTGATGATTCCTTCTACCCTCCCTGCCAGCAAAATCTTGCTGATCAGGCCCAATCACAGCAGAGCTTCAGACAGAACTGTTAGCTGGCCTGCAGTCTCCTGCCACAGGTAGACTTAACTAGGGAGACTGGCTGCTATGGAGAGCAATCAGGAGGCCTCTACATCTGGAATGAGGCCACTAGTTTGAGCCTCTGGCAAATTAGGCCAATTGGCAATTAATCTGGGGTAGGCTATTTGTTAGGGCCCTGAACACCGGCTTGCCCACACAGCACAGTACAGCAGGGAGGGGTGCCTGCACAGCACATTGTCTGAGGGACTCTGTGGCCGTTAATAGTACTGCTCAAGAGGTTTGCAACCCCTGGCTGCTTATAAGTTGGACAGCCATGATTTTAAGTACAAATAGTGGTAGTTAGATTTCCAGCAACTTTATTTATGTTCACAAACAAACTGGAATTGGATCTCAGATTGAAAATATTTGTATTCCCAGCTCAGTGTAGACAACAATTTAAGGGCAGAAATGATAAATGTGAAAGCAAAGTTTCCTTCAATAAAGTGATGTTATTATAAAGTCTCCTAACAGAGAACAAAGCACATTCTCCTAATACTTTGTGGCCCTAAATTTCCTGAAGTTACTCAAGATTTTGAGTACCTCTGATCCTGTGCACCAAAACTGAAACATGACAGAGGGACTTTGTTTGCAGTGGGAAATTGTTCAGTAATTCCAAAAAGGGAATCCGTTTAAATTGTCTCAAATTGGGCACCCAAAATTGGTGATATTGTTGGTGATATAATGTATATTTTTTTTATTGCATGCATATGGGCATATCATCCTTATGGTCAAATATATGCTGCTTTTCTCTTTACCCCTTTAATGTGTAGATTTGCCAGGATTTAGCAAGCTACTAAGTTCCCAGCACTAATACAAATTTGCTAGCCAACATATTATGAGTAAACTCTTCTAGAGGGTCTTTTTCTAGCACGCAATAATACCTTCTTTATATCTTTCTTGTTTCTCCTCTATTTTCATTTTAATACAATTAGACAAAGCACCCTGTCCTTATGTCCGATTCTACTTGCTTTTCACCCTCCAACTGATACAGTTCTACCTGTATTACTAAATCCTACTGCTAAACACTTCACTGATGACCCCAACCCTTTTTAAGCCTTTAGTTGTGCAAACTAATATCAACTTTATTGCCTACCTCAACAAATTTGAAAACTTTTATTAGCTCACCTCAAATTCTCCCATTTCCATTTAAAACCAGACTAACTTAATATTTACATTTACTTTCATCTGTGAACTCTTTGAGATGGGAATGGTGTCTATACAACACATGGGTGACCATGATGTGACTTATGACACCTGGTAAACGTTTGTTCTCCTTCATTATACCAACAAGGCAGTAATAGCTTAGGTATGCAGTATGACCCTAAGAGCAGTATACATAGCATTCCAAAAGAGTTATAACACAATTTACTGCAACAATAAATTATTAATTCTTATTTTGTATTCTGTCCCACACTAGCAAAGCCTAGAGGTTGGCTTATCGAAGGTTTCAATATTTCAATGAATAAATTGCCTATAGTGCGCCGACTCCTGCAAGAGACTCATTCACTCCTTCCATCACAAACCCATCTCTGTGATCCCAGTGTTATTCATGAAGTTAAAATGCTTATCACTTCAGCCTGACATTTTTCAAAATGGCTGTTGTATGATACCAATGTAAGATTTCCATTATTCATCCCTACTTTTTGTGTGCTGAATTTTCTTATGCTTTCGTTATGCATAGTTTCTCTATTAAAAACAAGCTTTTACTGTTAAATCAATGACTTGGCTGTTTTTCCATCACCCATTTCTTATAATTCAGTTGCATCTTATTTTCCTCTGAGACTAATTAGTTGATTATAAGGAGCAGAGTGGAAAGCACAAGAAAAACAACCTGTATAGGAAGTATAAGGGCTGTTGTTTGTGTAGTTCCAGGTCTCAGGAGTAACTTAGCCAACCTACTTTCAGTACTGTGGTACTGACAGTTAAAGAGAAAGGGGAAGTTGAAACCTAGCAATAAATGGCAAAAACCTTTATTATATTACAAATAATGCTTCCAAAGATTTTGAGGGCATTTCTTATTAGTATTTGAAGGAACTTATTAACATTTTTTATCTACTGCTTTTATTTTGGGACAAGGTAGATTGTCTATAATGGGTAGTATATCCCTGTCTGACTGACTGATTGATCATACATTTATTTTCTTCCTGTCACGGGGGGAGAAAGGCCAAGGAAACTCCCGAGATCACGGAAGGAGCCACAGAGACAGAAATGGGGGGCAAAGCAGAGGAACAAAAAAAGGAAAAAATTAAATTACTCACTGCAGGAGCCAAGGAGGGACAGGGACTGCTGGAGAAGCCCACACGCGGCCAGGATGAAGCCTTTAATTACCTGCGGACAGCAGGTGACGTCAGCACAGATCACCGGCCGGTGAGGATAAAAGAGCCGACCGTGGTGAAGAGCAGGGCGGCACGCATGTGGCTGCCGGGAGGAGACCAGACCAGCAGAGGCTGCAGCAGGTTTAGAACGCTGGAGCTGGATGCTGGCATCCACTTTGGAGGAGCAGGAGAGCCCGGAGTAGAACGGACACCAAAGGACTGTGCAGCGACAGCAGATGAGCTGGGGAAGAGCGGGGGGAGAGCTGTGGCAGTGCAGAGGGAGCAGCTGCCTGAGGAAAAGCCAGAGAGAGGACTGAGGTCACGGGAAGACCCAGAAGGAAGGCCGTGGTACAGGGAGGATCCAGAAAGGGGACAGTGAGACAGCATAGACCCAGAGAGAGGGGCCCACGCCAGGGAGAACCGGGAGAGAGGGTTGCTCTGGGAGATGCAGGGCAAGAAGTGGTGGATAGCTGGCCCAGGGAGAGAGGGCTAGTATACTGAGTTGGGGAGTGACCTAATAGGGAAGCAGAGGGGCGGGGGCCTTGGCATCACATTAGGCAGTGAGCCGTAGTTTAGTTCCTGAGAATTTTGTGTTAGTTGAGTTACCCCGGATTTGAAGGGGTTGAGGCGTGGTGATAGGGGGAGCGAACAAAAGATGAGCTCATTAGCGGCGTGCCTGAGGGAGCACCAACAGAAACACCCAAGATCCGCTGGACAGGGTAAGGGCGAGGTGGAGAAGAGCAGGAGCCTCGCAGAAGACCTACACTGCAGGTAGCAGAAGAGGGAATCGCGCTACAGGAAGCCCCACCCTCTGGAAGATCAAAGTTGTGGCAGGTGAGAAAGGGGCAGACCACAGCGCCGGGAAAGACCTCCCCAAAGGCTACCTGCGACAGCAAGCCAGATATCTGCAAACCCTTGGGGCAAGGAAGCCCGAGGTAAGTTGTTTGAGGCCTGGCAGCTACACTTTCATAGTGATGTTTTATACAATGTCCCTTCCTTTGGTTTTCTGTTTCTTAACTCTTCTTGTCTTCCACTTCTTCCAGGCAACATTTTATATTCTTACATGGTTTACTAAGATTTTTTTCTGTTACAGCAAATTAAGGTTTTAAGGAACTATCTGTAAAAACTACCAAATCTTTGTCAGTCCTATCACTAAAATGTTTGGAAATCTGTGATTCAGAATGTAATCTGAATTATACACTAAATCCTGATATATTTCTGGGACTCGATCCATATAATAGAGAGAATCAATGTGTTCTCCAAAGTGCTTTAGTTCATCTATATAATCCACATCACTTAAAAACTCATTTCCTCTGAATTGTACTGATTAACTGAAAAAAGTCACTTCCTTTCCTCAGGGTAGGTGAGCAGGTAAGTGACACTGACAGCAGAGAAATAAATTCAGTGCAGACTTTTGGGTATTTTTTAAAGGAGTTTATCAACTTTCAAGCTAGGTGGTAACCAGAGAAACAGCTTTGAAGTTTCCCAGACACTGAACTTTAATTAGTGAGAAATTGGCTTGAATTCATCACCACTGAAAAAAAGAGGGAATGTCAACAGTCATGTCCTGCCTTAATTCTAAAAGGTTTAATTAGACAGGCTAAAAGTAAAGCTTAGCTAAAAACTCAAGGATGATGAATTCAAGAAAACATCATGCTGTGTGTAATAATGACATAGGAACTATGCTCTTTCCTTTTAGGATTTGTGGTAAAGTATTTGATTAATTCTCTGTGCACTCATCTGAACAAACAGTTTGCAACTGTGCTCAGATAGAGCTGAAAAAAATCAGAGGAGGTCAAGTAGGAGCTAAGGTGGCTAGGCCCAGAGCATGAGGATGGCTGAGATAAACCCATCCCAGTGCTATGTGGAATCCAGTAAAAGCTGGTGCAGAGACATAGAAGCTAATGTCTTAGACTTTCGGAAATGACTAATCATTTGGACCATGCTAATTTGAAGTGCCCAACTTCCAGTACTTTAAAAGGGTCCAGTCTGCAGAAAGTGCTGGGTATACACTCTGAAACTTAAGCTCCCTCCAGATACTCCTCCTTTTAATTATCTTGGCCTTGTAAAGGTCTTGATGATAATATATGTTTAAATATTCTGCATAATCAGTAGTTTGACAGGCTATATTTCCCCCTTGATTATTGCTAGCCTTCTTTGCTGTATACTTACTTACTTCAGGACACACCTAAACTGTGCTCCCTGACCAGTTTCATTTCCATGATGATCTCCACAGAATGGGTTAGAAAATGAGCCAAAAGTAATACTCAGCCAGAAGCTTGTCTTGTGCTTGTCTGGGCCATGGCTCTCTTGTACTTGTCTCTCTAGATGCACTCATTCTCAGTTTTCTGTTATCCTTCAGCATATTTTGTCATATTCTCTTTGACTAGCAATTTCCTGCTTCATCTAGAATGCTGTAGGCAGTTTTGTTTTGCTTCCTTCTGCATCTCAATCAGAATTTTCCTAGCTCTCATGAGTTGGTTAAAATAATCACATTATATATGCTACCTGTCACTTCATTTAGCATGGCCTTTACATGGTGCGTGTACAGGGTATATAATGAGCAAAGAAAGGCAAGCTGTATAATCTACAACACAGTATGTGTGCATTGGGTGGCATTTGCACATGACTGTATGACTGTGATAATTTGCACCAGTATTCAATATGTGTAAATCAAAAGTCAAGTATATTGGGGTAATTTGCCACATAAGAGCTTTCCCAGCTTATGCAACTTGTTTAAGTCTACTGTGCTCTTTGGCTTCATTAGCCATCTCTAATATGCAGTACATTTCCTGATGTTTTATGGCAGTCATGCACACCAATCTGTTTTTCAAGATATTACATTCAATGACATTCCATAACATTATAGGCAGCGTCATTTCTCATTGGCTTTAACTCCAACTGTTTCTGAATACAGTACAATTGTTGCGGGAGTTGCAGCAAGTTGCAGCATACAATATTGGTAATTGTTATTATCAATGTAGGGCAGTGCTGTGATTTGGGAAAGTGGCTTAATTCCCTTATCATTGGTGCTTGTTGTGTGCCAGCCCACCACACCAGGTCTGGGCTGGTATCAGTGCACCACTTGCCAGATGTGTAGTTTTTGTTTGTTTAGGGTTATGTATGAACAGTACATTGTTAATGCTTGCCCAGGTGACTAGTGTTTCTCCATTCTGGAGGAGTAGGTAAGGTAGGTTGTAGCAAAAGCAGCAAAGGGCTGCCCCATCTCAGAGGGAGCACCCAGCTGGATCCACCTCTTCCCCGAACCTACCAGGGTTTCCAGTACCCTGTGCACCATCCCCACTGCCATCCAGCCACCTGGGACCACCCAGGAATGGGCAGGCTGGCCCATGGGGAAGTGCAGAAAGGAAGCAGCAGGGTGGCTGGGTGTGCTGGTGGCTAGAGAAGGCAGCAAGGATGGTGCACAGGATGCAAGAAGCCGACCAAGCCTGAGGTTTCTTGAGCCCACTTGGGCTACCAGTGCTCTGTGCACCATCCCTATCACCTTCTCTGGCTTCCAGTACACCCAGCCACCCTCCTGTCACCTCTCTGTGCTGTGCCCAGGGCAAGCCAGTTCAATCCTGGGCAGTCTCAGGTGGCAGGAAAGCAATAGGGACAGTGAATGGAGTGCTAGAAGCCCCAGAGGGCTCAGGAAAAAGTTGGATCAGGCCAGGTGCTGTTCCCAGGGGGTGTCACCACCATGGAGAAAAGGACTGCCCCTCCTCCCCACAGCTCAGGGGTCACTTGGCCTGATGGCAGCTTTTCCCTCACTACCCCCACCTTCCAGCTGCCACAGAGGCAGGTGGGCTCTGTGAACAAAAACAAAAAACAAACAAACAAAAAAAGATACAGCCCCTCAACTGCTTCTGCCTTCAGTAGATGCCTGATCCTTTTATTCCTGCAGTGCCTGCCTACCTCTCATGGTTAGGAGGCAAGCTGAGATCTGCATCATTGCAATTTGCAATCCTGCAGGTTTGATTTGTAGTTGGTGATTTTAGGATGGACGTGGTTTTCTGCTTGATGACCTTGTCAAAACTCCTATCTGGTTCTGGAAAGTTGCCATTCGCAACTAACACATTTGTGATGGCATTCAGTTGAACAGCACAAAGTCTCTGTGGCTTGCCTTCCCTGGTTAGTCTCTTGATATTTGACCAAGCCTTTCAGCTTGAATATGTTAAGTCTATATTTTTTAGTATCTAGCCACCTGTTCCTCTTCTTCTCATTTAGGTGGAGCTCTAGCTCATGGTGTGATGTCTAACCATGCTACCAGGTGACAGTTATATGGTCTGCAGTAGTTTGCTGCACTTCTCATCCCTGCAGGGGATGTACTTTCTTACAGTGCCCTCTGGGAATGGTGGCATGGGCTGTTGTGAGGATCATGGAGGTGACATTGGTATATGCCTTGTTGATATTTTCAGCAGTAACTGCTGGTAGTTCATATGCTGAGTTCTTGGTCTTCTCAGAGTATATTAACCAATTAGCCTTCTGGGAAGTCCATCTGGGTGCCAGTTTGCTCAGTGTTTCAATTACTATATTGGTAGTCATTATTAACAATGTGGGGTGTTGTTGTGATTTGGGAAAGTGGCTTAACACCCTTATTGTTGGCTCTGGTTGTGTACCAGACCCTCACACCAGGTCTGGGTTGGTGCCCCATCTGCCACATGTGAAGGTCTTTGGTTGTTAAGGGTCATGTATGAGCAGTACATTGTTGATGTTTGCCCAGGTGACCAGTGTGTCTTTGTTCTTATCATTCCAGTGGTAGCCCCACTCAGTGTGCTGGCTGTTGTAGTCTCCTACAAGTAGATCAGGTGTCAGCATAGTCAAGATTGTGTCACAGGTTATCTGTGCTTGAGGCATTTTGTATGTGTTCACAATAGGGGTATATGCAGTTCTTATCATTGACCATTCAATCTCCTCCTCTGGTGTACACTTCTGAAGGAGTAGGTAAGGTAGGTTGAAACACATGTTAATGCCATGCACTTGGCTTGGTATAGAGTCTGCAAGTACATAGCCTGGTATTGTAGTGGGTGTTGGGAAGGGAGCAACAAGCATGCTCTGGGAGCAGCAATTTACCAGGAGAAGCACAGGGGTGTAGTCTGAGGAATCCCCAGTGTTGCAGCTGATGTACTTTATCAGTTTGAGCTGGCTCTGGGTTGCTCAGCATACAACTGATTACATCATAAAGATATTCCCTATCCCAGATGGGGACAGGGAGTTGGTGAGAATGGAGCACGGCTGCCAAAGAGCCAGCTCTGAGAGGAGCTTGCCCCGGCAGAGCAAAGTGAGAAGAGCATTGGTTGCTTTTCTGAGCAGAG
>JAGPOW010000100.1:2541494-2553217 GCA_030014935.1 Caiman crocodilus
AGCAGCCATTTGTACAGCAGCCACTGGGAAACCTGCTGCAGATGTTGATTGGGAAGGAGGCCTTGGTGAAATGGAATTTAGTTCAACTTCCTTTCCAAACAAAACAGTGACAATTGTAAGTCAATATAAAATCATTCCTACCAGATTTGCAAGAGGAAGACATATAACTTGTGTTGTAAAGCATCCAGCTCTGGAAAAGGAAATAAGATATTCTTACGTGCTGAACATCCAATATGCTCCTGAAGTTTCAGTAACTGGCTATGACAGAAATTGGTTCATTGGAAGAGAGAATGTTCAGCTCAAGTGCAATGCTGATTCTAATCCACTACCTAAGGAATTTCCCTGAACCAGGTGAGATGGGCAATGGCCTGAAGGCTTACTATCTGTAAACAATACTCTGTATTTCAACAGCCCACTAACTTACAATCATGCTGGGACTTACATCTGTAGGGTGACAAATTCCCTTGGTCAAAAAAGCGATCAAAAGACTACACACATATTAGATTCTCCTACTACTACCACATGACCACCCAGGGTTCCATGGCATCCCTCAACTGATGACATCACAGGTTTATATTTTCCAGCATTAACCTTGCCAGCAATGCAGGAAGACAATGGGGATACCATCAACGGTAGTGCAGTGAGTGGAGTTCTCTTCTTGGTACTTATAAGCATTTTAGTTGGAGTTGCCTGCTATAGGAGAAGACAGACGTTCTGTGCTGACTACTTTGTTAAGAACTACATTCCACCAGCTGATATGCAGAGAGTCTCAACAGATCTTCTCCGGTCTCCTGAGAGAGGAAAGTCAATAACATCTAGTAAATGAACTGGGCTTCAAGTACGATGACTGAAGGAGATAGCCCTGTTGTTTTCCCAGTTTTTGTGGCAAGTTCATTTATTGCCACTTTTTCTGTTTGTTTGTTTGTTCGTTCTTTTACAGGCTCAACGGTGATGAAGTGACAATCCGTGACTGCCTGATCATGAGGACCCCGAGTGCCGGACCATGATGTATTCGAGTCTGCTATCAATGGGTTCCTCAGCAAACAGAACGGACTTCAAGACCTTTGGCTCAGAGCTAAACTTTCTGTCATTCAGAGCCAGAGCTGTAACTGGCGGCTCATCAACAGATAGCCATGCTGCATGCTTACAATTCTATTTTCTGTTAGCTGTATTGTATTAGTCATAGTAATCATTGTTATATATATATAGATTGTTGTATTTTATAGTTTGTGAAAAGGAAAGGACCTACTGTAAATGAAGAAAAGATAGAGCTTGAAAGCATCTAATCTGGCATTTGGTCAAGGGGGCATGTGATAAATAAAAGGTGACCAAACACCAGTCCGACGTAAAAAGTGTGAGAGAGTTACGATCATAGTGTTAATGAGGTGTGTGACTGCACGGCCGGCAGTCAGTCTCCTGACTGAAAGTCAGCTGACACACAGGGCACATTCTGATTGGCTCTCTAGCTTATAAAAGGGGAGAAATTTCTGGAACCAGCATGGCCCTCACTGAAGGTCCTGCATCCACAGCTTCCTTCCCCACCGAACGCCCCCATCATGGTTAATTGCATCACTTAGATGTGCAAAGAGCTCTTGAGTTCCCTGTGGTTTTAGTTTGGAGTTGTTGTTAGGGGAACTGCCAGCGCAGAAGTGCAAACGGAGCATTTATGTGCTCCCCAGTGTAACTCTTACGGAAGGTGCCTACACTGAGCACATCAACGCGAGTCCCTGTACTTCAGCTTTGTAAGTAAAGCATGCATTTGTTATATCATCTTTTGGATTTTCTTGAACAGGAGAAGTAGAGGAAAAAGGAAACAAGGCTCCATAACCCTTTCGTCCTCGGCCTGTTCATATCTAGGGGTTAATCACCGCCCCTCATTTCTCTACCACAGAATAAAAACCATACCCCACTACACAACTACATACAACTACCATCCTCATACCCTCCGGGACATAAACTCCCATGTAAGGCATGGGTACACCTGTATCGACTGTGAACAGGTTATGGAGCCTTCAATAAAATCAAACATAAAATGGCCCTTACAAACTTACCACCATGTCCCTGTGGCAAAGGAGATCAGATAGCTTAGCATGTAGTGACTGATTGCTCTCTATCTGGTTCATCAAAGGGAGTGAACATTCTGAAAGACTGCAGTAATTTTGATGGATCTAGTCTTAAACACTTGGAGGAGTTGACTTTTTGAAGTCATACTGAAGAAGAAGCAACATGGCAAACTAAACTACATCCAGATGAATGCAAAATTATTTAAAACCACCAACACTGGTTCACGTGTAATGCATGATGCCATTAAGCCACACAAGTTACATTTTCATCATGTGTACATCATGACAACTATTATGTGTTCAAGCACCTTTGATGATCAACTGTGACAGGAATTTTGAAACACCTGTAAGTGACTGCATGCTTGTTAGACAGCCAAAAAGAAGCTAGATACAATCTCTACAGGTCTGTATTGACCACGGAAATATGATGAAAATAAGGGGCTCCTTACAGTTGGAGTGTTCCCTGATTTTAGTAGGGAATTGAAATTCTTTCATCTCAGAAAACAAGCGTAAACTGCAGGACTTAGACAGAAAAGAATGAATGTTTTGGGTACATATACCTTAAAGATCAAAGGCTTTTCAATATCAGATGGATAATTTTCAAACTACAACACAGTTTGCTACTGGAAAATCAATACAACAAAATAAACAAACACTTAGCTTTGAATGTTTTTCCCAATCTCCCATTCAGCCCACAGATGGAGGTTCTTAGACACTCCAGTTCCTTCACACTAACCTTGAACTTTGGCAACTCTATAGTTTAGTATTATAACACCAATCCATTCACCTGCTCTGAATTTGGAATCAGTAGATATTTCATCATTATCCAGAAGCTTTTGCTCCTCTCCCCTTTTCCTCTTTACCTCTTTGTTAAGACCTGCTTAATAAACAAGCCTTACAATGCATGCAGACAGCAACTTCATTAAATCTACAAATTTACATACGGTGCTGCAAATTCTTGTCTGCCAGAGGTGTCAAATATATGACCTGTGGGCCTGTGCCATTACCCACCCTCAGTATCTTCTAAGAGACTTACTTTCTGCTTCACAAACAAAGGGAGGCAGAAGGCAGAAGACACCTGAAGTGGAGCACTGCTTGGGTTACAGTCTCTAGAGGGACGATGGCCCATCTTCTGAGCAGAAAGGGGCCTGTACAATCTGAGAATTCTCCATGTCAATAGAAGGAGAACCAAACTTCTAGGATGCTGGCTGCCTAACAGTAGTCAAGAGGGTATAAACTAATAGCAGAAAAAGGAAGGGAGAATAAAAGGTAATAAATGAGCACTTGCTTAACCCAAAATCAAAAAGCTAAGAACACAATTAATCAAGGCACCAGGAGATGTGAACAGAAGAAATTATTTAATTGCCTGTGTGCCAGTAGTAAGAGTGTGAATAATAAAAAAGAAAAACTGGAATTGCTCATTCAGAGACATAAATTCTACCTAGTCTGGATTCTAAAAACTTGGTGGGGAGATGCATATGATTGGCTGTTAACGTCAGGAAATGTAGATCCTGCTCTTGTTTTCAAATATTTCGAATAAATCCCAAAGGAGTCTTAAAGCACCTGTACTTCTCAATTACCTTGAAAAGAGGTTTGGTTGCTCAGTCAGCAGCTCTGAGGTTTTGGAAGCCTTTGTATTTAGTTGTGGCTGTGAAAAGGCCTGAATGCAGCAGCAAGGACCTTCTCTATTATCTGTGCAGTGAGAGGGTACATGAAGATTGTCATTAGAACAAAATGTGATCAAAACTGGGAGCCCTTGAGAAGAGCTTGAGGGGGAAAATAGCAGCAATGGGATGGCATTTGATTGAATCTGGAGGTTAAAGGGGAATAGGCCATGAAGTAAAGTTTGATGGAAAACTAGGAGGCACTGCCAAATCTGTCTGTCATTAAAATTCTCTCAGGCAGTGCCAATGATCTCAAGCTTTGACCTGGCACTGTAATAAATACCCATCTAGCGCCCTCAACTCTTTGCCAAATGGGTGTCAAGTGCAGAAAATGAAGAGGGCAAAGAGGCACTTCAGAATTTCACTGGCTATGTATTAGGCACTTACCCAATAACATAGTAACATGAGCAAAGGGGAAAAGGTTGAGAGAGAGAGAGAGAGACTAAACATAAGGGAGAAGATGCAAAAGAACGTTATAGCCAGTTACATATCTTATACTTCATTTTTAGGTACAACTCTGTCTTTCCATTTACAATGCAGTTCTTCTTAAAGGGATTCTGTCAGCTAATTCATATAATATTTTCTCAATCGCAAGTAATTAGAGATGGAATAGCTACCAAACTGTAAACTCAACCTTAGATATAAAAACTAAAATGGTTTCAATTCCCTTGTAGGCATTTCACTGCAATAATATTTTTGGAGAAAAAGTATAAACACAAATATACCTATGTAACTACTTGCTGCAACCACATTTGCAGCAACTTCTGTACAATATCTTTGAGTTCCTTATCTGGAACTCACTAGTCTGTTAAATAAAATTAGTGAATAATTTTGTTTCCAAGACATAAGAGAGAACAGAAACTAGATTGTTCAGTCTTGTGCTGACTTTTGGGGGTTTATACGAGTAAAATGTAGAAAAACTACATCAGTAATACTAGATAGGATTCTGAACACATATGCAATGAGCAATGTATTTATGTAAACATGGCATCTATTTATTTAACCATTTTTTGAAGTAAATCCTCACTTCAATACTTAGTCTGTTCATGATAGATTTTTCCAGTGTAGCACCATATTTTTTCAGTGGGAATATTGCACAGATATTAAATTTTAGGGTGGTGCCTTTAAGGGTGATGGAATGAGCTGCAGTAGTGTTTACTTTCCCTGTAGAAGTGATTTTCAGATGTCCTCAGCAATGGTGGCTCTCTCTCTTTGTAGGCAGGAAAGAGAAACACTTACAATATTAGTTCCTGTTTTTCCTTACTTCTTAGCATTTATTTTAAGGATTAGGAATGTTCTTTGATTCCTAATATTCCAAAGATTTTTATGTTCTTCTGACTAATATGTGGGACTAGAAGTTAATCAGGATTTTTGGCTCTATCATAGCTTTCCTGTATGACTTCCAGTAGCCATTTCCCCTCAATTTCTTTATCTATAAAATGCAGATAGTACTTTTTACTACTTCACAGTGGTGTTGTAAAACCAAAATTATTAATCTTTGGAAAGTGAATTGGTAGCCTCAGTAGGAAGGTTCTTTGCATAATTTGAAATTATTTGTATCATTAAAGAATGAATATGATCGTCATGGACTAATATAATCTCCCTGAACTCCACAAACCATGACTGAGCTCCTTAGTCACTTTTCATTTATGTGACTTCAAGGGGAGTTTGTTTGAGTAATGAGCAAGGAAGGAGAAACTCAGTAATAAATGAAAGAGAAACACAAAATTTTGTCCAATATTATCAACTGAAATGAGTATTAAAAATGGTGAAAGGAGAGATACAATTAAGATGCATCATGAGATTGTGTGACAAATCAAGGATGTATTTTGGCTATGTTCTTAATGCATTACGTGAGACTTTTGTTTGTTTCTTTGTGTTTGAAGCCTGGCAATGTCTTTGAAGTAGAAATGCAAGTTTCCTGCATCATTTCTTTACTTTAATGTTGACCCCAAGCATTCATTAACATCTGAGGAAAAGCATTTAGTGGATTTCTACAAGCTTTATTATGGGTATGGAAGGAGAAGGAAAAAGGTGGATTATACTTCATAGCTACTAGGTTACTTAAGAAAATAAAAGATGATGAGATTCCCAGGGAGGCACATATTCTCCAACACCAAAAACATCACTTCACTTTCTTGATCTCCATGCATCTTCCCCTCACTTCATAAAGACTGTAGAGTTCTCTTCCCTAGCTGGTTTCCCATGTGTGTCCAAAACCAGTGGACACACACTCTTTTATCAATATTGTGAGCAGTATAAGGGGTACTCCTTTTGTCAGACTTTAAGCCCTGCCCCTTAACAGGTGCCCTGCCTTCTGGCTGCCATCTTGGCCAAATTCTTAGCCACTATCTTGGAACTGGAAGTCCCACACCTTGATCTTTCCAATTAGAGAGAGGGTTCTAGAGTGTATGAACAACTGTCATGAGATATTTGTATGGCAGATGTTCCTGGGGCTGCTTCTTCCCTCTCACCCCTTCCATACTCCAACTGAGTGTTATACTAAGGTCCTTGTTGGGGCCCTTAATGCCCAGAATCTCTGCTACCAGCCCACTCCCAGAACAACTTGTGTAGTTGTGCATGTCAGGTATGTACTGAATGCACCTTTTACCCCTGCAATGCCTCAGATGCAGACTTATCACCAGTTAATAGTCAGGTTACTCCATACCTTCTCATTATAGAACTTTAATGGTTAATTAAATGTATAAATAAATCAATTCTTCCACCCTTAGTAAATTCATATACTTCTAATTCAGCACAGTGCACCCTGAAAATAAATTAATATACTTCCAAATTTGCACAGTCCACCTAAGAGATTCACGAACTAATTTATCACATAAATAAATCAATTCCTTTGCATTCAGTGAATTCATATACTCCCATGTCCAATACTAAGGCAACCAAAAAATAAATAACATTGCTAACATGCCCAAATCTACAAGACACCCATGCCTCCTGACTCATGTGTCACTGTGCCTTTTTTGGGGTCAGCTGTGAGTATCCATGCGGAGCTTTCCCTTTTTCTTGTTCCTAGTGTCCCTCTCTTGGAGGCCTGGACGCACTGGGCATCTGAAAGCCTTGTGAGGCTTTCATTTAATGGAGTTGGTCCCATCTCCTGCCTACTTCTAGACAGCTGGGGTTTCACCACAGCAGAGCTCTTGCAGCTCCCTCTGGACTACCCTGTCCCTGCCCATTCATTGACTGCCCATTCACTGACTTATGACATCAGCCCTGGCACATGCACCCACACGTAGCAAGCATAAGCTTCTAAAACAGGGCTGCCACTGCACCAGGCTTCATTGTCAGCGTTTCCACATCTGCAGGTAAGGCGAACCCATCTCCCACTCTTACTGGGCTTGTGGTTGCTCCCTGCAAGCAGCCCCACATGCTTCTGGGGGTCCTATCATGCCAGTATCAGTATATCTGGCATTCTCTGCTATCACAAAAAGCCAAAGGGGAGGCTGTTAAAGTTTTCTGTGAGCACCCTCCTGTCATAAAAACCTTTCTGCATTTTTAAGGGCCTTGGTCTCTATCATCCACTTCTCTTTGTTCCTGATTATAGAAACCTGTTGTACTGCAATTGCATTAGGGGTGCCTACACTGAGGTTCACACAATCTAGAACAAGGTATCACAGGGACTCAACATTGATATTTTTTTTTTTTTTTTTTTTTTACAGCTGGCCATATTCAGGGTAATCCCTTGAACCTTCAAGCAGGTTTTTGCCTCCGACAGTTTATACCAATGGTTTTTCAGACCTGCTGGCACAAACTCTGTGAAGTGTTCATCTGACAGGACCTCACTTGTGAGCTCACTTAAATAATCACCTAGCAGAGGGTTCCAGTCTCTTTGACGGCTCACAAATATCACAGAGTCAGTGTCATGGTACAGGCACTGGTCTTGCAATCTGTCTAGCAGCCTACACAAATCCAAGTGTACATAAGTGGTGGTGAAACAGGTTATAAAGATGTTAGCTTTACCCAACAGTAAGTAACACCTTTTGGCATGCTTCTAAGATATGCATTAAGACTGTGCGAAATTTCACGCCTCGTTTTGTTTCGATGCCGTTTTGACTCATTATGAAGTCAAAACAGCAAAATCAAAATGGAACAGATATGATTGAAACAGCCTCAAAACAAGATGAGGCAAGTCAAAACATTTTGCCATTTCAATGCTGTTTCAATGTTTTGCCCATAGGCTATAATGGGGAAGGTTGAAACAGCCAATAACTTTGTTATTTCTGGCCTGACTTGGATGAAACTTGCAAGAATGGTAGCCCCTTCTGAGGTTATGAGGCCTGCCAAGTATCAAGGAGATAGGTGCAGGGGGTCCAGGAAAACTGCACCCCAAATTCTTGAACACAAAACTCAGGTCATGTGTATGTGTTAAGCAGCAGTGGGGTCAAAACTGCAGGGGTGATAGCCCCTGCTGAAACCACAAAGCCTGCCAAGTTTCAAGTAGATAGGTGCAGGGGTTCTGGGGCCCTGCACCTCTAGCTGCTAACAGGCACAACTCATGACATGGGTGCTTGTGCAAGAGTTTGTCTTGGGGCACGGGGTGGGGAGGGAAGGAAGGGGGAAACTACTGCAGGCCTGGCTGCTAGGCCCTGCTGCAGCCACAAAGCCTGCCAGCTATTAAGGAAATAGGTGCGGGGGGGTGCACCCCTAGCTGCAGACAGGCAAAACTCATGACATGAGTGCTTGTGCAACCGCTGCCTCATCAGGCAGCAGGACTGAAGATCCCCCATTACTTGTCACCACAGACCTGGGGGTAATAATTGACCACAGCATGAACATAAGCTGGCAGTGCAATGCTGTAGCCAGCATTGCCAACAATACCTTGGCATGCATCAATTGATGCATCTTCAGCAAAACCAGTCCTCTGCACTAAGCAGGAAATACATCTGGAGGTCAGGTGACCCCAGCAAGGTAACTGTCTAGTCTCCTCTTGAAGATTTCCAGAGTGGGTGATCACACCACCTCTGGAGGGAGCTTATTACACAGTCTGGACATGCTACTTGTGAAGCAGTTTTTCCTAATGTTGAGCCTGAAATGAGCCCAAAACAATCTTCCAGGAGTTTGTGACCATTATTTGTCATTTTCTCCAAGGGTGCCCTGGTGAACAGTTGTTCACCGAGCCCTAGATGTATGCTTCTGATGTAGCGGTAAGCTGCTACCAAGTCCCCTCTCTTCCTTCTCTTTTTCAGGCTGAAGAGTCCCAGGTCCCTCACCCTTTCCTCATATGGTTTTCTGTGCAAGTCTCTGATCATATGGGTAGTCCTCTGGACTCTCTCAAGTTTTATCACATCCTTGTTAAAATGTGGAGCCCAGAACTGGATGCAGTACTCCAGCTGTGGTCTCACCAATGCTGAGTTGAGCCAAGTAGAAGAGAATCACTTCTTTCAATGGTATTGCTGGTTTTGCTGGAGATGCATCAAGTGATGCATGCCAGGATATTGTTGGCCCTGCTGGCTACAGCATCACACTGCTGACTCATGTTCATACTGTGCTCATTTATTACCGCCAGGTCTGTGGTGGCAAGTGATGGGGGATCTTTAGTCCTGCTGCCTAATGGGAGGCAGCAGTTGCACAAGCACTCATGTCTTGAGTTTTGCCTGTCTGCAGCTAGGGGTGCAGGGCCCCAGAATCCCTCTGCACCTATCTCTTTGACAGCTGGCAGGCTTTGTGGCTGCAGAAGGGCCTAGCAGCCAGGCCTGCAGTAGTTTCCCCCCTCCATACCCCATGCCCCAACACAGACAGTCTCACAAGTACCCATGTCATGAGTTTTGCCTGTCAACAGCTAGCAGCACAGGGCTACATAACCCCTGCACCTATCTCCTCGACAGCTGGCAGGCTTTGTGACCTCAGCAGGGGCTAGCAGGCCTCAAGTTTTGACCCTGCTGTGGCTTAACACACACTTGAAAGTTTTGCTTTCAAGACTTTGAGGTGCAGTTTCCTCAAACCCCCTGTACCTATCTCCTTGATACTTGGCAGGCCTAATGGCCTCAAAAGGGCTACCATTCCTGCAAGTTCAGTCCAAATCAGGCCAGAAATGACAAAATTATAAGCTGTTCCAACCTTCCCCATTATATCCTATGGGTGAAATGTCAAAACAGTGAAACTGTTTCGATGGAACGGGACAGCTGTTTTGACTCGAAACAAAATTTGAAACAGAGCACTGTTCTGTCAAAATGTTGAAATGCTGGTTGAAACAGATCACTGCTGTTTCGCACAGCCCTAATATGCAGGCCATCTCATTATCGATAGCTACAAGATGAGACCTCAGAAGGGAGAGAAAAGAGATAGCCAATGAGTTAATAGAAGTCTCTCAATATGCTGGTGTTGGGGAGATTTGTTTTGTAGCTAAATTTTCCCCACAGAGAATTTAGAACCAATTTTCCAATTTAGTGTTCTGCAGGGTTTTGTTTAAATTTGCTCTTGGCATAAATCCATGCCTTGTCTCATAGAAATTATTCATATATCTGTTTTGTTTTTTTTTGTCACTACACTATGTGGGATATATCCCAAAGCTTCTTGCTTGTGTTGGAGGTACAATTTTTTTACTCTGAAAAAAGCATTAGTTGTCTCAGCAAAACGCCAGACTTCGTAGATTTTAGCCAATCTCTTGAGATAATTGGCCTGGTACTGTGTCTGGTAATGCAAAAAACAATAGGTTGTCCCCATTAGTGTGTTCAACTCTTTTTGATTTCAGCAGGTGACACAGCTGTGGAAAAAAAGTCATTACATTCAAAGGCTATGGGTTTTCTACCAATTTGGGCATAACCATCTAAAAAAATTGGGGCCTACCTGAAATTCCCGACCCCATAAAGTCTGCTGGATTTGAATATTTTCTTGCTTTGAAATGTACATTAGCCATTGAATAGATGGGGTCAAAATCTCATTTTCTGCCTGTGACAATTGTCTGGGGGGAGAAGCGCTATGATCTGGGCTTCCAAAAACAAACTTGTACATCAACATACAGACAGGTGGCAATGTAATGTGTTGGAAAGGGTCTATGCAGAGATTTACCAATTTTGAGTTTACCCTTCTCCTCCACCATGCCATTTTCATAATCTCATTCTTGTATTGGCACCAGGCTTGCATCTATCGATGAATCTTAAGCAAGACCCAAGAAGTCATCTTCCCACTAAACAGTTCCTCACTGTTGGGCTGTCATAAATATATTTATGGCAGCACAATGGTGGTATCTGTGTTTGTTGAGATTATCTCTGCTCCTCAACAGAGCATTGCATGTGGAAAAATGTAGAATTTATGGAAATTTTAAATGACAAAAATCAAAGCAGACAACCTAAAGACATTATCACTGTAGCACAGTGCTCCTGTTCTCCATGCCTCACTAGGCCTACCTTCTGGGTCTGATGGAAAGACCGATGTATAGTTCTCAGAGTGTAGTCTGAACAGTTTATACATTATGATAGAATAACTGCATTAAAAACACATATCCATGTATTCACAAACTCAGAGTTTTCATTCAAACTGTTCAATAAAGTGTCTCTTATCAAATGTGAAAAAAATAAAGTAGCAGATTGTCATATCAGATTTAAATTCTCTGTTTGTACATTGTTTTGACAATAATGTTTATTCTCTGCTTGTACATTTCTTTAGGATTCACTCTACTATCATGCAATAAAGAGCTTGCATATCTACACACTCAGGACAAATGTGCAATTAATAAGCAATGTCTTAGTTTGGGAAAAATATAACCTATCCTTTGACAAGGATATCCTTAGTTATTATGCATCCCTATTCATGAGTGTTGTCCGCATGTGAACCAGGTAGCTGAAATCCCTCACTCCAGAGATGACTGTATTTGATTTGGGCAAACATCATTTAAATGCTGGTCAAATACATTTGGATATGTTGGAGTAAGCAGTATTATTGCTATACTAAAGAATGTAGCTTGCTTGGTTAAATATGCACTTCTTTTATTGTTCTGGACCCTCTCCCCAACTCCTGCCACTACATACCCCCTGAACAC
>JAGPOW010000100.1:2563662-2583413 GCA_030014935.1 Caiman crocodilus
GCCCCACCAAGATCTATCTAACACACACAGACCCCACAAACCCCAGCCCACAAAAACACACTCACTCTAATCTAGTTAATAAACCCCCCCCCCAACCCACACACACACACACACACACACACACACACCCACCCACCCACCCAGACTTACCTACGGAAGCTGCTTTCCAGGCTGCCTGGCAGCCATGTGCACATGTACATGAACATGGCACCCCCTGCCTGCCTGCCTGTCCTCCTTCTGCTCCCCCCAGCTTAAGATCTGCCAGCCTGCAAGGAGAAACCCATTGTTT
This sequence comes from Caiman crocodilus, assembly GCA_030014935.1. Classification (NCBI taxonomy): domain Eukaryota; kingdom Metazoa; phylum Chordata; order Crocodylia; family Alligatoridae; genus Caiman; species Caiman crocodilus. Next base: position 2,563,952 of record JAGPOW010000100.1, read on the forward strand.
CTTGTATTTTTCTCCTTTAAAGGAGAAAATCCAGGTTTTCATGTGTTTTTCAGTGGTGAACAGAAAACCCAGATCCCTGTTGATGATCAAGGAAGTCCCTTATGTTGTTAAGTATTTAATGCAATTGACTTCAGTGGGACTGTAAGATGGGATACACTCAACAAGGAAGAGAAAGTCAGACAGTTTATCTCTATAAATAACTTTATATCTATGCACAACAACATGCAATAGTGAGTTGATACTCAAGTGAAGTGACTGAGCAGCTTGGGAAAGGAAAGGATAAACACCACAGCCACACATTACTTTAATAGCTAGCAAAGAACAAATCAATTAAATGAAACAAGAAGTCAGAATTAAGCCTCATTCAGAACTGTACAGATTGTTATAGAGGAGAATACTTTAGCTGGACTTCATGACTTGTTAGGTGATATAATGTTTAGGGGATTATGTTATTAAAAGCATGTCCCCAAACTCCTTTTTGCTACTAAGGCTATTCTTCCAACTGATTTTGCTCTTGTTGCTTAGGTTTCTTTAAATTTCCTTTCGTTCTATTCCGAAAAAAGAAATTACACAACAGAACACAAAGTGAAAAATATAGGGCAATTACATAAGGCTTCCATATTATGTGCAATGTTTGTTTCCTACGGGCTGACTTCTGTCTTTCTGCATCAACTACATGAGATCAGAAATCACTGTTCAGACAAAGTCCTAGTCTATGCATTGTCTCTCTCTCATGCTATAAAGGTGAATTTGATTTCATCTAATGGCCTGTATATTCCAAATCTCAGAGCAATGACTTTCTGCATTAAACTACACACAACTTTGTTTGTTCTTGTGAAAGAGTGAATGTTTTGGCCATGACAGTAGAGGCAGAGCAGTGGGTAAAAGCAGTCACATTGGTTCACTGACACCTTCATTGAATTCTCTTGCACTACTTGCTCTTTTCCAAGATTCTGATACTAATTACAAAGCCAAGAATTTCTCTTAGACTCCATGTAACTGCATTAATAAGGAACAAGAGTGGAAGTGACCCAAGCATAATCTCCAAGGGGGTAGGATATAACAATTTCTCAGTAGTCACCTCTAAGATAATGACCATTCTGATAGACACTGCAGATTCTTACACTCAGAAATATCACCTCCTCACAAAAGATATTCCCCAGTAAATCCGAAAAAGAATATGCTTGATATTATTATTCTGCCTTTAAGGCCATTTGTTTTCATAAGGGAGTAGGGACAAATTACCTAGACCTTGGGATCAGGCAAGTGACAGAAAAAGTCCCAAGAACTTTTTATGGTAGTTTTGGGAATGAGGAGTAGTATGTAATAGGCAGAGTCCTAGCTGTACTCCATCAATACTTAGGCCAGTGCAACTGAGCTATTTGCTGTTGGTCTGGGCTAGGTTCAGATAAATATCCTTCCACAACAAAGGAGAAATATGAAGTAGATTGTTCATAACACTGGTATATCAGAGCACAATGCTTCCTGAGGTTGTGTGCGCACTAGGGGTGCTTCCACATCACCTTTGCTCAGGGTTGTGCCTCAAGTCACTATTTATGATGTCCTAAACCAGGAAGAGGACAGAAAAAACATACAACCCTCTGGGCAATTCTCAATGCTGTTTTTCTAACCTACTTATGTGCCCTAAATGCTAGAGTTTGGTGGTGTGAACAAAGAGCTAGAGGTGCTTGTAGTCATTAACATTTGAGTGGGCACATCTTTAAAAAAAAGGAATAGCAATGTTGTGAATAATCTGGAATGGGAACAATCCTATTCCACCCAGGCCATGTACCAGGAGACTTGTCACTCATCTAATGGAAACTACAAGCATATGCATGTACATCCAATTTCTTCTTTAAGAAACATGACCCTTCTGGGAGAAAGATCCTCCAAGCCTCACCATCACTTTGCATGCGCGGTTCAAGACAGGAAGTAATGGAGCCATTCAAGTGGTAACCCAGCTACATGCTCACAGAAGGTAGGTGCGGTACATCTCACTGCAGCACTGCCTTGCCCCATATAGACATTACCCTGAGGTCCCCACCTAACCATGTGCCTCCAAATAATGAGACTTAAGCAACCCACCAGAACATCCCAACATTTTTGATAATCAATCAACACTGAAATCAGGCCTGGATTAAGGGTGAAATGGCTTGAATTGGAAAGAGAAAGTGGTATACTCTCTGGCTCCCAGCTGTGCAGACATTCAGAATGTAAATGTATGGGCTATGCTAGACTGTGAGGACTTAGAGTCCCTGCTGGTGGTGTTCAGGGGCACAATGGGCACGTGCCTACAGCCCTGGATCTCAGATTCTTGTGATGAGGTTCGAATTTAAGCCTTCACAAAAATAAACTACGTTCTGAGCTTTTATAGCTGAAAAGAAAATATTGAAAATGTGAATCATGTGTAAAAGGCATAGCAGTGTGTCTGTATGAGTCACCAGACAGTCTCCAACAGGAGATGTGGCAGGGTCAGTCATCTCATCCAAAGCTCACCATCAGTGCAAGCCCAGATCAAACTGTTCTGGGGAACAGCAGAGCCTGAATAAAGTTGGGCTCAGATGCTGCCATGGGACTCCCTTTCTCTGTCCTTGGTTCCACAGCTCAAACTGGGGGGAAAAAAACCCATGTTGGGCATCTCCCTACAGCACCAAAATGAGATGCCATTCACAGCAAATTGTATATCTCTGAAATGCTCCTGCTCCTGCCCTGAGAGCAGTGAAACAGTTAAAAGAGTTAGGCAGACCCAGTTCTTTGTGTAAAGCTGATATCTTTCTCATCAATCCTTCCAGTCAAGGGAAAGGGCCCAGGCAGGAGCAGGTGCATCCTGCAGATCAACACCTGGCTGCACAGGTGGCATCAACAGCAGGGATTTGGCTTCTTCCACCATGGGATGTTCTTCCAAAAAGGATTGCTGGGAAGAGATGGGATCCACCTGACAGAGAAAGGGAAGAACATCTCACAGACAGGCTCACTAACCTAGTGAGGAGGGCTTTAAACCAAGTTCACTGGGGGATGAAAACCAAAGCCCTGAGGTAAGAGGGGAAGCAGGAGACCTGGAAGAAGAGCAAGCAGGAGGAGGCAACAGGGGAGGTGCTCTCATACTTCCTGTGAAATCAGGGCAATCAAGTAGTTACCTCAGATGACTGTGCACAGAGCCTGGAAAACAAGCAGGAAGAATTGGAAGTCTTTGCACAGCATGAACATCTCATGCTTCCCAAGGCTGGGGGGGGCACAGTGACTGCCTGCAGGTGGCAGCCGCAGTGGTGGGGACATGGAGGTTGGGAGCAGGGACCACCCACAGGCAGCCACACTGATGTCGGTGGCAAGGACAGGCCGAGTGGAGAATGCCCACAAGCGGCCGCAACAGTATCAGTGGTGGGGCAGGGGGTGGCAAGCACTGACCAGTGGTCAGCAACTGCCTGCAGATGCTGCTGGTGGTGTTGACAGCAGGTGGAGGGTGGCAAGCAGTGACCGCCTGCAGGTGCCACCAACACTGGCCAGTCACAGGGGTTGCACCGCATGGGTACAAACTGTTCAGGAAGGAAAGGCATGGGAGAAAAGGAGGAGTTGTATTTTATGTAAAAGAGGATTTTCCATATAGGTTCCAGGGAGGGGTAATATGTCATAACCAATGGTATGAGATTCATGGGGGGTTTTCTGTTGTACTGCAGCAACTCATCATATGGTATCCAGGTGGTTCTTTCAAAACTGTGATCTGTGTCCCTACAGGAGTGTCTTTGTTGAGAGAAGGCCCTTTTGAGATTTGAGAGGTGATTACAGGTGTTCTCACTGCAAATTCAGTGGTATCGGAGGGTTTGGCTATATATTACAGCTTTCTTGATGCGTTTAGGGTGATTGGTAGCTCTGTGCAAATATGTATTTTGATTTGTGAGTTTCTTGTATATGGTGGTCTGTGTTGCAGTACAAAAGAAACATGAATTGCACACCACTGGTTATGACATATCACCCCTCACTGGAACCTATATGGAAAATCCTCAAATAATTGCAACCTATACTACAAGGAGACCCAGTTCTCAAAAGAGAGATTCCCAGAACCACCCATCTTAGCCTTTAAACAAGCACCAAACCTCACCAACCTCATTACCAGAAGTAGACTTACGGCCCAAAACACACCATATAGATCCAGACCATGCCATGATAAGAAAAGTAAAACCTACCAATACATCTTTACCACCCCCACAATTACTACACCCCACAACAGAACCATCAACATTCCTGGACCTTATACCTGCACCTCCAGAGATGTAATATGTCTCATCCAGCCAGTATAACAAATGCCCTGTTGGAAAATAGGTAGGAGAGACCAAACAACAACTGTGTACCAGAATACTGTATATAAAAAAATCATGGACTAAGTATAGACATTGGGTTTATGACACATTATAACCTGCCTAACATCTGACTACCCAGGCAACCTCTCCGCTTTTTACCAGCTACATTCACCTCCTCCACCCCGCCCCTACCCCCTACCTATTGACTACCTCAATTTACACTTTAACTGATGCTTTCTTGCATACTAGCCTCTGGCTGTTTTACTATTCCATCCAAGAAAAGCACAGACCAACTGTATGTGCTTCCTCTGCCTGATAAAGGGCTCCTGTACCTGAAAGCTTGCAAAGGAGAATTTTTCCACCTATTTGAGTCGTCTAATAAAAGACATTGGATTTACCCAAAGAACCTTGTCTGCGTATGTCCTTAGACCAACATGGCTACAACCTACACCCCAGTTAAAAATGTTGACATTTAAATCATCATTACTGAGTGTGAGGTATGCATGGTAAACTTGCTAGCAGCACCTTCAACCATGCCATGCTGCTCCACACACAATATCCCCTAGACCAGAAACTATGTAGCTGTGTCTGAGCAGCAACACAGGCAGGCTGCTTTACACAGGGGGAGACTAATTGACACTGTTACTCAGCAGTGCTTATTAGCTTGCCCAAAGTGCTGCGTAAATGAAGCTATGCTGATTTTGGTTTAGTCAACAGCCTGTGTGGAGCAGAGCAGGGTGCTTGGGGAGTCACAACCAGGTCTGGTCAATTTTATGATAAAGACATAGCCTCAATTGCCCATCATTGGGTGTTGGGTTGATCAGAGAAACATGTCCCTCTAAAAGTTACTGCTTCAGGCTAGTTATGCAGAATCACACAAATTCCTGCACCTGCTTATACCAAAAGTTATTCATTCAATGTTTCCTCTGAACAAGAAGGACTAAAGCAGTGATTCTCAACCAGAGTCCCATGACTCCTTGGGGTTTCTTGAGATTCTTTTAAGGGTGCCAGAGGGTGCCACATGATATTAGCACTATTAGACATGCAAACCTTGTCAAGATAAGCCCACAGATTTCAAATTAGCATCCACAGTGTTAAAAACTTTCTGACCTGATGCAATTTATCTGGGTTCTTTGCAACACAAGAACTGCTCTATTTTATTTCTGTAGTTAAAAAAAAAAGCTAATACAGAGCTAGCATTTTCTAAGGGATATCTCAAGTCTATTGAAAGGTGCTTTGAGTCTAAAAAAGCTGAGAAACACTGGGCTAGAGATGTGCATGTTTAAATATTTCTTGAGATTCTGAAGAGCAGGACAGCAGTCTCTAAAGTTACTGGGTCACCAGTGTGCTGTGACCCTGACTATTCATACCCTAGAGTGCTCTCAGCTTTCACTGAAATTAATTGGGATTTGTGCCCACCTTTGTTTTGGCACCATGGGTATGATAAACCCTTCCCTTCTGATTTGATAGGCTAGAGACATAGCGTCTGGGATTAAAAGATTTTAATCTCAGGAAAGAAAATGCCTCATCATATTGGGACAATTTTACATTTTTGCATGATCTTATAGTAGCTTTTTTTGATAATGCAGCTAGAACATACTTCAAGATCAGGAACCTATATAAATATTATTTTTTTATTAGTCCTACAAGCGCCTCTAGTAACTGGTTTTGGGGTAATGGATAGTTTGCCACACAAAATAGAACAGGCCCAATTCTGATTTCTCTTGCATTTGTTTAATTCTGCAATAGCTCAAGTCAAGTCGTAAGACCTGCATTTGATGCACGGTAGTATAAATGAGAACAAAGTTAGACTTAAAATCTGTGTTTTACATGCATTTGCTTCTAGTTATATACCTTGTGTGGGCATATGTTGGCATGTTTTGTTTTCTATAAATAAATATTGTATTCCATGAAAAAGCAGCATCAGACCTGTTTACAGAAAAACCATACCATCCAAAATCATACCATACATTTATACTACCATGTATCAAAAAGAACTCTATACATCTCATTGTGGTATGGTTTCTGAGGGTATGATTTTAAATTTTCATTTTGGAATATGTTATATCTATCTACCTACCTACCTACTCATGGAATACATTCTAAGTGAAAATTCCTTATGCAGCAAAGGCATAAAAGTGTCTATCTGGGGGGGGAGGGGGAAATGAGGGGAGGAGGGGAAAAAGAGTCTTTGAATCTTCAATCATTATGCAAAAATTATAAACTACTTGGTATATTTTACCTTATTAATGTTTAGATGAGTATATATCAAGTAATTTTGGAAAAAAAATAATTTGTACCTATAATGAAAAGCCTTGGGAAGTGTTGCCATAATGTGGTAAATATTTTCAGACCTGCATAATTAATTTCGTAAACATTTGTCTGTGTGAATAAGTTTGTTCTAGTTTATGAAGCAGTTCTCAGTGGGGGTTCATCTAATAAGACATGCTAGGAAAGGATGAGAAAGAGAAAGGCGAGAGCAAAAGAAAAGTCATAGGAGTTAGAGACATGAGAACACACTGATGTTCAGGAGAGGCTGGAGTGTGATATTTTAAAGTTGGAGAAAGGGAAGGAGACTAGATATAGGAAAAGGGAATGGGGTTTTAAAATAAAATCTCTTCTGGCCACAACAGTTTTTCCCTTGGAAAAAAAAAGATAAAGTTCTAATTCAGTAAGGAAAGGAATGTGGGCTGTGGAGATTTAGTGAACCTCTTTCTGAAGCTACTACGAATGTAACATATAGGAGCTAGTGAGGAAGAGAAAATTTGTAATGTTAAGATTAGGGTGGGCCACTGATACATTTCTAGAATACAAGACATCCCTTTGGGCAGGAGTAGACGGGCAGGAGAAGACCACCAATGCCTTGGCCATTCAGTGATATGGGAAAATGGATGCTTCCTCCTCAGCCCATCAGAAGCAAAGGGCAGGGCCTCTACAAAAAAGCCACCATCCTCCACCCCTCTCTGGCTGGCTTGGAACCTTGCTCCTCCTGGCTGTGCACTGCCTTACCCCTAGGCATAGCTAATAGAACTGTAAAGACAAATGACTGACTTGTATTTCTACCAATAAACTAAAAAACAGGACTTTTTGCTGTCCATTCCTCATTTAGAAATGAACAGGGGACAAAAGTTTTAAAAACATGATGGCCCAGTATAAAACAGGACCAATGGCCACCCTAGGTAAGAGGCAATGGGACTGCTCATTTGGAAGGATCTAACTAAATCCCATCAGCACTGCACAGTACTGTTGCTGCTTTAATTTTTCCCTTTTCATTGTACACCCCACCCCCCACCCCACTGCTGATTACCAGAGGGACCCCAGCAGCCCCCATGGCTGATTACAAGAGGAATCCCACTTGCTCCTGATTGGCCAGGAGGCAAAAAACACAATTTTAAACATGTCATTTTTTTTTCCTCCAGGCCAATCAGAGGTGAGCACCAGGACTGCCAGGGTCCCTCAGCCAATCAGCAGCTGGGGACAAACACACAGCAGAGAGAGGAAAATTAAGGGAGCTACTGTACAGCATTCTTCCAGCACAATTTAGATAAATTTGTATTCATTTGCATTTGTGTTCACCGAAGTAAGGGAAGCACAATCGGGCTCTATTTGGGCAGTTGTATGTATATGTTTCTGTATGTGATAGCAGTACCACCCACATGTGGCTTTCAAAAGCAATTTCATCACTCTTTGCAGGGGCAGATTCAACAAGGGGTCACTGAAAAGAGTGGAAGCTGGAGGCTTGTGACTTCTGGCAGCAACCAGAGATCTTCACCTCTACTTGCAGTCATTCATATGGAGAACAGATATGCATCTCTACCAGCGGAGGGGGAGGAGCATGTTCCATTGGTGGAGGAAGACAGGCCAGGCCTCATCATGGTGGGAAGAATCAAGATGACCACCACCAAGAAGGGACATGTGGTGGTGACTGAAGACCCTTCTGCAGGGGATGAAGGGAGCCATCTGTTGACCTGACCTGTTGTCTCAGGAGGTCTCGTGCTTGCCTAGAGCCTGGATCCAAGATGTCATGGTGGGACTACCATAGCTCATCCAGCACCGACTACTACCCCATGCTGCTCATCAATGTGGGCACCAATGATACTGCCAGGGGAGACCTTGAGCATATCAAGAGTGGCTACAGGGCTCTGTGTGCAAGGGTGAAGGGGTTTGGAGCTCAGGTTGTGTTCTTGTTGATCCTTCTGGTCAAAGGAAAAGGCCCAGGCAGCAGCAGGTACATCCTACAGATCAACACCTAGCTGTGCAGGTGGTGTCACCAGCAGGGATTTGGCTTCTTCCACCATGGGATGTTCCTCCAAGAAGAAGGATTGCTGAGAAAAGATGCGATCCACCTGACAAAGAGAGTGAAGAGCATCTTCACAGGCAGGCTTACTAACCTAGTGAGGAAGACTTTAAACCAAGTTCACTGGGGGATGGAGACCAAAGCCCTGAGGTAAGTGGTGAAGCAGGAGATCTGAAGAAAGAGCAAGCAGGAGGAGGCAACAGGGGAGGTGCTCTCATACTTCCTGTGAAATCAGGGCAATCAGCTAGTTACCCCAGGTGCCTGTACAAATGCACAGAGCCTGGGAAATAAGCAGGAAGTGGAAGTCCTTGCACAGTCACGAAACTATGACATGATTGGAATAACAGAGACTTGGTGGGAACTCACATGACTGGAGTACTGTCATGAATGGGTAGAAGCTGTTTAGGAAGGATAGGCATGGGAGAAGAGGAGGAGGAGATGTACTTTATGTAAAAGAGCCATATGATTGCTCAGTTTTCCAGTATCAAGCTGGAGATAGGCCTGTTGAGAATCTCTGGTTTAGGATCAGAGGGGAGAGCAACAAGGGTGATGTTGTGGTGGGTGTCTACTATAGATCACCAGAGCAGGAAATAGTGGTGGATGAGGCTTTCTTAAGACAGCTAGCGTAAGTTTCCTGATCACAGGCCCTGGTTCATGTGGGAGCTTTCAATCACCATGACATCTGCTGGGAGGGCAATACAGCAATGTGTCAACAATCCACAAGGTTTTTGGAGCACTTTGGAGACAACTTCCTGGTGCAAGTGCTGAAGCAGAGGGCAAGAAAAATGGTGAGGAGGCTGGGGGACATGATGTATGAGGAAAGACTGAGGGAACTGGGCTTATTTAGTCTAGAGAAGAGGAAGCTGAGGGGATTTAATAGCAGCCTTCAACCTCCTGAAGGGGGGTTCAAAAGAGATGGAAGCTAAACTATTCTCAATGGTGACAAATGGTAGAACAAGGAGCCAGTGTCTCAAGTTGTAGCAAGGGAAGTTTAGGTTAGATATTCAGAAGAATTTTCTCACTAAGAGGGTAGTAAAGCACTGGAATCCAGAGAGGTAGTAAAAGCTCCATCCTTGGAGGTTTTCAAAACCCAGATAGATGAAGCTTTGGCTAGGATGCTGTAGATAGGGATGGTCCCACTTTGAGCACGAGTTTGATCTAGATGACATCCTGAGGTCCTTTCCAACCCTAACTTTCTATGATTCTATATAGCGCAATTGTGCAAATTATTGCTCTCTTTTCAAGTTGTCACTTAACTGAACTCCCAACCCTAATGCTTCTTTTTAAAAAAAAGAAAGGGGGAGGGGAAGGGCAGTCTGGTATCCTCTTCTCAACTGGGTGAGAATCAAGAATTACTCTACTGAAGTCAGTGTTTTCCCCTGGGCAGAACTGATGAGTGAGAAAATTAAGTCCTAAACATCTACCTATGCTTCTTGTGGCCTTCCTTTACCTCAAGAGTCACATTCATTTGGCTAGGTGAACACCTTGCTGGGGTCATCTGACCCCAGTACTCTTTCCTGCCATGGCAGGGGTTTGGACTTGATGATCTGTTCAGGTTCCTTCTGATCCTACCAACTATGAAACTATTTAATAAGAAGAGTCTTCATGTTATTACCCAGAACATGGTACATAACATGGGCTGGAACAAAATTTCTCAGAATTCCTTTGGGATGTTAACTTCAAAGCCTAATGATGACAGGTTTGCATAAAGATTGATGACTATCTCTTCACTGATCATTTTAAAAGAATTAAGCTGAAGGTAAACAGTATCAATGAATGTATTGGAAAACATTGGGACAGAGACATTTGGGGTGGTTTGCTGGGATGAACACATGTAAACATTTGGGCGCCTAAGCCATCTCTCCCACTTCCCCAGGAGGGAACAAGAGAGAAAATGAAAGTATATCCTTTCCTCAGACACGAAACCCTGAACTGCTTATAAAGCACCAAAACTTTGCTCCTGAGCAAAAGCTCTGACTGTTCCTGACTCTGCTTCTTACAGGTCCAGCTTCTTTTCAGACATCTTTTCCAAGAAAGTTAAACATCCTTAATATAGAGAGATGCAACATGTTGGAAAATAAGCCAAAATAACAAATTACAAAAGGGATTTCATGTGGATCATTTTGCTTATTTTCACATTTTATTTTAAGTCAAGTTTTACTGAATTCTGATGCAGAATTTCTGTTTCACTGAAAAGGTCTGTGGTATAAAACAGAGCATCTTATGTTTTAGTTTTTGCCTACTGACAAGCACAGAGTATTTTCAGGCTGCCTGAGCTGCAGGTATTTTGCTGTGTAGAGGGGGCAGATTGGGTAGACAGGGATAGTCAAGAGAGTTGATTCTGTCTACACCTGCTAGAATGGGAGGGAAGGGAAGAACGGAGCCATAGGCACAAGTTTTCTCTTTCTTATACCTGTGCAAATGCTTTGGACTCTCCATTACATCCTTATCTTCTGAGCCTAACCTCAGGTGTTGGTGTGGAAAGAAGTCTGTAAGAGGAGGCTATTTACCTTATTACTGTAGGAAATTAGGTTGAAAACATCGGCTATATCACTTTGGACTTAGGCAAAACTAGGAAAAGATGTTCATATCATTGAATTTATTTCCACAACACTAGGGTTACCATATTTCCATTTCCAAAAAAGAGGACCTGTCACGGGGGGAGGGGGGCAGCAATATGCCGGTGTCCTCCTTCTGCCTATTCTGTTGCCCTTCACTGTCAAGCCAAAGCCCCAGACCCCAACCCTGCCAGTGCCCCTCACTCTCAACCCACAGTCCCATGCCCCCTTGAGCCATGCTGGTGCCCCTCACTGTCAACCCAGAACGACCTGGTGCTGCCTGTGCCCCGTGTGACTCTTAGTCTCCTGCCCCCCTGGTGCCCTTCACTCCCAAGCCACAGCCCTCCCAGAGTTCCTCACTCCCGACCCACAGCTCCCTGCTCCCTCCAGCCCTGTCCCTGAGCACTCAGGCACTGGCCCACCATGCAGTTCCCTGCTGCTCCTGGGGGGCCCTTCCCACCCCCTTCCCTTGCACCCTTCTCCCACTGGAGGGGCAGGCGCCTCCCCTGCCTTGCTGCAGCCCCAGACCCACCAAACTTTCTTGCATACCTACTGGCCTTTGGCTGCTTTACCATTCCAACCAGGAAGAACACAGACTATCTGTAGACACTTCCTTAGCCTGATAAAGGATATTTGTGCCTGAAACCTTGCTAAGAAGAATTTTTCCAACTATTTGAGCTGGTCTAATAAAAGATATTGGATTTAGCCAAAAAACCCTGTCTACCTATGACAAAGAATGACACTCAACATTATTCACTATGCCCAAATCCCATCAGTGCCTAAGTGACTTGTCCAAATATCAAACTGAAATTCAGTCACAGATAAGGGATCAGAAACTAGACATCCTGGTTGGTAATCTTATATACCAGCTATTAGCAGCTTTGCCTCACAGTACATTGGATCCTGTGATGCTTATACGGAAAGGTTAATCATTATACCATTTGCAAATGTAAAGAGCAAAGGAAAGCCTGACAGACTAATTATACATAAGGAAGATTAAGACTCTGCAGAGGTATTTATTAATATGCTTTGTATTATTATTAGTTGTTTCAGGTCTGATAGCATGCTGTTTTCATTCTCAAAATTAATTGAAGTGAATTCTGATTATGTGAATATTTTGTTTTTAAATTGCATGTAGAATTGGGAATACAAATTTGCCAAGACTTTTCACCTGTGTTTTTCTCTTTCTTTGACACTAAAAATGGATAGGAGGGTAGTAAAGTACTGGAACTGGTTACCCAGAGAGGTGGTGGAATCTCCATCATTGAAGGTTTTTAAGAACTGGCTAGACAAAGCCTTGACTGGGATAATCTCGTTAAGGATGTTCCTGCTTTGAGCAGGCAGTTGGCCTAAATGACCCCCTGAGGTCCCTTCCAACCTTCATTTTCTATGATAAAAGTTAACTTTATCATACAACATATATGTACCTGAATCTGAGATCTCAGAAATAGGTAGGGGCTCAAATGTAGTTATTTAAGGAAATATTTTTATTTGAGTTATTTGATGTCATTGCCAAACATTTATAGACTAACTAGAATAAAAAGGTAATGAAGCAGAAAGAATATGGGCTGGTCTTTAAAATGGCTTTTGCCTTTCTACATAGTCCCTTATGACTTCCCATAATTAATAACAGGAAAAAATGGATTTGAGATTATAAGCAAGGCCCTGGGCACTTAGTTCAGTACGTAGCAATAGTGTAAGTGAGTGGTGGGGGTTAAGCATGGCATGAGCCCCAGGCACCAACTTAGGGGGACACCGCTAAGGCAGCAGTTTTCAAACTGTGGTGAGTGCTCCCCAGCAGTGTGAAGGAATGTTGTAGGGAGTGCAGTGCAGGGGGGTGTGGGCAAGAAGTTTGGAAGGACCTGGTGCCACTATAGCCTCATGGGGGGAAAGCATGGGTAGGGAGCCCTGGACAGGGTCGGTCAGCAGGCTGCTGTGCCTCTGGGAGCCTGGCGTTGTGGGCGTACAGCCTAGAGCTGCAGCAGGGCCAAGGCAGGAGGCACAGAAGCCATGGCGAGTGGAGCCTGCCTCACAGGGCTGAGCTGAGCCACAGCAGCTGCTAGGATGAGGGGTACCCTGTGCCTAGTTGTGCAGCTCATCTGGGGCGAAGGGGGTGGCAAGGAAAAAATTGTAACCCAAAGTGGGGTTTGGCTCAAAAAGTTTGAAAACCACTGCACTAAGGGGTCATTGCCATGGCAAGCACAGTCCTGTGGCCAGTAGTGTATCTAGCAGCAGGGGAGGGCATGGAAGTGGGCTGAGAGGAATGGCACCCCCCGCCCCAGTAGTATGTGTGCGCCTGAAAGGAGTGAATGGGGCACCAGGGATGGCCCCCAGGGAGCCCACATCATGGGGCTGGAGCAACTGGTATGGTAAGCCTGTCCCATAGCTGTATTCCATTTCCCACTTGCCCCCCACCAGCTCTCTACTTGGTTGGCATATTTCCCCCTATACACAGCTCTGCCCCAAGGCTCTGGTTCAGCTTAAATAAGATTTCCAGACTCAGTGGTGCTCTAGAAATGCAGTAAAACCTTTAACTATCTTTTTAAAATAGAGGGGTTTGTTTGTTTGTTTGTTTTAAAGACAAATTAATTCTGAAAAGCTTTAATACAGACAGTGTACTTGCAATATTCTTGCATTTTCACTTCAGTATGTTACATTTGACCACTGTAGAAGAAAAACACAGTTCAAAGCTCACAAAGCAGTTGTTCCATGCACATTCAGGCAAAGTTCACATCACCAGTTACACTTTCTAAGTTAAATCAAATGGACATTTGTAAGCTCTTTAACCCCTACCTCCTTCCTTCCCAGATAAGAAGAGAAGTTCTAAATATTTTTAATGAATGGTGAGATTCTGGAGCACAATTCTACAAGGAAGAGTCAATTCTATGTCATAGAATCACAATCACATTATATATGCTGTACTTCATCTAGTTAAGACATGGCAAACATATTGTATAATGTCTGTACAGTGCCAGGCAACTCTGTGAAGATATACCCGAGGTCATAGTATCATAGTATCATAGTGTCTAGAGTCGGAAGGGACCTGGGCAGATCATCTAGTCCGACCCCCTGCCTTGGCAGGAAAGAACACCGGGGTCAGATGACCCCGGCAAGGTCCCCGGCAAGGTCACCATCTATGCATTTGCTTTAGAACCAGAAGCAGTAAATATGGATGTATTAGTATAGCACTGCACCCAACTTAATTGCTTTTGGTGAGAAGCAATCCTGTTTTGCATATGTAAGTTTTGGGGCCACTAACAGATGTCAGTGCAATTTCTGTTTCCATTTTGAAATTATCTATACAGTGACAGGATCAAACAATTTGTGATCCCATAGCCTAACAGATATCAGCTGCCATTGTTAAATCATGAGCTTCATTTACAAGCTGAAATACAATGTCACTGGGGAAAGACCAAAACCCAGTTCATGAAACTCTCTTTCTTTGATGACTACAAATAAAGTTATAATAAATGGCACTGTTCTTTGTGTTGTAGTGACAGAGCTAGTATTACAAGAATCAGAAACTACCAATCAAATTTCCTTTAAGTGAGGTTACACTACAAGAGCAGACTGCAGAGGCAAACACCGCATTTGGGTTTGACTGTTTGCCAGAGAACTCCATCCACCAGAGTTCCTCGGCACAACATCAGCCATTACATCGAGATAAACTCTCACCAGCCAGTCTTTTCCTATTATATCTGAATTGTTTGCCTTTGTGACAAATGGCTAAGGGCAGAAACTAGAGAGAGCTGATTAACCCTTTTATGACAGTATAATGTACTATAAAATTATAGCCTGCTTGTACATGTGATGGGAGTTTAGTTCTCCCTAAGTTGAAACGGTGGGTTTTTAATAGGGGTGTGCAAAGCAGGCCCTATTCAGTTCAGATTTGGCCTGAATCAGGGACAGGTGATTCGGATCACTGTTCTCAATTCGATTCAGTCGAATCTGAACTTGAAGATTAGATGCTGGTTTGGAGAATCAGCGATTCAGACATAGATACAGCTTTAAAAGATTTTTCTACATACCCTGAGGTAGCAGGCAAGGTTTGCGATTGCTGCAATGCTGGGGTGCATGGAGCATCCCATAGGCTTGGCGGCAAACCCGAAGTGGACCAGAATTATTTTCCGGTCCACTTCCAGGTCTGCCAGGAAGCATGCTGGGGGGCATCCCCCCTGCTCAGCTTGCCAATGTGTTGCAGGGGGACCCCTGGTGCCGCTCCCAGACCCAGGAGGCACAAGTTACTGAGCTGGGGGGAGGTGCGGGGCCTCCTGGGTTGCTTCTGGTCCACTTCCAGGTCTGCTGCCGAGCATGCTGGAGAGCGCCCTGTGCTTGTCGGATGCTCCATGTGCCCCAGTATCTCAGCACTCACGAGTCCCTGCTACCTAAAGGTATGTAGAAAAAACATTTAAAGCTTTCTCTATGTCCAAATCTCTGAATCTTTCCGAATCAATTTGGAGGGTTCCAATTCAATTTGGAGAGATTAAAGGGTCCTCTGATTCAATTTGGATTCAGAAATTTGGCCACCAAACCGGACTGAAACTCCACTGAACTGAATCAGAGACTGAAGCTTCACACAGCCCTAGTTTTTAATTGGTGGGTTTTTAATTGGGTCAATTAAAAAAAATCTTTTCAGTTTAGGGACTTCTGTCATGTCAAAGTAATGGCCCCCTGTTAGTTCATCCCCCCCACCTTGCTGGTGAGGGTCCTGATCTTTTGTTTTTCCGCTGCAGAGCCTGTCCACCTCTCCCACAGCCAGGGGGTAAGCTGCTGACAAGCCCCAAGGTGCAGAGGGGGGCCTCCAAAGCAGTGGCAGTCCCCAGGCAACACCTGCCTGCTAGCAGCCCACCCAGGTGGTCCCAGGGGCTCCGTCACCACTGCAGAGGGAAGGACCAGGGCTTCCCACACCTCGGGGATCGCTCGGCTTGCCAGCAGCTCATCCCCTAGCCATGGGAGATGGAGGTAGGCTTCAGGATTTAAAAAAATAAATAAATAAATAAATAAATAATAATAGGATCGAGCCCCTCACTGCTTTTTTCTTTTTTTTTTCCTTCAGTGGATCCTGCCTGCATGAGCTACTATGGGGTTGCACAGCTCCTGAGCTGCAGGGGGGCCTAGCAGCATCCCCCAGGACTGCCAGGGCAGGGTGCTAGTAGGCAGGTGCCATCTAGGCAACTACACACCACAGAGAGAATAACCAGGCCTCCTGCAGCTGAGAGACTGGCAGCTTGCCCCCCAGCCACAGGAGAGGTAGGTAGGCAGGCTCTGGGGAAGAAAAGAAAAAAGAGGGATCGGGCCCCTCATCGCTTTTGTTTCTCCTGAAGCCTGCCCATATCTCCCATGGCCAGGGGATGAGCAAACAGCAGGCCAAGCAGTCCCTGAGCTGCAGAGGGGCCCTGGTACTTCCCTCTGCTGCAACGGCACCCCCTGGGACTATCTGGATGGGCTGCTAGGAGGCTGGCGTTGCCTGGGGGCTCCCCTCCATAGCTCAGTGGCCTGCTGGCAGCTCACCTCCTGGCTTCAGGAGAGGCAGGCAGGCTTCAGTACTAAGGAAAAAAAGATTAGGCCCTTCACCACTTTTGTTCTTTTCCTCAGCAGAGCCTGGACACATGAGCTGCCACTGGGCCATGCAATTCTTGAGCTGTAAAGGGCCTAGAGTGCTTCCCTGTGTGGTGGCAGTGGCCCCAGGACATCCTGGGCACAGTGCTAGCGGGAGGGTGCCACCTGGGGGGTACTGTTGCCATGGAGGGAAGGTCCAGAGTCCCCCACAACTCAGGGGCTGCTTGGCTCACTGGCAGCGCGCCTCCCAGCCATGGGAAAGGCAGGTAGGCTTCAGCACCTTGTGCACAGTCCTCACCACCTTTCCACCACCTGGAACTGCCTGAGAAATAGCTGGCTTGCCCCTGGAGCAGTGCTGCAAGGTGGCAGGAGGGTCACTAGGTGTGCTGGTGGCTGGAGAAGGCAACAGGGATGGTGCATGGGGTGCTGGAAGTCCACAAAGCCTGAGTTTCCCTGAGCATGCCCAGGCTGCCAGGACCCTGTGCACCATTGCAATTTGTTACGTAGCAAACTAAAGTACATTGGATGCGTTTTACGTTGCTAGATAGCAAGGTCATTTAAAGCGCAATACACCACTGCACATGTACAGGGTAACAAAATTAAAATGAGATACACTGCCGCAGGGGTAAATAGCGATGCCATTAAAGTGGTACAAAAGGGCAATTAAGCCTCTTTAGAGGCCAATTTTGTCATGTGTACAAATGCCCATAATTTGCAACTAAAATTCATTATGAAATTTACAGATGAGCTGATTGTAGCTCAGTCTCTAATTTACAATTAACAAATTCCACAGGAGGTTTCTAAAATGAGCAGGCATCTAATTAAAGCAAACTAAAAGTAAGAGATACTGATAGTAAGAGTAAGCTTTTGTTCTTTAGGGTACATTTGGGGTTTTTTTTATTAGCTTTTACAGTATTCTCCCCCAGTGGCCCTTACTGCTAATTTTGTGATTTTCCATTTAGCTTACTTCATAGTTTGCAATGAGATGCTTGGGGTAAATATCACAAAAATGGAATAAGAGAAGAAGTGGTAAAGGGCTTCTTGTCTCCTTGGATCGAAGTAGTTTTGGAATATTGTCCATAGGAGGTGAACACAAGTGCGACCCATGGGTTACATATCCCACAAAGGACAGGAGAATGTTGTAGTCTAGTGAAAGAGCCTATCTAATTAAAGTTAAACTGAGACATACTTTGAGCTCTGAAGGGTTCTGGCTGTGCCCTCAGTATCAGTCCCAATGATGTCTGTCACTTAGGGTGCTGATAGATGTGCAGGTTCCTGCTCTGACACATGGCACTTTGCATAAAGCCCCATGAATTAGAGTGACACCCCACTACCAGACCCAACAGATGTTTACCTGCTGGGGTGGGGGGGAAGGAGGAGGGTGGAAATGATGCAGCCCTGCCCCACCCCTCCAAGCTCTACTGCTGTCTGCAGGAAGGGAGAAGGAAGGAGGAGTGGGTGGAGAGGAAGCTGCAGGCTGGGGTTTGCCCAGCCTGAATTGAAAGGGGGGGGGCGGGGCAAAGAGGGGCCATGAGACAGTGGGGCTCCAATCCACTTGCTCCCCTCCACCTCAGGCCCACTCACTGGGAGGTCCTACATTAAAACAGTTACTGCCAACTGTGATGGTAGCCCATTATAAAACAAGTCCTGAGAGTGCAGCCCCACAATGAGACCTACATTTAATTCTGTTTCATGCTTTAAAAGTCTAAAAACCTATCTTTGAAATCCATATTCCAAACTAGTATCAGTCCAGATAACCTGACAGGGTACAGCAAGCAGAGCATCAATTAAGACTGCCAAGCATGGAGAGACTATTGGAATGAAAGGTATGTCAATGGAACTTTAAATGGTTTGGCCTCATTTGGTAACATCACAGCAGAAAGACTTCCTGACAAAAGTAGTTCAAATCAAGTGAATCAAGTTGTGAATTAAATCCTGCAGCCTAGTTAAAACAAGGAGAGAGATGGGGAGGGAAGCAGGCATGTATTTATAATGAA
The DNA here is from genome assembly GCA_030014935.1 of Caiman crocodilus. Lineage (NCBI taxonomy): Eukaryota > Metazoa > Chordata > Crocodylia > Alligatoridae > Caiman > Caiman crocodilus. The sequence goes on from JAGPOW010000100.1 coordinate 2,582,658, forward strand.
TCATGTGAGCATGAACTTACAAAGCTATTATACTTCATTGCAGTCTCACTCCAGCACACATTTTTCCCATTCCCAGTTATTTAGTAACTGCCACACTTGGGGAGTAAAAACAATTTTTTATGCTATACTAATACACCTTCTCTTTATCTGACATAATAATGGCAATGAGTATTGCTCTGTTTCTTTAGCACTAGCTCATTAAATCACTGTAATCCCAGAGGTAAAAAACTATTCTCACCACATAGAAAGAAGGGAGTAGCTGTTGTATGGGGATAATAGACTTAAATCTCCACCCTGTAAGTCCAGTTTTCTACCAATGCAGTGCCACTGAAGTCAGTGAAGTGCTATTAGCATTAAAATTGGAATGAAGCAGTGGAGAATCAACTCAGTAGATCAAACTTGGCCAAGTCTGGAGGAGAATTTGGCCACGTCCCTTTTATTTGATATACTAGCTTAATAACATTTACATTTTGAAACCATTATAGTCCCATTAGAAATCACTCTCTCTCTGTCACACCTGAATGTGTTTGAACACACCAATTTCTCTTGAACATACATAGTCCTTGAAACTACATACATGCACGCTCCTACAAAAATCATGGCACAAAATGTACATTTCAAGGCTAATATTAAAAAGGAGAATATTGGACTGATACTAGTTTGCTGACGACACCAAACTGTGGGCTGAGGTGGGGACACCAGAAGAGAGGGAGATGCTGCAGCGGGATCTGGGCTGGCTGCAGGAGTGGGCGGACA
>JAGPOW010000102.1:0-10655 GCA_030014935.1 Caiman crocodilus
CCATAACCATAACCCCACCCCATCCCTAACCTCAACCCCTGACCTGTAACCCGACCCCTGACCCTCAACCCGTTTAAGCATAGCCCCGACCCCTCACCCTAACTCATTTAACTCTGTGCCTGTGTGTCGGGGTCTCCCTTGGGCCCATCCCGGGCCAGGGCGGGAGCGGTAATCAGGCCGCTCCGGTCGGGCTGCGTCTCGCTGCCCGGCTCCGCGGCCAGTCCTGCACCCTCCCTCGGGGTGGGGGGCTCCTGCTAGCTTTGTGCCCCCCTCACACCCCTAGGCTGTCCATGGGCCTGGGGCCTGCCTCTCATGGCCTCTTCCCCTGTCGTGCTCGCGTAGAGGCCGGCGTGGGGGCCACTGGCCATGGCCACGGTCACCTTCCTGTCCGAGGAGGCCCGACAGCTGCTGCACAACAAGTTCGTGGTGATTCTGGGCGACTCCGGTGAGTCTGAGCCCCTCCTGGGGGTGGAGAGGGGTGGGGGGGCCGGACCCCGTGGGGGGCATGTGGGTGGCGTTCGAGATGGGGTGGAACGACCCCCTGCTGCGCCTGGAGACCAGGCCCCGGGTACCAGCCCCGCGGGGAGCAGGCGACCTCAGCGGCATCCACCTCTGCTTGCTCGCAGTCCAGCGGTCGGTGTACAAGGACCTGGTGCTGCTCCTGCAGAAGGACAAGCTGCTCAGCAGCTCTCAGCTCCGAGACAAGGTACTGGTGCCAGCCAGGCTCTCCTCGGACTGGGGTGCTGCGTGCCGGGGTCTCCGGAGATGGGGTGCGTGGCACGTGGGGGAGAGCTCTGCCTCGCTGCGTGCAGCTCCTGGCGCTGCCTTGTGAGGCCCGTGGAGAAGTCGGAGGGGGCAGAAGGGACTGGGGGGAGAGAATGGGTCTTTGGCCTGGGGAGAAGGCAGGGCAGGGCCGTGTGCCCCGTGGGGGTCCGGCTTGGCTTGGTGCTCTGGCTTCCTCAGAGGAGCCTGAACCCAGCTCGGGAGTCTGGTCCGGAGCAGAGGATGCTGCTGGAGTGGAGTGGGACAAATTTGGGCTTGACTGTGGGCTGCAGCACACGGCCTTTGTGCCTCCACCTGGCTCCAGGCCTGGGTGCGGGGAGCTCCCCAAGCCCCAGGGTGAGGGCAAGGAAGGCGGAGGGGTGAGGATAAGGTGCCTGGCTGCGGCGGCGGCTAGAGGGCACTGCCCTCCTGGACAGCAGAAGTCTGCAGCTCTCGCTGCTCGGGGGGGTTGTGTGTGCATATGTGTGCATATATGAGTGTACGTGTGTGTGCTTGTGTATATTTGAGTGCACGTGTGCATATGCAAGTGCATGTGTGTGAGCATGCCTGCACATACATGTGTGTATGCATGCATGCCCTTGGGTGCATGTGTGTGCATGAATGTGCCTGTGTGCCTGCACAGACGTGCAGGTACGTGACTGCATGCCTGTGTCCCCCGGCCGCAGGGAGAGCTGAGCTTCGAGCAGGACTGCCTGGTGGAGGGAGGGCAGCTGGACAAGCTGCACAACGGCACGCGGTACCGGGAGGTGCGGCAGTACCGCACCGGCCACCACCTCGTGCGCTTCTACTTCCTCACGCGCATCTACTCGGACTACCTGGAGAGCGTCCTGGCTGACTTCCAGGCCGGGCCCCAGCCTGACCTCGTCATCATCAACTCGTGCATCTGGGATGTCAGCAGGTACCACCCACTGCCCCCGCTGCTGGGGACTCTCTGCCTGCAGTACGGGGGGCCGGGACACAGGTTAGTGGCTCTGGTGCCAGCTGGCGGGGGGCAGCGCCAGGCCTCTATGCGTGGCCGTGCTAGAGGGCTGCATGCTCCACTCCGTGGCTTTCCCACTGCCTACCCCAGCCTCCCTCGCTGGCCCTTTAAGAGCCTGCATGCCGCCCTGGCGCCCCGCGGTGGTTGCCCCAGAGGCAGAGCTGGGGTGCCAGCTGGGCGCTGCGGGAGGCGTGACCCTTGCCCGCTGCCCCCAGGTACGGCTCCAGCTCCATGAAGCAGTATCGCCTGAACCTGCAGAGCGCCTTCGTCCGCCTCGACCGGGTGCTGCCCCGCAGCTGCCTGCTCATCTGGAACATGGCCCTGCCGCTCGGGCACCGTGTCTCCGGGGGCGTCGTTGTCCCAGAGGTGAGTGTGGGGCTGCGGGCAGGGCTCCGTCTTCCCACCCTGCTCCGCTCCGGCGCTCGGAGCTGGACACCTGCTGCGCGGCCCGGCGGGGGGCAGATGGTCTCCATGTCCTGCTGCCGGGAGCCCTGATTTCCACCCCCGCCCCGCCGTCTCCCCCAGGTTCAGCACCTGTCCCCGAGGCTGCAGGGAGACGTGATCGAGGGCAACTTCTACAGTGCAACGGCGGCGGGCGAGTGCGGCTTCGACGTGCTGGACCTGCACTATCACTTCTGCTTCGCCGCGCGCCACCGCCAGCGGGACGGCATCCACTGGGACAGCCACGCGCACCGGCGGCTCTCCCACCTGCTGCTCGCCCACGTGGCTGACGCCTGGGGCGTCCACGTCCCCGACAAGACGCGGCGGCTGCGTGAGTCGGGCTGCGGGACCGCGTCGGGGCTGGGCCCGGCACGGGAGGTCCCGGGGGTCCCCATCAAGGGCAGCTCCAGCTGCGGCAGACAAGGCTGCGCTTGACCCGCGCGGAGCTCCTCCAGCTCTGGGAGGGCTGCAGGCAGCTCCTGCCCCTTGCTGCAGAGAGCAGGACACGGAGCAGTGTCTTGACGTCGTAGCCAGTAGGTTGGAGATGAGGAAGTGCTTTGTCCCGTGGGAGAGACGCGGCGGGAGGGAGTGGGGGGGGACTCCCCGCCACTGGAGGTGTCATGCCCGTGCTCTGTTTCGAGGGTGTCCCAGGCTTCAGGGCTGCGCTGGTGGCTCCCGTCTCCCCTTCCTGCTTCAGGCATCAAGGGGTTTTTAATCCTGCCCCAGCGGCGCTGGGCCAACTCTCCTGCTGCCCCGACCCCACAGGGCCCTGGCGGGGGGTCTTGCCCCTGCACTGGGGCAGGCCCCTGCTCAGACTGGTCGCACTGGGAGGTTTCCCCTTCCTCTGCAGGGGGGCACGGCCTGGGCCTGGGCTCTGCAGAGTCCATGCCCCCCCGGCAGCAGCAGGACGCTGCCAGCCCTCTTCTCCCTGGGTGCACGGGGCAGGTGTGGGGGCTCCGTGCGTCTGTGAGCCACAGGCTGAGGCGCTGCGTACGGGGCCGTTGCGTACGTGTGGGAACGCATCAGGCCGGGGCCGCGTGCTGCGCGGGCTGCACTGGGGGTAACCGCGGCTCCAGGGCGTCTCCGGGCTTCGCCAGCAAACTGCTGCAGCCGCTGGAGCGGAGCGATGCCCTGAGCCCGTTTTCCTCCCTCCGGTCTCGTTGCCGGCTCCAGGAGCCGCAGGGGTGATGGGAGCAGGTCGGGGGCTCGGGCCTAGTGCAGGTGATAGCTTCTCCCAGGAGCCCTGGGGTAAGGACTGGGGGCTTATGGAGGGGGGACACAGGCAGGGGGCACCTCCACGGGGCCAGGGAGGGACCCCATTGCCACCCCTTTCCGGGGCCCTCCCCTGTATCTGGACGTTGGCTCTTCACCTGGAGCTGCCTGCACCCCCCAGGGAAAGCAGGGGCGCTACAAGGGCTTCGCTGTCCCTCTTGGGGGCCAGGACATGGCTCCACTGCCCAGGGCTTTGGCGCTGGCTCCAGCATCCCCCTTCTCATGTCTCATGCAGCGCCGGAGACCCCTCTGCACCCCCCAGGCCTCCGGTGGGAGGATGATCGCCAGGCTCGCTATGGGCTCCCAGCCGGTGCCTGCCCGCCCCACCCCGCTGCTGAGAGCAGCCCCTTCCACGAGGACACCCCGCTGCTGCCCGGCCCCTCCAGCTCCGGTGCCTTCTGCTCCGGCTACATCAACTTTGACCACAGTGTTGCTCTGGGTAGGTGCCTGCCCCTGCCCGCTGCATGCGTCTCGCATGCATGCATGCATGCCTGTGAGTGCATGCATGTGCTTGTGCATGCCTCTGCATTTATGCTTGTGTGTGCTTGCATGTGTGTGCACGTGCTTGCATGTGTACCTGCATGAGCATGCGAGTGTGTGTGGAAGTACATGTGAGGGTGTGAGTGCACATGTGTCTGCGCATTGTGTGTGTGTGTGGGTGTGCATGTGTACATAGAGCAGTGGGGCTGGCAGGGAGCTGCAGAGGTCACACTGGGTCCAACCCCCTGCTTGGGACAGGATCCGGCCTGTCCAAAGCAGCCCAGACAGACCCAGCACCTAAGCTCTTCTCAAGAGTGCCGTGAACCCTGACACAGTGTAGACCTTGTACCGAAACCTGCCCCAGGTAAAGCAGGGGAACCGCAGCAGCCAACGTCCTGCTTCTGTGAAAGGTCAGGAAACCCCAGTCCGAGGCCGTGCCCCCTCTGCAGAGGAAGGCAAGACCCCTATTGTGCACCAGCCTGAGCAGAGGGGAAATCTCTTCCTGCCCCGGTAGGAGGGGAGACTGAAGGAGCTGGGCTGGTTCAGCTGGTGGGAAAGGCGCGTAAGAGGGGACGTGGCAGCAGCCTGCAAGTCCCTGAAGGGCTGCCAGAGAGATGAGGGAAAGCACCCGGTCCCTCCTGCTGCGCAGGGGAGGCTGCAGACGTATGGCTTGAAGTTGCAGCGAAGGAGGTTTAGGTTGGAGGTCAGGAGACATTTCATTGTCAGAGCAGGGAGGTCTCGGAGAGACGCCATGGCAGGGAGGACTCTCCATCGCTGGAGGGTTCATGGAGAGACTGGACGGGCACTGGGGGGATGATCCAGGTGCAGCGGTGCCTGTGCTCTGCTGTGGGGACGTCCTAGGCTTCTGGACCAGAAAGGAATTTGTCTCCAGCTGTTGCTTCGTGTGTCACAGGGTTTTTTAAAGCCTCCCCCCGAGGCGCTGCCCAGGCTGGGGCTGGGGCTGGGGCTGGGCTGTGCCCATGCTCCTGGTGGCACCAATTCTGCTGGGTCCTGGCTGGAGGGCCTTGACCCCGCGCTCAGGCTCAGCCCAACGCTCCTCCGTTTTGCATCTGCACGTTTGATTCTTGCGCAGCACCGTGCATTCATCCACAGTGGCCTTTATCCCATTTGCTCCGGCCCGGCTTCCAATTTGTTTAGATGCTTCTGAGTTGTGCTCACATCCTCTAGTGCATTCACAATCCCGCCCGGTTTTGTGTCAACTACAGACTGGCTCAGGAAGCTCTATCTCCGTGCCAGCGTCCATGTACTTAATAGACACGTGGAACAGCACCGGGCCCAGGACAGACCCTGTGGGACCCACTTGAGTCCTGCCATCCTGACGCAGACCCCTTAATGCTCCCCCTTTCCCTGCAGCGATTGGACCAGTTGTCTGCCCACCTTGTACATGCATATGTATGTGTGTAAACATGCTTGTGTACCTGTTTGTATGTGGTTCCTACTCTGCACTCCTCGCAGCCCCACATCCCCCACCACGAGCCCTCTGCCCCCTGCCCAAAGCACTAGGCCAGGGGCAGCCCCCAAGGGTGGGGACTGGCACTGCTCTGGGGACCCCCCCCCAAGGGTGGGCTGGGCCCAGCTGTTGACTGTGGACCCTTGTGGGGGGGCCGGGGGAGGCGTGGATAAGTGCCCCCCACATGCCCCAGCTTCCTGGGGCCCTGCCCCATTGTGCTGTGAGGAGTTGGGGCTGGCATGGCTGGGAACAGCCAAAAGTGTGTATGTGTTTCTACGTGTACTGTGAGTACATGTTGGTATGTGCATGAGTGTACACATACCTGAGTGTGCATGTCTGCATGCACAAGCGTGGGCATGTACATGGGATGTGTACCTGCACGAGTGCATCTTCATGTGTGCATGTACGTGCATGAGCCCACGTGCCTGCATATGTGCGTATGTGTGTGTATGAGTTTGCCTGTGTACACACATGTGGGTGTGCATGTTGTACCTTGGCTTTAGCAGTGGGTCACACCTGCTGCACAGGTGGCCAGGGCAGCAACAGTAAACGAGACCTCAGACCACTGTGGTCAGAAGGGACGCGCGGGTTTATTGAGAGATCAAACACAGCAGAGCGGAGCACACGCGACCCATGGGCTGAGCCGTCGTGCTGGCCCGGTGCTGTCAGGCAATGGGGCTTCTGTACACGTGCACGGTGCTGGCTTCACTTCCCTGGGCCCCAGGTGCTTTTCAGGTCGCCTCCTCTCGGACCCTTTTCTGTTCCTTTGCTGCTGTCATCTGCTCAGATGCCACTTCCCTGCTCTGGCTTGTAGCTGGTCTCGTGCATCCGTCACTTGTCCGTGTCAGCCTCTGGATTTTTACTGTTTCCTCCTGTCTCGTGTCTGCCTCTGCTGCTTCTTTCCCCCTTGCCCACCTCTCCCCCTGTGTAGTCAGCAGCTTGTAGCAGACGCTGGCTATTTGCAGATCCCAAGGGGCACCCAGAGCTGTTTGTCTTTTGCCAGAACAAAAATCAGCCCCGTGTTCAGCCCAGACTTGTCCTGATTCAGTTATGGATACTTCCCCCCTTGCTGCCCAGCTCAGACCTCCACAGGATCCCTGTCATGACCTTCACTTATGCCAGTCCATGTTAGTCATGTTAGTCTCTGCCTAATGCGGATCAAGCTTCACTGTGGTCTTGTAACTCTATAGTTGTGCTGCAGGAAGGAGGTTCGTTACCTCCTCACCCTAAAGCAGGTTTCTGTAAAGTGGGTTATTACATGTTTGTTTTATTCGACAAAGGATTATGATGCCGTCTCCCACAGCATCCTTGCAGGCAAGCTGAGGAAGTCTGGGTTGGATGAGTGGACTGTAAGGGGGATAGAAAGCTGGCTGGAGCATCAGGCATGGAGGGTAGTTATCAATGGCTCGACGGCTAGGTGGCAGCTGGTACCAAGTGCAGTGCCTTGGGGTCGGTCCTAGGGCCAGTTTTGTTCAATGTCTTCATCAAAGATATGGAAGATGGGAGGCAGTGCACCCTCTGCAAGTCTGCAGATGACACCAGGCTGGGGGGATCAGTAGATATGCTGGAGGGTAAGGCTAGGATTCAGAGTGACCTCAATAAATGGGAGGATTGGGTCAAAAGGAGTCTCATGAGGTTCAACAAGGACACGTGCAAAGTCCTGCACTTAGGACGGGGCAATCCCCTGCACCGGTGCAAGCAGGGGGTGACGGGCCGGGCAGCAGCTCTGCAGAAAAGGACCGGGGTGATGGGGGACAAGAAGCTGGACAGGAGCCGGCCGTGTGCCCGTGTGCCAAGAAGGCGACCGGCATCCTGGGCTGCGTCGGCAGGAGCAGTGCCAGCAGGTCGAGGGCAGTGATTCTTCCCCTCTGTTCAGCACTGGGGAGGCCACATCTGGAGTCCTGCGTCCAGCTGTGGGCCCCCCACTGCAGAAAGGATGTGGATAAGTTGGAGAGTCCAGTGGAGGGCAATGAAAATGGTTGTGGGCTGGGGGACAGGACCGGTGAGGGGAGGCTGGGGGAAGTGGGGTGATTTAGTTTGGAGAAGGGAAGACCGAGGGGGGTTGAATAGCAGCCTTTACCTCCCTGCCGGGGGCTGCAAAGAGGATGGATCTGGGCTGGTCTCAGTGGGGGCAGACAACAGGACAAGGAGCAATGGGCTCAGGCTGCAGCAAGGGAAGTTGAGGCTGGATATTAGGAAAAATGTTCTCCCTAGCATGGTGCTGAAGCACTGGGACAGGCTCCCCAGAGACGTGGTGGAGTCTCCATCCTTGGTCTAGCCGCCTGTCCAGGCTGTGGCGGGGGGCAGGTTAGGGGTGCTGGGAGAGAGGGCACAGGAGCCCAGAGTCCCTATGGTAGGGCTTTTGCCTGGACCCCTGTGCCCCGAGCGCCCACCCAGCTGCTGTGGTGATGCCCAGGGATGGGGGCAGGACGGGGCAGGGCAGCCGCGCGCTGACGGGTTGGCTTCTCCTTCCCTTCAGGTTCCTTCCAGGACAATTACGCGGCGCCGGACGCCTGGGCCGGCTTCTCCCAGCAGCCGCGGGCAGCTCGCTCCCATCCCTGGGGTAAGGACTGGGGGCTCCTCCACGGGGCGGTGGGCGGGGAGGGCCCCATTGCTGCTCTGTCCAGCACCCTCCCCTGTACCTGGACATCAGCTCCTGGCCCAGCGCCGCCTGCAGCCGCTTGGGCCCAGATCCTGCCTCACCCCCAGGGAAGGCAGGGGGGTTGCAAGACGCTCTCCATCCCTCTTGGGGGTCGGGACATGGCTCTTCTACCCAGGGCTTTGGAGCCGGCTCCAGCATTCCCCTCCTCGTGTCCCATGCAGTGCGTGAGACCCCTCGCCCCCCCACAAGCCGCCGGTGGGAGGATGGGGCCCAGGCTTCCTACGGGCTCCCAGCAGGCCCCTGCCCGCCTCCCTGGCTTGCTGCCGAGAGCAGCCCCTTCCACGAGGACACCCCACAGCTGCCTGGCCTCGCCAACTCCGGCTACATCAGCTTCGACCACAACGGTGCCCCAGGTAGGTGCCTGCCCCAGCCCGCACCCCCTGCCCTGTGTGCGCGTGTGTGTGTACAAGTGTGTGCGTGTGGGAGTACACGTGAATGCACATGCATGTGCACGCGTGCATGCTTGTGTGTTTCTCTCGGCCCCTGATCTCTCTCCTCACAGCTCCTCCCATGTGTATGTGCTTGACTGCTCATGTGTACATGTGCATGTGCACAAGTGCCAGTGTGCGTGTGTGCATGTGCACAAGTCCCTGTGTGTGCGTGCATGCAGGTTTGTGTGTATATGCATGTATGTGTTAATGTACATGCATGTGCACGTACATGCACGGGCAGGGCTGCATCCCCGGAGCCTGCTGCACACTCCTGTGCTGTGTGCGTGGCCTGTCGCCTGCCCCGTCCCCCCGCTCATGCTGATGTGTTTTCCTCCCTGCCCTCTTCTCGCTTCAGGTGCCGCCTGCGCCACCCCCAGGCTCCTCCATGTGCCCTACCCTCTGGGCCGCCCAGGCCGTGCCCGCCACCACGTCAGGCGCCGCCCGCCCTTGGCCCGGACACTCGCGGCCCCCTACAACCGCCCCCTGCCTTCCCACCCCCACCGCTACTAGGGGTCCCCCCACCCCTCCAGAGTCTTGGGGTCCCAGCTCTGTGCGAGCCAGGCGTGACCCCGTTGCACACTACAGGGCCATGTGCAATGCTCCGTGCGGCATGTGGACACCGAGCTGCTCTCCCCTGCTCTGCCTGCACCCCGCAGGGGCTGGAGGCTGTCGGGTCCCACCTGGGTCATGCCGTGGCCCCGGGCTGTGCTGCTCCACTCAAGCCGGCCGTGTCCTTTGGATGTGGCTGGCAGCTGCTCTATTGCCGGGTGCCCCGCTGGAGCCGTTTGGGACCGGGGCCGTGGCAGCTGATGGGTTTTTAGGGACTGTATGGATTGGATAATAAAGCTGTGATCTCAGGGGCCAGCGCCTGCTCCTGTGTGCAGCCACTGCCCTTGGGTAAGAACCTCCCGCTGCTGCTCGTACCGCAGCGTGGCTCCCCGGGGCTCAGAGCCTTTGGGGTCTTGCTGTGCGACTCGGGGCGGGCTCTGGGGCCCTGGCCCAGGCTCTCCCCGGGGCTGGGCTTTGCACTAGCCCATGGAGGGGAAGGTTGGAGGGGTTGCAGGTCCCTGGTTGGGGTCTGCTGGTGAACTTGACTCTGCCAGGTGCTCTGGGCGGTCGGAGGGGGTGGAGACAAGGGTGGGCGGTTGGGGCTGCGTGTCGGGAGTGAGGGGCACTGCCAGGCTTGGGGGGCGCACGGGTCGTGTGTGTGTGTGCGCGTGCATGTGTGTGCACGTGTACATGCACTACCCCTCCCCTGTGCCTGCCTGGGGGCCCCGCGGAGCCTGGCGCAGGAGATGGATCCAGCCCGAGCCAGAAGCACCTGAGCGTGGGGAAGCGGCTGGCGAGGGTGGCGCGGGGCCCGGCCGGGCTCCAGCATAAACACGCCAGCCCCACGCCAGGCAGGACAGCATGCAGCTGGCCTGTGTGCACAGCCCCCCCGCCCCCCCCCACGGGTCAACACGGGCTCGACAAGCTGCCCCTTGTCCCTGCCACGCGGTGGGCCCCGGGGTCTGGTGGGGCTGGGGCAGGCCCCTGCTCCTGGGGGGAGCTGGCCCGGTGGGGCAGGAGGCCCCCGGGCTCCGATTTGCCAAAGCAGAGGCTTCCCGTGCAGGGCAGGGGCAGCCCTCGCTGCTGCCTTCCCCTGGGGTGAAGAGTCCAGGCCGTGCGCACATGCGTGTGCATGCATGCGTGTGCTGGCGTGTCTCTCTCCCCTGCGAAGGTCAGTGCTGGGGTGGGAAGGGACAGCACAAAGATGCCTCCCACCTCTGCTGCCTGCGCTGGCGGGCGCCGCGGGTCCCTTGAGCCCTGAAGAGCTGCCGGACAGGAGAGAGGGAGACCTGCCTTTCCGGGCTGCCGGGAGCAGGATGCGGCTCTGGGGCTTGAAGCTGCAGCCAAGCAGGTCTAGGTTGGAAATTGGGAAAGGCTTCATCCCTGCCTGAGCAGCGAGGCTGGGAGAGGCGCCGGGGAAGGAGGTACTCTCCATCCCTGGAGGCGTCGGGCCGTTTGCAAGGTGCACGGGCCAGGCTGTGGGACGGGGAAGGGGAGGCCCCCAAAGCCTGCACCTGACTGACGGCAGCACGACCCCGAGCAGCTGTGACGGCCGCGCCGGCCGCGTACAACAGGAAGCCCCGGCGC
>JAGPOW010000105.1:0-20610 GCA_030014935.1 Caiman crocodilus
GGGTTTTGCTTTACTATGGTTTGGCCCTGCTCCAATCTCTGCTCCTCACCCCTCTAACTTCTGTCTCATTTCTCCCTCTCCTGCTTCTGGCTCACTGCCGCCTTGCAGTCTCTCCTGCCGCTTTTCCTGTAATTTTCTGCTCTCCCCCTGCTCCTACTGCCTTTACCCTGTGACTTTCTGCTGCCTTTTCCTGCTTTCCTGCTGCCCTGCCGCCTTTCAGTCTCTCCTGCCACTTTTCCTGTGATTTTCTGCTGTCCGTCTCTCTGTTTTCAGGCTTCCCCCGCACCTTCTGTAGTCAGGGGGTTCGCATACGGAGGTCACCACCCCAACTCTGCCACTGCAACCTGCGCTACCATCCCATGGCCACCCGCACAGCTTTGTGGGTAAGTGGTGCAGGGTGTGACAGAAGCAGCGCAGTGGCAACCACCATGTGTGGGCTACATACATGCCACTTGCCAGGGGGTGGAAAGGGGGGCTTGCATGCAGTGGCTGCCACTGCATAGCTGCTTATGCCCTGCAACTGGCTGCATGGCTCCACAACGATGCAAGGTGGAGGCGGCTGCATGATAGCTGGGAGGGCGAAGGGCTTTGTGGGCAAGCGCTGCCACTATGGGGCCATGCCCTTCGCCCCTGGATTCTAGAGATAAAGTGGGGCTTGGGAGCTGTGGGGCAGGGCTGGGGGCTGAGGGAGCGGGGGTTCCTGCCGGCCCTTGGTGGCAGCCAGGTGCAGGTTGGGTGGGATGAGAGCAGCGGTGTCCTTCTCTAGGGGGCTTTGTAGGCAAGCAATATGGGACACACATGCCACCCAGCCGGCTGCCCAGGGGAGGGGAAGGGGGAGGCTCGCATGTGGCCAGCTGCACAGCTCCGTGGCCGGCTCTGCAGTGGCAGCGAGGGATGGGGACAGGGAGGGCTCACACATGGCAGCCATTGCCACTTACCTGTGGGACCATGCCAGCAGAGACGGCTGCTGCATACAAAATCTCCCCACACGGCCGTGGAGCCGGGCCCAGAGTTGTGCAGGGTGACAGTGGCAGTGTGGTGGTGGCTGGGTGGCACGCACCCATCCTCACCACCATCCCATGCTGCGTGGCGGCCACGGCCGCCACCACACTGCTGCTGCCACTGTATGGCTGGATGCACAACTCCATGGGCATGGCCCTGTGGTGGCAGTGACAACACAGGGAGGTTTTGTACGCAGCAGCAGTCTCCACTGGCATGGCCCCACACGTAAGTGGCAGTAGCCACCACGTGCAAGCCCCTTCTGTCCCCCCAGCCAGCATCCCTTGCCATTGCTGAGGAGTCGGCCACGGACCTGTGCAGCCAGTCACATGCAAGCCTCCCCCTACCCTGGGCAGCTGGCCAGGCGGCACATGTGCCCTGCATTGCTTGCCCACAAAGCTCCCTGCAGAAGGCCACCCCTGCCCACACCCCCCCCACCTAGCTATGTTCCTTACCAGCAGTAAACAGTGGGGAATTTAGAGCCCTTCTGGGTCAGGCAGCAGCTGTGAGGTGGCTTTGAGGATCTGAACTTGAGGCTTAAGTACCTGAAATGGCTATAAGGTGCCTACATGCCCTCCTGAGTTTAAGCCTGCGTTCCTAACAGGGAAGCCAGGAGGGCAGGAATAGTGCTGGATTTAGGCTTAAGCTACTTAAACTACAGTTTAGGGCCTCACAATACGAGGGGCCTCTAAATAAGAAAAAAAACCTGACTCAATATCAAGTTTTATAATAATCAGTTGGTAGATGAATGAGATCAAGGAGATATGGAAAAATGTCTCTCTAAATATGGACATTTTCATTCAAATATGACAAAAATATACATATACATGGCTCCACAGTTATTATTCATATTGAGTTCATAAATCTGTGAAGAAATAACAATAATTCACCTTAAAATTTCATGAAAATCCATTTTCATGGATGTCGTGGATTATTTTTATCATATGGGGCCTCTTAAACTGGACATAATTTAGGGCCTCAGCACCTCATAATCCAGCACAGGGCAGGGAGCAGACTTCTGCTGGAAATGGTAGGAGTTATATCATGTGGGATGCTTAACATGAAGTGGGAAATGAAGCAGCAAATAGTCTGTTGGGATCAATTCTGCTGGGACAGTCTAGGGACTGTTAAACTAAGAGATGGGCTCCATTCCCTGCATCTGCAATTCTGCTGCAGTTCACATGTTTTGTCAGGAAGGGACTTTGTACACCTGGCTTCCTGGTAATGCAGATCCTTCAGATACTACCCTAGAGCAGAATTGCCACATAACGTAACTATTTACAGTTCTGTACGCACGTTACCTGTGATATTGAACGGCCTCTTCATATTCTGCTGTAGCTTCTTCTTCAGGAGACTCAGGGTGGTTTCCATGTAATCAGCAGATCGAATTGCTGATCTGGTCCCTGCCACTGGCTCTGTTAAATGTTTTAGGAAATCTGATGGATTGACTTTGTCTTCCTCCAATGCCTGCTTTGATCTGAGAAGAAAGGAACTCATGAAGTGGCACCTCAGTTACAGTAACCTGCAGCTCAGCTCCCTAAAAGGAGACCTGTACTCCTGTACTTGGCTTGAACAAACTTTCCACATAAGTTATGAGCTGAGCTCCAGCTTCAAACCAGGTCATATTCATTGCTCTAACCAGCATCCTCCTGGTTTCCAGGATTTCTCTATATTGGGGATACATAATGACACCCTTTGGCCCATTCTTGACAAACATTTCGTGCTTTCTATATGCGCTTCCTACATTGCAATATGCAGAATTCTGTTCACATCTATGAAGGTTTGGGCAATCATTAACAATATTCTGAATTATTAAATTTAATATGTAAAATATTTTCAAGTGGTGAGATTTACGCTGCTCTACAGAGGAAGGGGCTTTCGGTTCTGTCCCTAAGAGGTCAGAAATTATCCAACTGTCATTAATATACTTTACACAATATGAAATGCAGGGTGGAGAAAAGCCATGGGAACAAGGCCAGAACTCCCTAAAGGCAAGGGCAGCATCTGTTTTATTAAGCCGTACTCTCCCTGGGTTCTCTCTTTTTGCTATCACATCTCTCTCCCTCCCGGCTGCCCAGTGGACCAGCTTCAAAAGAAGGGTTAGAACAGGGGTAGGCAATGATTTTTGGTTGGAGTGCCAAAAAACACCACAATGCCTACTTCGGAAGGTGCCAGAGTGCCAGCATGGCAGAAAAACAAAATGAGGGCAAGGAGTACATGGCAGGATGCCCTGCTTGTGCCCTGTGGCCCCCACCCAAAGAAATGCACCTCACTGATCTCAGGAACCACATGATCCAAACAGACAGGCTTTTACAGAAACGTGAGCCTGGCCCTGCTGAGTTAATCAAGCCACATCAAAACTAGGGCAGACTCAGAAGCATGGGTGACTGGTGCCTCCTGTGTCAGGGTGGGCACGTGTCCCCGAGAGGCCAGTCAGTGACTGGGGGGGTCCCCCCACATCACCACTGTTACCAGAAATGCCAGCGGCACTTCTCCCGGTGCCCCCACTCTCCAGCCAGCACTCGCAGGGGGTCACCAGTACTCCCGCCTGCCCCTCCGCCCATCACCTAAGTGGGGAGCGCTGGCTGTCAGGGGGTGCACCAGCACTCGCAGGGGGTACACATGCGATGTTCTCCCTTTTCCCTCATTTTATTATAAAACTGTATCCTTTGTATGGGTAACAAACTCACCTTTTTCTTGCATGCTTATATGCTGCATCCACCAGCTGCTTGGCTTCATTAACACTACTCAGAATGGCTGGAGCTGACAGTACCGCTGGGATATCTAGCCCAAAGAGAAGCATGTTCAGAACATGAGGGCAACTCACTGCACGGAAAGGAAAATAGTTTTTCTTGCCTCACGCTTTCAATCTACAAGATTACCCCTTGGGCACTTAAAGCCACACCTGAGTTTGGATTAATACTCTAAATATGCCATTTGAATGGCTGTTCAGTGGTAAGTGATAAATCTAGGACCTAATAAGTCTCACTAGTTTAAAAAAAAAAAGTGCTTTCCTTCTCTTCTCACAACACCCATGCTTGGAATTTCCTGGGATCTGAAAGCCCAACAAGCCGAGACCCAGAGCAGCTCTTCTCAGCATCAGCCTCTGCTACCGGCCAGTATACCACCCAGTATTTCCAGTCCCAAGGGTTCAACAGTGACAAGCCAGGTCAAAATCTCAGAAGAGGTTTATAGTTTCTGTGCTGAGAGATCATTTGCCTTCCGGTTTTTGAGCTTCTGAAGTCTCTCATAACCACTTTTGGCATGCCCAGACAAGTGCACACGTGTATTTCCCTGGGGACAAATAGCACCATCATATATGTGCGTCATTGCTAGTTGTCCTCAGGGAATGCACCTGCACACGTGCTCTGGCATGGAGCAAATTGCCCTGGGTCGGGTAGGGGAGGCAGCCTTGCCTGGGGTCCTAGGTGTCTCCTTGGGCTCTAGGAGGTGATCTGGGCATGTGGACCCTGGCTGGCAATGAAGCATGGCTCTGGCTGGCCAGGCTCTGGTTTCAGGTGGCACACATTGCTGCCACGTGCCCCGTGCCACTTTTTTTTGGTGTTCTTTTTTTTTAATACCGGGATTTCCCGGTATCTAAATTTGGCTCTATGCTGCAAACACATAGAGCGGAGAACCAAATCACATGTGTGGGGTACATTTTGTGGTACCCCCAAAGCCTACGAGGTTCCACAAAGCTCATGAGCGTGCTCATGTGGATGTGCCCTTTGATTTTACAATTTAACCTGAAGTCCAGGTCAAGTAGTTGAGGGTCTTTTTAAACATTGCTCTTTGAGCTGTTCAAATGCTGATGAGTGTTTGTGCTAGCTCTAGTATGAAACAACCACATGTTCAAGCTAGCAAGGGCCTTGAGGACTAAAAGATAAGAATTCCCCGCTCTGCCCCTCCCCTCCCTTCCGGGCTCCTCCCTGTTTCCTCCACCCCTAGAAGTAAACCCTGTCCCTCAGGATTCCCACATGCCCCTGAGGCTCCCCCCTTCTTCCTCAGCCCTTGCAGCTCACCTGTGCACCCTGTGTCTGCCATCTTACTTGTGGCTACCTGCCGAGCCCAGAAAGTGGCAGCAGTGGCAGCTGGGCAGGCTCCCCTTCCCTGCTTGCTCACCTGGGACAGTGCTGGCAGCCACAAGTGGAAGGAAGCAAGAGAGGGAATCTGAGTGAACTGCTTGGGGGAACTGCTCTCAGTGGGCACTACCATATATCTTATTCAGATGAGCTGCACTAACCTATCCTTGTGGTAAGTTCCCATAAGCATTTTTGGCACCAGGGGAGGGTGCTGGAGCTTGCTCTGGTCTCTCTGAGTGCTGCCCCAGTATTACAATACCTCCAAAACTGGTGCTTGCTCGCTTCTGGGGGAGCAAGTGCCCCCTTGTTTTAAGGCCTCGCCCCTCCCCCCACACAAAAGTTCCCATCAGCATGTTTGCCCAATGTGGGTCGTGTATTTTATAGTCGTGCTAAGTGTTGTCTGCACTTAATCAACTTCAAAGTTGGTTTCCATTATGGAACATATACTCAGACAATGTATTTAATTCAGCTTCTTTGTGTGTAAATGTAAGATGAGGGTCTTCTTTCCCCGTGCTTATTGGCAGGAAAAAAATCTCATCTTGTATTTGAGTAAATATGGTAATAAGTGACAGGTTTAAAACTAACAAGCGCAAGTTCTTTTTTATGCAACGTATAGCTACCATGTGGAATTCATTGCTACAAGACAGGTAACATAGCAAGGTTCAAAAAGGGACTGGAGAAATTCATGGGTGATAGATCTATTTAATAGCTATTGAACAGAATGGTGGAACATGTTTCCTCCAGCATCAGGAGGATGCATCTCATGTAGATAAAGCATCTCATGTAGACACACCCACAGTGTTATTTCTGTAAGTAGTCTGGAGATGCGTGGCTGACAGTCTGAATGAGGCCATTTGATTTCAGTCCCACTAGGAATAAGGAGAGTTTTGAATAAGGAGAAATGAGAAAGGTTGAAGCCAGGAATGAAGATTACCCAGAGCTTTTAATAATCTGAGCTCCTCCAGACTCAGACTGAAATTCTTAGTATCGACAGCACAGCTCTGCCTGCATAAGATGCTGTTTCTCTGGCTTTACTACCACTGGTCTGGCACTCTTCACAGGAATGCTGAGGCAGATGCGGAGGGGCTGGGAAGCTTCACGTTTCAGAGATGAGCAAAGAATAGGAGTGACAGAAACATGCTCTAGCCATAAGCAAAACTGAAGAAGTGACAGAAGCAATGCCAGGGAGGATCCGGTGGGGAGGGGGAGGAGGCTACGGAAGAGCTGAGGGCAAAGGCAAGCCCATGAAGAAGTAAATGAAGAATGTAGAAGTAGCTAGGGAGAAAGGAAGGGGCTGGACATGTTCAAACCCCAGGGTGCTGAGGGAATTGTCAGGGGTTATCGCGGGGCCCCCAGCATGGCTTTACAAGCACTTGTGGTGCTCTGGCCAGGTGCCGGACAACTGAAAGAGGGCCAGTGTGGCCCCCATTTTTAAAAAAGGGAAGAGGGAGGACCTGGGCAACTGCAGGCCCATTAGTCTTACTTCAATCCTGGGGAAACTGTTTGAGAAGATTATCAAGGAGCACATCTGTGATGGGCCAGCAGCAGGGATCATGCTCAAGGGAAACCAGCATGGTTTCATTAGGAGCAGGTCCTGTCAGACCAACCTGATTGCCTTCTACAATCAGGTCACGAAATCATCAGATGCAGGTGTCGTGGTGGATCTAGTCTTTCTGGACTTCAGGAACGCCTTTGACACTGTCTCCCACCCCATTCTCATTAAAACCTAGGTGACTGTGACACTGATACCTACACAGTCAGATGGATTGAAAATTGGCTGAGGGGTTGTACTCAGAGAGTGGTTGATGGGGTAATGGGGTGAAGAGCAGCCTGTTTAAATTCGCAGACAACACCAAGATTTGGGGTGAGGTGGGCACGCTAGAAGGGAAGGACAGATGAGAATAGGATGGGGTTTCATGTGGATAAATGCAGGGTGCTGCACCTTGGGAGAAGGAATCCACAGCATGCATACAGGCTGGGGAGTTCCTCTCTTGAAAGCACAGAGGCAAAACGGGATCTTGGAGTCATTATTGACTCCAAAGATGAACATGAGCTGCCAATGCCAGACAGCAGCCAGCAAGGCCAGCCATATCTTGTCATGCATCCAAAGGTGCATCTCAAGCCAGTCCAGAGAAGTAATACTCCCCCTCTATGCAACTTTGGTCAGGTCACAGTTGGAGTAGTGTGTCCAGTTCCGGGTGCCGCACTTGAAAAGGGATGTGGGCAGCCTGGAGAGGGTTCAGAGGAGGGCCACCCGCTTGGTGAGAGACCAGCAGGACAGGCCCTATGAGGAGAGACTGAAGGACCTGAACCTGTTCAGCCTCAGCAAGAGAAGGCTGAGGGGGGTCCTATTGGCTGCCTACAAATTCATCAGGGGAGATAACAACAAACAGGAAGATCCCTTTTCTCCCCAGAAACACCTGGTGCAATGAGGAACAATGGTAATAAGCTGATGGAGAGTAGGTTTATTTTAGAGATCAGAAGGCAATATTTTACAGTTAGGGTGGCCAAAATCTGGAACCAACTTCCCAGGGAAGTGGTCCTCGCCTCTACCTTGGGCAAATTTAAGAGGAGGTTGGATGATCACCTCTCTGGGGCCTTGTGAACCCAGCATTCATTCCTGCCTGTAGCAGGGGGTCAGGCTAGATGATCTGTCTGTTCAGGTCTCTCCTGACCCTAGCTACTATGAAACTATGACAGATTACAGCAGGACTTGGACAGGTTACAGAGGTGGGCAAATGAAAACAGGATGGGATTCAGTACTGACAAGTGCAGAGTGCTGCACTTGGGCAGTACGAACCAGCAGCATACCTAGAGGCTGTGGAACTCCCTCCTCGAAAGCATGGTGGCAGAAACAAATCTTGGAGTCATTATTGACTCCAAGATGAACATGGGCCAACAATGCAAGAACATGGTCAGTAGGGCTAACCATACCTTGTCCTGCATCCACAGATGCATCATAAGCAGGGCCAAGGAGGTGATCCTCCCCCTCTATGAGACATTGGTCAGGCCACAGTTGGAGTACTGCGTCCAGTTCTGGGCGCCGTGCTTCAGGATGGTTGTGGACAGCATTGAGAGGGTCCAAAGGAGGGCCACTTGCATGATTCGGGGACAGCAGGGCAGACCCTATGAGGAGAGGCTACAGGACCTTAACCTGTTCAGCCTTCGCAAGAGAAGGCTGAGGGGAGACCTGGTGGCCGTTTATAAACTTACTAGGGGGAACCAGCAGGGTTTGAGAAACACTTTGTTCCCCCGAGACCCTCCCAGAGTAACAAGGAATAATGGCCATGAGCTGCTAGGGAGTAGGTTTAGACTAGACATCAGGAGACGCTACTTCACAGTCAGGGCAGCTAGGATCTGGAACCAACTTCCAAGGGAAGTGGTGATGGCTCCTACCCTGGGGGGGTCTTTAAAAGAAGGGTCGATGTTTACCTGGCTAGGGTCACCTGAGCCCAGTTTTCTCTCCTGCCCAGGGCAAGGGGTTGGACTAGAAGATCTACAAGGCCCCTTCTGACTCTACATCTATGAATCTATGAAAGGGATGAAGGAACTGGAGAGGCAGAGAAAACAGTGCAGCAAAGCTCTCATGGCTTTCAGGTGCCTCTTCATGCTTTTTTGCTTTTAATAGTTTCCCTGACAGGTGCCCCCCATGTACAATAGCAGCCAAATGTGGGTGTTGGGGAGATTTAAATATAGTCTCTATTTGCAGTAAACTCCTTAGTCGGCCTGCTGCCAGCCATGGCATCAGCTGCTTCTGACACCTGGAAGTTGCTCCAGGCAACCACATTGTGTAAAGCAGGGGTGAACAAAGTCCAACCCACAGTCATGCCTGCAGCAGACTCTATTTCCCAGCAGCCCCTGCCCATGTCACTGCAGCTGGTTTCCATGGAGGCCCCAGGAGCAGTAGATACATAACAGCAGGGGGCTAGGTTTTCCATGGAGACCAACCCCAGTAGCACTGGCAAGGCAGAGTGGGGAGCTGCTCCAGGGCTGGGATCTTGCAGCAATGACAGCGTGGTCTGAAGCTGGGGCAGAGATGCGATTAGAGCACTCTTGGAGCTGCTCCAAAGAGAAGAACATGGTGAAGGGGATATAACCATAGGAGTCTGTTACAGACCTCTTAACCAGGAGGAAAAGCTTGACCACAAATTCTCTAGGGAACTAGCTGAGGCTGCCTGCTCTTGGTGCATGGTTGTTATGGGTGACTTCAACCACACCCCTGGAGCATGTGTAAAAGAGCCCTAAGCTTCTTGAAAACTCACAGCGAAAGCATATTCCTTAAATATATGCTGTACTTTGGATGGAGTGAGGCATCATAGTCTGGTTGAGAGGCCTACACAGATATACTCGTGGATCCACACTCAAAACGTTATGCCCATAAAACAGAGCATCAGCAACAGAAGAAAGGAGGCAATACCATCTGAGGAGGAACCACATGCTTGAACCAGGCTCAGGGTCACCAGGAATCCTAAAATGATGATACATGGCTTCACTCCTGGAAAGAAATACAAATATACCTGGGTTATTAACAATGAAAGAGGCAAAAGACCTGTGTGTTTCATGCACTGCTCAAAGAGATTGACATCCATGGACTGCCTTGAGTGTCATTATCAGAACTCAAGGAGAAAATATGGAACCAGAACTAATGAAGTCTGCAGGCTGGTGAAGAGCTAAAGAATGAGGACAGTTGGTCAAAGACAGAGAGGGACTCGGTTTGCTTGGCAAGTGGCCCACAATCGTTACTCTACAAGCTCATGCTCACTAATGAGGCACTATCCTGGGGAGGGAAGGGGAGGAGAGGTGATTGCAACACCCTTGGTAGCTGCCCAGCCTCAGCTCAGTTTATCTCTCTGAGGGTATCTCCCCTTTCTCGCTTGCCATGACTTGATGTTGTGTTCTGCATCTAAGGGAGGCTGCCTCAGAGTTTTCTGAACTAGGCCCCAGTCTCTGATCCGTAGGCTAGCTAACATCTGGGACACCTGAATGCATTTGTTGGTACTCGGCCCTTCCGACCACAGTCCCACCACCTAGGCCCACTGTACCAGACCTGAAGCTTGGTTCCCAGCCTTGTCTTGGCCCACTGCAAACCTGGTCTGTCCCGCTTGGGGCTCCAGGCTCATTGGCCCGCATACTGCACCGTGCTCCTAGCCTGCTGCTTTCCCACAATGCCTTGAGCCTGCCCCCAGCAGTGCTCAGGTCTGATAAATGCCCCTAGGGCACTGGTGGGACCTTGAAACCACCCCTTTTAGTCCCAAACCCAAGCCACCAGTCGTAAACTGTTAGCCAAAAGAAAAGCCCCCTGGCAATAACCTAAACTTTCCCCTTCTGGGCAACTGAATAGCACTAAACAGAAAAAACAGATTGAATTTTATTAGTAGATGTTTAGGATTGTGAATCCAAAAAGATGACAAAAGCCAGTAGGGAAATACAAATCGCCCGAGCAAGGGACTAACATTAGAGGGATGGGGATGAGTAGGGGAATGCAACTAGGTTACAGAAAATACAATGTTAGCCAGCTAGGCCCGACAGTGGGGGGCAGAAGGGGAGGGGGAGGGGAAAAGGGAGTGAGGGAGGGCGTTTGTGACACTGAGAGAGAAAGAAGATAGATACACACAAAGCCATACAATGGTCCACAATGGTGGAGGAAGTAGGTTGAAGAAAATGTCTTAGTCCATATACAGTCTCATTGCGGGGGGTCCTCTTCGTGTGGAGCGGGGTGGTCCGTTGCTGAAGAATCCTCTTGAAGTTAAGTCCATCTGGTGTGGAGGGGTTCAGGCAGTCCCCTCTGGGTCTGGTCCAGTGATGGTCCATCTGGTGGGGTTGGAATACTAGCAGTGGCTTGTGATGTGCTGCACGTAGATGTTACGGGACCAGCAAATGGTGTCGAACACCATGGGGCACAGCATCTGCTTGGCGTAGCAGTGGGAGATGCGGCAGGCATGCAGGATGCTCTCATTGCTGGGGTCCCAGGCTTTGAGCGTTCCCACGATGACTGCTTCGAGCATCACATTGTAGCCATGGCCCCTCAAGATGTCCGCCAGTGGGGTGTACTTCTGCTGCTTGCAAGTACACCATCCCTTTAACCCACACGAATGGCTCCCCCACAAGCGGGAGGGCAGGCAAGCACCCAAGGCAGCAATCTGGATGTGGGATTAGGCTTCTGGATTAGGGCTTCCTGGGGGCTCACAAAGTCTGGCCAGTAGCTCAGCAGCTCTCCAGGCGCCCCTCAGCTACCTCCCACCAAGGAGCTTTGGCAGGGCCTGTATTAATAGGGCTTTCTGGCCTCTTCCCCTCGGGTCACTTTCCTGTCGTAGTCCATCTCAGGCAGCTGCAGGGCTCCTTGCTGCTGCTGGCTCTGGTAAGTGCTTGTTCCAGTTTTATCTTTGAGGGCCTCGACATCCAAACTTCTGAGCTTTTGGAAGTCAGTTTTCCTAAAGTGGAGGATTTCCGCATTGCTGACTGATCTGCCAACTTTGCGATGGATAATGAAGTTGATCAAATTGTGATCACTGTTTCTGAGCTCTCCTTTGATGCTCAGATTGCTCAGTAGATCATCCCCTTTGGCCAGAACCAGATCTAGCAGCGCCTCGCCACTTGTCAGCCCGAGGAGTTCTTGAGTCTGAGCTCGTTAATGCAGGTGAGGAAGCTACGCGACTGATCATATTTGGCTGAATGCTCCTCCCATGAGATGTCAGGGTGGTTGAAATCATCCATGACAACCATGCACTGAGAACATACAGTCTCAGCTGAATTTGTGGTCAAGCTCTTCCTCCTGGTTAGGAGGTCTGTAACAGACTCCTATGCTTATATCCCCTTCACCACGTTCTCCTCATATTTTGACCCAGAGGGTTTCAAGTTGCCCTTCTTGGGTGCCAATGTCAGTTAGCAGGGAAGCGTACTGCTCCTTGACCTAGAGAGTTACACCCCTGCCCTTCCTCTCAACTCAGTCCCTCTTGTACAAGGTATAGCCATCTATACCTGTAGTTCAGTCATAGGTAAAGTTCCACTAGGTCTCCATTATCACCATGAGAGTGTATTTGTTATTGCTTATCAGGAGAACGAGTTCCTCCTGTTTATTCTCCATGTTCCTGGGGGGGAAAAGGGGAGGGGGCGGGAACTAAATTCAAAACACCCAATAATAGATTGTCCTACCAGCTGGCCTTCAATCTGTGACATGCTTGAGTGACTCTTAGAGCTCAAGACATGTCCATCTCAAACCATGAGCTTCATCGGACAGAAGCAGAATGGAATGACATTGAAAGCATGACAATTGCACCAAAGCCTGTTAATGCAACTGTCCCAGGGGAGCTGGGATGCCGGGAGGCCCCCCGGGCAGCAAAGGGTCCTGCTTATCTCCTGCAGGGCCAGCAGATCTGAGGGAGGTCCATGTGCTGAGAATGCTGGCACAGGTTGTCAGCTGGGCATTTATCCGGCTGCAGCAAAGCAGCGGGGGCGAGGGACGCCTTCCAGGAGGAACAAAAGGCAGCCCTGCCGAGGCAACAGGGCAGCTGAGCGGAGGAAGCTGGAGCAAGAAGCCTCAGCAAGCGGGGAGTCAGCTGCCACCCGTGGAGTGCAGGAAGGAAAGAGGCGGAGCCAAACCCGGCTCCGAGAGATGGAGCGGAGCAGCTGGCAGCAGTGCTGGTGGAAAAGCCAGCACTGTGATTATCAGCTTAGCTGGTGGGGAAACCGGCGGCAGCGCTGGTAGCAGGACCGGAGGAGGAGCTGGTGGGAGCTTAGTCAGCATAGCTGGGGAAGGAGCCAGCGGCAATGCTGGCGATAGAGCCGGAGGATGGGCAGAGAGGGCCCCAGGCAGCCTAGCTAGGGAAGGGATCAGCCGCAGCACTGGCAATAGGGCCGGGGGAGGAGCTAGCTGGATCCCAGACCGCAGAGCTGGTAGCGAAGGCAGCTGTGGCGTAAGCAGCAGGAGCGGCGGCGAGGCCAGCCGCATCGAGAGAGGGGGCATCGGTGAGGGAGCCAAGTGCCCCATACAGAGGGGAGCCGGCAGTAGATATGGTAACCTCACAGACCGCTGGAGCAACGCAAGTACCAGGCCGGAGGGGCCGGGCTGGTGTCCCTATAGGCAGTACACCCAGCCTGAAGACCGTTGTTGATGGCCAGCGTATTGAGGTGAGAAGGTGGCAAGCCAGGACGACGTTGAGGCCATAGGAGGTAGAGCCTAAGGTAGCGAGTGGCCAGGGTGTAGGGGTGGACGGAGCCCCGAGGTTACCAGCCGAGGAACACACCGACACCGGTGGATACCTCAAGGGAGGACCCCCCACTGAAGGTACCATCAAAGTCATGGCAGACGAGTTCAGGAGTTCCCCCTGATACCAGCAGGGGTAACCTCCAGGGTGCACTCACGAAGCCAGGGCACACGAAACCTTGAGCCTGGCCAAAGGCGGCGTGGGAACACCTGGTAGAGCAGAGAAGAGTACAGTAACAACAAAGATTCTTCAATATGAACAACTAATAATACTTTATTTATGGTGCTTGGTTAAAATGCCAATTGGAAACAGCAAAAGCCTTATCCCATTTAGCTCAAAAGCTTAAGGAATTTATAGAAACAAAGACACGTTTTCAAAAGTGAAAGATCAGATGATAAATTAGACTCTCTTCTTAAAGCTCTGAAATCTCCAGAGAAAGAAAGATATCTGAACAAATAAGAGACCCCCAAAATATAAGGCCATATCTTGAGTCATTTACAGATAAGCCACATCTCAGTAAAAGGAAAACCTATTTAAAATACTGGGAACGCCAAAAATAAAATGCCATGCTGAAATTGTATCAACTGGCAAAAAATTGTAATGGCAGTTCCAGCTACACAAATCAGTGTTAAAAGAGCATTTTCAGGTCTTAGATTTATCCTATCCAGAACAGAGGTCCAATATGACAGAGCAGATACTAGGTGTTATTTTAGTTCACCCAAACAAGTTGTTCATGAAAAAATAATTGTTTTGGCAACACAAAAACCCTGGCATTCATGTAAAGTTGAAGCCAAATGCAGGCAAATTTCATAGTGTCATGGTTTCCCAGTGCTTAGGGTCAGAAGGGACCTAAACAGATCATCAGGTCCAACCCCCTGTCCCGGGCAGGAATGGGTGCCATGGTCATATCAACCCAGCCAAATTTCTCTCCAGCCTCCTCTTGAAGACCCCCAAGGTAGGAGAGAGCACCACCTCACTTGGGAGCCCATTCCAGAACCTGGCAGCCCTAACCAAGTAATGTCTCCTGATGTCCAGCCTCAACCTTCTCTGTAATGACTTGTGGCCGTTATTCCTAGTAACCCTGGGTGGTGCCCAGGGGAACAGAACCTCCCCCAATTCTCCCTGGTGTCCCCTGGTAAGTTTGTAAACAACCACCAGATCCCTTCTCAGCCTTCTCTTGTGGAGGCTGAATAGGTTCAGGCCCTTTAGCCTTTCCTCGTGCAGCTTGCCCCACTGCCCCTTGACCATGCGAGTGGCCCTCCTCTGGACCCACATCCCTGTTGAAGTGCAGCACCCAGAACTAGACACAGTACTCCAGCTGACCATCAATGCAAAGAGGGGAAGGATCACCTCCCTGGACCTGCTTGTGATGCATCTGTAGATGCACGACAAGGTGCAGTTAGCCTTATTGACCGCTTCCTTGCATAGACAGCTCATGTTCATCCTGGAGTCAACAATGACGCCAAGGTCCCTTTCTGCCACCATGTTGACAAGAAGAGTGTTTCCTAGTCTATAGCTGTGTTGCTGGTTCCTTCTCCCTGGATGCAATACCCTGCACTTACCTGCAGCGAATTCCATCCTATTCTTATCCGTCCACCTCTGTAACCTGTCTAGATCTAGCTGGATTCTCTCCCTCCCCTCCAGCATGCCCACCTCACCCCACAACTTGGTGTCGTCAGTGAATTTGGACAGCGTGCTTTCCACACCCACATCCAGATCGCTGATAAAGACGTCGAACAGTACAGGCCCCAGGACTGAGCCCTGGGGGACTCCACTGCCCACATCCCTCCAGGTCAAAAATGACCCATCCGCCACCACTCTTTGGGTGTGACCATCTAACCAGTTTGCCACCCATCTGACTGTGTAGGCATCAGTGCTGCAGTCACCTAGGTTTTTTAAGAGAATGCAGTGGGAAACTGTGTCAAAGGCCTTCTTAAAGTCCAGGAAGATGACATCTACCCCAACACCCTCATCCAGGGACTTTGTGACCTGATCATAAAAAGAAACCAGGTTAGTCAGGCAGGACCTGCCCTCAATGAACCCATGCTGGTTGCCCCTGAGCATTACCTCCCCTGCAGGGCCCTTGCAGATGTACTCCTTGATAATTTTCTCAAAGGTCTCCCCAAGGACCGAGGTAAGACTGACTGGCCTATAAATGTCGGGGTCCTCCTTTCTCCACTTCTTGTAAATGGGGACCACATTGGCTCTTTTCCAATCCTCTGGTACATGGCCAGTGCCCCACGAGCACTCATAGACCCCCGCCAATTCCCTCAGCACCCTTGGGTGAAAACATCTGGACCTACTGATTTAAACACATCCAACCCCTCCAAAAGTTCCCTAAGTCATCCCTGACCCTAGGCATGGTGGTGCCTCCCCTGGGTCCATCCGCAATTCTAGTAGGAGAAATGTCCTGGTCCCTGTTCAGGAATATGGAGGCAAAAAAGAGGCCTTTACTTGTATAAACTTCTAAATGAGTATTATAGATTTTCTAATGTTTCTGCTTGAAAATCCTATTTCTTATTCTGAAATACATGAGAGAAATTTTGGTTTAAATCAGTAACAAACCTTTTCTCTCTGTCTTTTTTTTTTTGTGGCTTGCACTGGAACTGAACCCAAACTTATTGACTATACCTGAACTGAACACAAATAAATACTGGGTTGATTCCCTGAATTTCAGGGGTTTAACAGCAAATATAGTAAAAAAAGTTTGGTCATCAGTCAAAAGTTTGCAGTAAAAGGAAAATGTTCTTGAGTTGGCATCCCTACTTGACTGCTGCAATAGGTTTACACTGTGCTGCCACTCCCCCTCCCCCCCATTCTGGAACAGACTGCCAAAAAAGCCTATCTGTGACCCAGCAGTGTTATAGATGACAGGACTCAGCAGCTGGAAAAGCATGTGGCTGGGGGCAGGAAGGGTCTAGGGGAAGACAGACAGAAGGCTTCGTGCAGAGTGCTGCACTCCTGCTTGGTTATCGGGTTGGCACTTTTATACCCTGTGCTTTAAGGTTGCATTCTGCTTGTTTTTAGCCACAGGGTTTGAATCAGGTCCAGTTGCTTGACATTTTTACAGACGGCTCAAGTTTGTTTGGGATTTTTTTACAGATTTTATGCAAAGACACTTTTAGCTTGACTTTTTTTTAACTGACAGCCCATAACCTCTGGCAACTCTGGCTATACAAGGGACTCAAGAGGTAAAGCACAGGTTTCCTGATAGGGAAACTTGCTCTCCAATGTTTGCAGTATAACTGTTGTGAAGTAGCAGCTCTGGCTTTTGAGGGCTGCTCATGGACCCAAAGGGTGCATCCAGATGAGAGTGCATGTGCAGCATATAGTGCCACAGACACATGTGGGGTGCCACAAACTGCACATGCAGGCATTTGCTGCACTGGTAATTTGTGGCATGGCAGGGTTTTTTTTGACACTGGGAGATCCTGATGTCAAAAAAACCTGTACCTGAAAAAAGCAGGGCAGTGCATGTGACACCACCTGAAACTGGAGCCTAGCCAGCTGGAGTTGCACTCTGGATGCTGGTCAGGCTCTGTGCACTGGATCGCCACTGCTGCAGCCCTAGGAGGCCCCCAGGACCCAGGTAAGATTGCTGGGACCAGCCCAGGTGCTGGTTCTGGCCTTCCCAACCCCACTTGGGGCAACCCACTGTGTATCATAGCATGCGTGCACAGGTATTCCCAGGGGACAAATAGCAGTGGTACAACTATGTGCCTTTGCTATTTATCCCCAGGGAAACACACGTGCATGTTTGTGCACCGTAGTGTATGGACTGCAGGTAACAAAGGGAACAGACACAAAGTGGAATTTCTAGGGTATCGTTGGATTAACATGGATTACTCCTGCCTCAAGAGGACCTTAGACAGCGTTCTTGCTCTGAGTCTTCCTTCCCTGCTGTCTTTGTCTCTCACAGCCCAGTCACAGGCAGGAAGAATTTGTGATTGGGAAGGAAGAAGGAGGTTATAAATAAGGAGGAGATAGCTGGATGGCAAGGTCTCAGTACTCTGGCCATGAACAACTACAGCCAGATATGTAGATTTTAAGCCCAGAAAACACCATCAGGCAATCTAGTTTAACGTTATGTGAGAGGCAAGGGTTTTATGGGTGATATCTTTCATTGGACCGACTTCACAGTTGGGATAGACTTAGCCCTGCCAAATATACGGGTAAAGGCGTGATGGGATCTGATGTGCAATCCACACAATCACACTTGATGCCATGCCACACATGCATGTTAGGAGGTGTGATTGTGGGATCAAGCATCAGATCCCATCACACCTTATTGCCAGAGCAGAGGGATCCCAGATTCCCTCGGAACTAGTAAGTAGAAAGCTTCCCTGGCTGGGAGCCCCATCAGCTGATCTGGCCTCCCAGCCACAGCAGTGCACCATGCATCCCTGAGGTTGGGAGCTCACAGCTGATGGGGGTCCTAGGTGGAGGGATGTACCTGGCCACATGTTCAATTACTGGTGTGATAGGAACCAGCTGAACACAAATTATTACACATTTTTGTGGAACAACTTTGTGACTTGTTCCTTGTTTTAGTCAGTTAATTACATTTAACTCCCTGGTTTAACTAGTTAATCACATCTTAAGTGTAAGGTATGGCAGGAGCCTTAGACAAGCCATAAAGGTGACCTGAAGAAGCATTTTGAAAACTTGTCTAAGTCTATCCCAATCATGCAGTTGATCCAATAAAAGATATCACCCACAAAAATTCTTGCCTCTTGCATATTTCCTGGCCTATCTTGGCTACAATACCATTCCAGCACTAATCTAATGTTAGTCATTGGTTAAATCACAGACTATGACATTTACCTAGTTCTGCTTGCACTGAGCACCAAACCTTATGTATCTGCCAGAGTAGCATCTTGTCTGGGTCCAAGCACAGCAGGAGGTAGAGAATCTACCACTTTGCCATTTAACTTGTTCTAGCATTTCATCACTCTTCTGTCAAAGTGCGTGTTTTACTTCTAATTCTGAAGAAGAATATCTTGCATTCAAAAGCTGTAACTTTATTCCAACTATGAGGATAGTCTAATAAACAATATCACCTAAAGAATGGGGTATCACCTAAATAAAAGGATATCGTCCTTGCCTCTTGCATGATTCCTGGACCAGCATGGTATAACATCACTCTAACATTACTTCTAAATTGATTTTCTCCTTCTTCAGTTTCCTTGCTCTCCTTTCAACATTAGACGAAAGAGGTTTTTATTTCCTCTCCCAGGAGCTCATATATATACCAATCAAATCACCTGACTCCTCCCGGATCTGCAGCCAGGGTGAGCTAGAGCCCCAGCAGCATAAAAACCTGCCCTGGCCAGCAGTAGGACACCAAGTGACAGGACCTGCTTGGCGAGGGCACGGCTGGGGCACCCCAGTGGCTGAATCTGTGCTCCATCCTCATCCCACAAGCCACTAGGGACCTCAGCTGATGGCTCCTCCATGGAGCTGTTGCCATGGGTGTGTATGTGGCAAGCTTCACAGACACCCTGGTGTCCTGCCCCTTCTGTGGGCAGAGGGAGACCCTGGCGCACATGCCCCTCAAGTGCACCAGGCTGCAGCCTCTCCACCTCCACCACCAGAACCTCTTCCTGAGGTTTTGGTTGGATTTCATCCCCCACTTTTTTGGTTTTGATCACCCCATCCATGGCCTCACTGAGTCCTGGGACCTCCTGGTCAACCTCTTCCTTGCCCTGGCCAAGTGAGCCCTGTACTTGACCAGAAAGGAGGCTCTGGCCGGGAATGTGCCCAGAAACTGTGGGACTGCTTTCCTTTCACTTGTCCATGCATGTTTCTGGGTAGAGCACCAGTGGGCAGTGTCTACTGGCTCCTTGGATGCCTTTGAGGACTGGTGAGTGCAGCCCCAGGGGACTCTGCTCAGTGTCCGCCTCAGGCGCACTCATTTTCACAGTTTGACCCTTTCACCCTCACGTCACTCCTATCCTGTTTTTTGCCTTTGTTGTCCCAAATATTTTGTTGTAGCATTCACCCCATACTATAAGACCTACTAGTTAGCCAGGTGGGCCTTAGATCCCACAGTATTTTAATGTTACAAATAGACAGGACCTTCTGGGGCACCAAGTTGTAGGACCTTCTGAGGCACCTGCTCAGTGAAGGCATGGCTGGGGCAGCCCAGTGGCAGAGTCTGTACTCTATCTTCACCCCCTGAGCCACTGGGGACCTCAGCTGGTGGCTCCTCCTTTTTGTTTTTGGTCACCCTATCTGCAGCCCCACCTAGTCTCGTGACCTCCCGGTCAACCTCCTTCTGGCCCTGGCCAAGTGGGACCCATACTTGACCAGGAAGGAGGCTGTGGCCAGGAAGGCGCCCAGAGACTGCACCTCTCACTTGTCCATGCATGTTTCCAGGCAGAGCACCAGTGGGCAGCATCCACCAGCTCCTTGGATGCCTTTGAGGACCAGTGAGTATGGGGGGCTCTGCTCGGTATCCCCCTCTGGAGAACTTATTTTCACATTTTGACCCTTTGAACCCCCACATAACTCCTATCCTGTTTTTGCTTTTGTTGTCCCAAGAACTTAATTGTATCTATCATACTTTGGCCCCACAAAGGGGCTTTTAGCTGTGTGGGCCTTAATATGAAAGATACAAATAGACAGGACCTTCTGGGGCCTGGGCAATTAGTATCTGGGGACACTACCTCTTGTGCCAAATGGACTGCTGAAGCAGCATCCCAAATTCGCTTTTTAAAATATCCCCCAATCCATGTTCTTCCACAATTACAAAAAAAGACAGGGTGAGTGGGATTGTCTCCAGCCTTGGGAGGCTGGAGATGAGCAGGAGACTGAACAGGAGGCTGGAGACAAGCAGGGAAATGAGCAGGAGACTGGAGATGAGCAGGGGAACATATCCAGCTCATCTCCAGGGGCTGGTCTCCAGTCTCCTGCTCATTCTCCTGCTTGTCTCCAGCCCCTTGCTCGTTCTTCTGCTTTTTCTCCAGTCCTCCCAAGGCTTGGCTGGGGGTGGGGGAGATGTCTGGGGCATCCCTTGGCTGCCCTTCTTGTGGCCGTCTTCAGGCCCCGGAGGAGCGGCTGCAGGAGCTCCAGGCAGAGGTGAGCAGGCTACGGGGGATCCAGGCGGCAGAGGATGAAATTGACATGTACTTCTGTTCTCTGCAGGGCTAGAAACCTACTGAGGAGCCCCCCAGAACTAGAAGAGTGACTCATCGGTGGCAGCAAGTTCCACTTGGACCCAGGGCAGCCCGTGCTGCTTCAGAGCCTGTACCTGAGGTACCACTTAGGAACAGGTATGCGGCCCTGGCCACCCTGGAGGAGACTGCTGAAGAGCACCCCCCTCA
>JAGPOW010000108.1:4097-16680 GCA_030014935.1 Caiman crocodilus
GGTGGGCACATTAGCAGGGAGGGAGAGACTGCAGAAAGACCTGGATAGGTTGCAGGGGTGGGCTAACAAAAACAGGATGCGTTTCAATACTGACAAGTGAAGGGTGCTGCACTTGGGCAGTAGTAACCAGCAGCACACTTATAAGATGGGAAACTCCCATCTTGAGAGCACGGAGGCAGAAAGGGATCTTGGAGTCATCACTGACTCCAAGATGAACGTGGGCCGACAATGCAAGGTCACGGTTGGCAGGGCTAACCAGATCCTATTGTGCATCCATGGGTGCATCTCAAGTAGGTCCAAGGAGGTGATCCTCCCCCTCTATGCGACACTGGCTAAGGGACCTGAACCTATTCAGCCTCCAAAAGAGAAGGCTGAGGGGGGATCTAGTGGCAGTCTACAAACTAGTCAGGGGGGACCAGCAGGCATTGGGAGAGTCCCTGTTCCCCCAAGCAATCCCAAGAGTTACAAGAAACAACGGGCACAAGCTAGCAGAGGGTAGTTTCAGGCTAGACACTAGGAAGCGCTGTTGCACTGTCAGGGTGGCTAGGACCTGGATCCAACTTCCAAAAGAAGTGGTGCTGGCTCCTACCCTGAGGGGTTTTAAAAGGAGGCTGGATGAACATCTGGCTGGGGTCATTTGACCCCAGTACTCCTTCCTGCCACGACAGGGGGTTGGACTAGATGATCTCCTCAGGTCCCTTCCAACCATGAAACTATGGATCAGGGCAAAGGGGAGGCTTTTACCTGGAAATGGCTGGGTGCACCTGGCCTTAGGTTCAGTACCTTTGTCCCTCTGTATGGCTAGTATAACCCAGGGACACAGAGCATAAGCACCGTTCTACACAGTCCAGCCTGGCGGGATAAATCAAGCCGTGCTCTGGGCTGACTCACTAGTCCCAGGGCTAGGGCCACCCCCTGCTTACCAGGACCCTGTCTGGCTTGGCTCCATACGCCAGGCAGGAGGATATGGGGCCTCTGTGCTGCCTTCGCTTCCTTCAGCCAGCACTGGACGAGGGCTCAGAGGCCTGTCTGCCAGGCCGGGGCTCGAGCCTCCTGATTCCTAATCCCTGAGCAATGGAAGGGCTGGGCAGGAGTAGGCACCCAGCAGGTTCAGAGCCCAAGCTGACCCCAGGAAAGTCCCAGATTGTCCTGGCCATGTTGGACTGCCCCATTCTGCACTGTTCAGCCCCCTGCAATCCTCACCAGAGTTAGGGGGCTCCTATTTCTCTCCAAACCAAAAAGTGAACAAGCAGAAAACTGCTGCTTGGCAGGTCCTGTTCTGCAAAAGCAAACAACGGGGTGGGACTGAGAGTTGTCCTGGGGCATCCAGAATGAGCAGGGGAAATCACTGAAGCGGGGCGAGGGGGCAGCCACCATGCCAGGGGAGGAGTTTGTTGCCATGAGTTTAGGATTTCAGGGCCATGAAGGACTGACTTCCTGGGACACTGGGGGCTACACAGTCTTGGGACTGTAAATCCCACCCTGGCTTCTTACCATGTGGCTTGCCAGGGTTACCAGACCTGGAGAGGAGGCTATGCACAGTTACTTGTGGGGCTGGGGTCCACGGTTCCCCAGAAGAGCTGTCCAGGGCATCCCATTACCCCACTGGTCTCATATTACCCCAGTGAGTAGAGCTGTACTCGCAGGCTCCCCCAACTCTTAACACACCAATTTCCACTCCTCTCTTCGTTGGGAGCGAACCCAGGCTCCTGCTCCCCAGCTGCCACCCTTGCTTCACCCCACCAGCCCCCACTTTTCCCTCCTCAGGCAGCAAGAGAATCGAGGAGATTTGGAGTGAAATGACAAACGAATTAAAAGATGTAAATACAGCTGGGCTTTCTTTTCTCTGCTCATAGTGATACCATGCAATAACTATTTGATTATCCTTGAGACCGTTTAACATTTCTCGTTCCAGGCACAATAATTGATTTTTTTTCTTTTAAGGACAAACTTATCTTTTTTTAAAAAAAAACAACAGAGCATCACTATGAGGAAGATTGTTTGCATGACTTAATGCATGCCATATTTCAGCAATGTTTAATATCAGAATCTGGAGCCCAAATCTAATTTTTGGTATCTATTTTTTGATGTGCAAGTCTTAATATTTTGGCTTAGATCAGCAACATAAACCTGTGTGGTACCAAACTGATCAAAGATGTAGTTAGGTAAGTTATTCAGGGTAGAGTTTTTGAGACATGCCATTTGGGAGGACGTAGGCCCAGGACAGTTGGGCTGTTCAGAAATTAAAGACTCAGCCAAATATTCAGATTTAAAGATGTCTAGATTTGCTATCAAATTGTGCTTTCAGTCACACGTGTGTCCAAATCTAATGCAATTTCAGCACCCATTCCACTCCACTGCACTGCTGCCCACAGGAGCAACTGGAAGGACTGGGAGCAGTGTCTGCTAACTATTTATTTAGCACCTATCCTTTCCCCATGACTACTTCCATGGATGGCTTAAACCTCCAACACAAGGGAGCACACACAGGGACACGCACACAGTGCAGGAAGCTGAGGAAGACTTTCCAGTGTCAGCCTGGGATGAATATGGGGGTAAAACAAGGCACATCTGGCACTTTGTCTTCTGTTTTGCAGGTCCCAGGGCTGCCTTTGAGCTCAGCTGTTCACGTGGTCCTTGCTGATCAGTCAAAACTCTGGGTTTATTCCTTATTCCTCCAAAGGGCTCTGAGTATTGGTTCTCTTTTCACTCCCTTGAGGAGCAGCCACTCTTCTTGAACTCCCCTCCCGCTCGGGTCATGGTCCCTTCAGGCCTTGCCAACAAGCCTCCTGAGCTTGTCAAAGTCAGCTTTCCTGAAGTCGAGGACTTCTGCTTTGCTGACTGACTTGCCTGCTTTGTGGCAGATGGTGAAGGTGATCAGCTCATGGTCGCTGTCTTCCAGCTTCCCTTCGATTGTTAGGTCACCGATTAAGTCATCCCTTGTTGCCGGTACCAGATCGAACAGTGCCTCTTGGCTGTTCATAGACTTCTTGAGTCAGATGGAGCTCATCTACGCACATGAGGAAACTTTGCGACCATTTGAACGTGGCCAAGTGCTCTTCCCTCTGAGATATCAGGGTAGCTGAAATCTCCCGTGACAACCTTGCACCAGGAGCCTGCAGCCTCAGCCAGTTCCCTGGTGAACTCCTGTCAAGCTCTTGATCTTGGCTAGGAGGTCTGTATTAGACTCTCGCCATTGTGTCTCCTGTGCCTTGTTCGCCATGGATTTCGATCCAGAGAGTCTCCAGTCGTCCCCCTCAGGTGCCAGTGTCAGTTTGCGGGGACATGTAACATAGAGAGCTACTCCCTCGCCCCTTTTGTCCACATGATCTCTCTTCCCACCAATGCAGGTCAAGCAAAACCAGGGAAGTCATCCTCCCACTTTACTCAGCCCTGGTGAGACCGCAGCTGGGGTACTGCGGCTAGTATTGGGCCCCCACTTCAGGAAGGATGTGGAGAAGCTGGAGAGAGTCCAGAGGAGAGCCACGTGCATGACCCAAGGCCTGGAAGGAAGGCTGTACGAGGAGAGGCTGAGGGACTTGGGACTCTTCAGTCTGGAGAGGAGAAGGCTCGGGGGGACTTGATGGCGGTTTACAATTACATAAGATGGGTACATCAGGACCTGGGAGACCGCCTATTCACTATTCACCCCCAAGGGATAACAAGGTCTAACGGCCATAAACTCCAGGAAGGACAATTTAGACTGGATATAAGAAAAAAGGGTCTTTACAGTATATGAGTCCAGGGCCTGGAACAAACTCTCCCCAGAGGTGGTACAAGCACATGCTCTGGACTCCTTTTAAAAACAGGTCGATTTATTTCTTGCTGAGATCACTTGATCCCAGCTGACTTTCTGCCTATGGGGGGGGGGCTGGATCCGATGATCTCATGAGGTCCCTTCCAGCCCCTGATGTCTATGAAACCTATGATCATTTATTCACAATGGGCAGAATTCTGTTTGCCTTAGCCAGACAATTGCCATTTTTATGTGCAGTCTCTGCTGGTTTTGGCCCTGGCTTTACAGGGTGGCTATTATAAGCGCACACGGGTAGGCTGAGCGCATACAGTAGGGTTAGACACTGGCCAAGCACATACAAATCTCCAGGGGCATATACTCAAGCATAAGTCCCAGAGAAACAGTTATAGTGGGAGGAAGAGGATATTTCCATATTTCAGCCCCAAACAATTCAATGGTTTAGGCACTGCCAAGGGAGCAGGGGACCAGAGTTCTGCACCTTGCCCAAAAACCCCTTTGGACTTGCATCTTTCCAACTACTTAGCATAGTCCTCTAACTGCTGCACCACAGGTCAGACGTTACTAAAACCCCGTCTTTGTCATTGCTTTAGAAATTGGCCCCTGGGCAGCCGAAAGAGGGAAGGTATGTGGGGCCAGGAAGAAAGACGCAATCAGAGGGTCCACAGCTCAGTGGAGTGGCTGGTGGCCTGGACGGTTTCTATCTCGGACACATGCTTCCAACGGGACAACGGCTTCTGCACTGCCTTCCATCTATTTTATATAACGTCAAACTAAATGCAAAGGGCAGTGCTTTAACTTCAAAAGAACCTCTGGAGGGGATAATGCCTGAGATAACGACCCCTGTGCTAATTAGCGCACTGGGCTGGGCAGTCAGATGCTTTGAGATGCAGGCTGAAGTGGGAGGGGCCCAGAACCTAGGCCTCCAGCCTCCTGAGTGCCCTAATTACGTATCTTTTGAGATTTAAACACAGTGCGTGCCACCCCCGATGCCCGTCTAACACTCACTGGTCATGGATTTCTGAACACACATATATTTGGGACTTAGACTCAGTTATACATCCGAAATAGGTGCTCATATGTAGCAGCGCAGTTACATATGTGTGTAGCCTCCTGCTCACGCTTAGCATACATACTCATAGAGTGCATAGGGCCCGAGGCCCCTGGCTCCCCTCAGGAAGAGGGCTGTCACCTGAAATGTATAACTTTCCACAGATTCATCTTCTTACGCCCCTCCTGGTAAAAACAGAGGTTGGCACCTGTGACATAAACGCTTATGCATCCAAAGTGCAGGAGTAAGAGATTTACTAATTGTGTGTGAGTGCCAAAAATGCCACTGAGTTGGCTAAAAAAGCTGCCATTTACATGCATGAAGAGAAATAGATTTCCAGCAGGCTCATTGTGTGCCTGTGCATTTACCTTCATGTGCATGTGTGCACACCCACGGATGTGTGTGCAAATGGATTTCGGTTGGATGCTCTTCTCTAACAGTAATTTCAGCGCCACCAGGGCTGAGGCCAATTCAGTGTGGGATGCAGAAACCCCTGTGTTCTGCCTCTTCGTGCCTCACACGGCTACGGGCTGTTTGATACCTGCAGGGCTCACTGAGGAACGTTGGGCAAGGTCTGTTTGGTAGACTCCAGCTCTGGACATGGGCAGAATTGTCCCAGTCCTGGGAAACACCCAGTGTATGGGTTCATGCTGAGTACCTTGTGGCAATCTACTGCAGCACTTGGATTGTCTGAGAACCGTGTGGGGCCAAAGACAGGTGTGGGGATGCAACTGGGGAAGCACAGGCATGGGAAGCAGGGGAGTGGGGCTGGTGTCAGGAATTAATTTTACTCCATGGTCACACTGGTTGAGAATGGGCGGTTGGGGGTAGGGAGCGTTGCCATCCTTTGTCGTGCAAAGCATCTCTCTCTCTTCCTTGAATCCTCAAGCATATTTCAATAACCCTTGCAGCAGCACAACCCTGGCCATCTTTCCCCCCCTGCTTCACCTGTGGAAGGTTAGGGTTCTGTGCCATGTGGTTGTGAGACAGGATTTTAGTAGTAGGTAGGCCAAGGATTTGTATAGGATGGTTTGGCGAGGTATGATCCTGCCTCAGGCAGGGATTGGATTAGACAAGAGGCCCCTCTCGATGATTACATTACTGTTAGTCATATTGGCAGTACTTGTGGAAGGACTTAACCACGGACCAGCACACAGTTGTGCCATGTGTTGAACATGTTTAGGCAACCTGTGTCATGAATCCCTGCTGGCCTTGCAGAGAGGTGCACGGTGCATGCCATTTGCTCCTTTTTATCTCTCTTGTCAAGTAAAACTCCCATTCTCTTCACTTTCTGACAGTGGGAGTTTCTAGTCTCCTGAGACATTCTCACTGCACTTCTCTGAATCCACCCTACCTATGAAATATGAGAAATGGGGAAGATGAGTACAGCACGTAGCACCCAGGTGGGGTGACCAATGCCACACGTCTCAGAGCTGGTTGCGAGCTGCACTGGATAGTCACTACGTGAAACAGGATTCTGCGTCCGTGCGTAACTTCTGGCAAAGTCCTGACGTACCCAGGCAGCACACGTGAAGCTTTCTGCTTCTCTTGTATAGACATGTTCCTTACTCTCAGTGGAGAGCTCGTACACATCTCACACACCCTTAGAAGTGAATTCTACATCACCGTGTACTGCAGGAACGCAAGCCTTCCCTTATACTTCAATAAGCACCTCCAGAGATGAATCCTTGGTGAAATCAAAACCTGCCCTCAGTAGGCAGGCGGGGAATACTTCACACTATCTGAATAGACATGATCAGTGTAGTAAGCAGTGCCCACATGGGCTGACTAGCTCTGTGATGTGTGTAGGCACACATCGATGCATTTGAATACTCTACACTTAAACCTTGAGGTGTCTCAGGCTAGAAACAGATGCCACCAAATGAAATGGAGCAGGATGCATTGCAGCGCAGATGATTTGCTTCATTGGATGAAGCATGCATCACTGGTCACTCTGCCTGTTCCTGCTGCGGACAAGGGGTGATGTATTATCCTGGGGCTTGAGGGACACAGTCCTGCACACTCCGGGAATTCCCATACAGAACTGGCCCCCGCAAGCCCTGGCAATCCCTGGGACATATCTCTGTAAGCAGGGAAGGTCAGAGTGTCTCTGCTTACAGAGACGCAATCCAAGACTGCCCAGGACATGTCTCTGTAAGAGAGGACAGCTGCTCCCAGGGCTTGAGGGGCCTGATCCTGCACAGGAATTGCCAGTGTACAGGATCAGGCAGTTGCCCAGGGTGGCTGGAAAGCATAGGAAGCTCTGGGCTACCCATGTTCTTTAGTCATAAGGTAAACAGAGGTCCATCGCTAAATAATGGCAAAATTTGGTAGTACCTTTGGGGCATCTGTGGCACAACAAGGACAAAGGCTGCCTGTTTGCTTGACTTTTGTGCTGCTGTAGACATTTTTGTGGCATCACAAAGGCAACAAAAGGCAATGTCTGTTTCCACCCTCAGTCTTGGTTTCCCCTTTTTGCTAATAGGTTCTCCAAGAGCTGAGGTCCCAAGAGCTACTTGCAGTGATTTTCTTCCTCTCACACCGCAGAAGTGGACTGATACAGTTAATGCTGAGCCCTGTAAGATTACTTCTTCATGTGAATGTTATTTGGTTTTGATGGGTGATGAACTTCCCTTGCCGCCTTAGTGCCTACTATCTCCTTTTTCAAGTGTGTTGGACAGGATTTCCCTCTGTATGTACCTTCCCAATCGGGTTTTGTCAAACCTTTCTCTACAGTACTAATGGTTCTCCAGCACTCCAAGACTCACACAGCCACAGCAGAAAGGCCAGGTGCACCCTCGAGAGAAGTCAGCATACACACAGCTTGGGACTGGAGCGTGACGTGCAGCCAGGGCCTGGGGCTGTGCAGCATGAGCCATGCTGGTTTTCTCACTGGCCCTGCCATGTTAATGGTGGAAGAGGTTAGAGATGTTTGGGTACGTCTACTCTACCAAAGTGCATTGCATTAAAAACAAATACATGCAGATGGTGATAAAATACATGGTAGCTACAGTAGGCAGCACAGAGGCAAAGAAACAGCTCAAATTACTGAAAGGGCTGGGGCTGCACACTTCCCTGCCCATGCAGGCAAAAGACCGTTTGATGTCAAACTTCACAGGAAGTGCAGAGGGCGGGGGAGAAGATGCTTTGCTGAGTGTCGATGTTCAGTTTCCTTTTGACAATCCTGCAGGAAGCCAAGAAATATGAACGTCCCACCCAGAGTCGCAACTCAGCACAGCCAACCACGGAGCCACAATTGCACAATACCTTTGAGACTGATGGCAGCCAGTGAAGCTTGCCCA
Organism: Caiman crocodilus; assembly: GCA_030014935.1. NCBI lineage: Eukaryota > Metazoa > Chordata > Crocodylia > Alligatoridae > Caiman > Caiman crocodilus. Next base: position 12,205 of record JAGPOW010000108.1, read on the forward strand.
GCAACCACAGAGCCCTATCCTCCCGCACTGGCAGACAGATCTCTAAAGCTGTTTAGAAGCAGAGGTAGTTGGTACCTCGTGGTGTACCTAGAAGTGCTTGTTGTGCATATCCCACTTGTTCTTACGACCAATTAATTTAGTTCTTTTTAAAGGGGAGTGCGACGTAAAATGGAACCGGACGGAAAAAGAAAAGTCACAAAACGAGGGAAAGTCTCTCTCATTTCCCATGGGTTTTTTTATCCCCAATATTTGATAAAAACATTTGCATATCTTTTCATATTATTTTGCATATTTTTAATTTTATATTTCAACTGGGGGATGCTTCTATTTTTCCTCACACATTTGTCTTCATTCTTTTATGCATGCACGCATGAAGGAACAACATGACCCTAATGGAGTCCAAACAACCATGTTGATTACTGAATGCATGCAAAACACCTCATCTAGACACATTACCATATGTAGAATTACATATGGTAATTACCATATGTATCAGCAACAGGCCCTTCCTAAAGATCCTTCAGCTGCCTTTTAACCAAGACATGTTGTTTGGTGGGGAGGGGCTGCAGTCATTGCTCCTCCTTCCCTCCACAGCAGCCATCACTAATCCCCCCATCTACCTGACCACCATATGGGTGACGGCTCCCTTCCCTGAAGCCCTCCACAGAAGCCCCTCAGTGCTGAAATGCTGTGGATACCCCTAGCTCTGTGGGCCAGCTAAAATGGATCTGCAAGCTGCCAGCTGTTGAATACATTGCTAATGCTAGCAAACATCTGCTTCAATGTCCTTGCACGTTTGAGGCACTCGACACCATTCTAAATCACACATTTCATACGCCTGGATGCTGTTAGTTAGCTGAAACTTAAGTCCATATGAAATTGCAGTTTTTGAGAGGGAGATTTCTTATCTCAACCCTTATTGGTTTGAAATGTATCTGTGGCCACATCTACACGAGACGCTGACTGGGCAGTCAGTACTGCGCAGTCATTTCATACTTGTAAAACAAGTACAAAATGATTGTGCAGTATCAGTAGTGCTGGTAAATGTTTTTTTCATGACATTACTGTGCAGTAGCCTAATACTACTGTGCAGTATCATCACGTTACAGTTGTTGCCATGTGATGCTACCACACGGTAGTAATGGGTTACCGCACAGTCAGCATCTTGTGTAGATGTGGCCTGTATCACTTTCCTTCTTACCTTCCCTTACTTTATGGTCACGCTCCTTTACACATACCGCCAAAGTTTCTAACAGCTTTATTAAGGATTCAAATACATAGCTACAATATAGGTTAAACAAACCTCTACCTAATGTCAATATATCTGAAACTACAAAAGCACTTGTGATAAGCAAAGGATCACTACTTTGGTGATATCTTTTATTGGACCAACTGTATAATTGGGAGAGACCTGAAGAAGGGTACTTTGTACCCAGAAACTTGTTTGACATCTCTCCCAACTATGCAGTAGGTCCAGTCTTCTTCTTTCATATGGCTGACTTGTAGCAACAATTGTAAGTCCAGCTTGAGGTTAGTTAACCGGTCTAATGCTCTTGAGGAAAGGGAATGAGGTTCTGCAATGTCACCATCCAATTTGTATAGAGTGTTGTTATGTGGTCAATAGTTTGATCCGAGTAGCCACAGTCACATTTTGCAGAACTTCTAATATACCATAAGTGCATCAAGTGACCGCAGTGACTATGCCTAGTTCAGATCTGATTTAGAAACGTCCATGTTTGTACTGAAAGGCCAAAACCAGGAGACTTTATTGTTAGGTCAGAACTTAGATGTTAATTCTGAATGGTGGTTTCATTCCACACTTACTTTCTCACACTTTCTCACACACCTGGGTGGGAGCTTAAACTCCCTACTGTTCTAAGCAAGGACCTCATGACTGTGAGGGGGGCTGCAGTCCCTGCCAGTCTACCCAGCAAACAGTGGTGCTTTTCCAGTTGATTGGCTTGTAGCCAACTTCAGCTAGTCTCCATTGGACCCCAGAGTGAAGTCAGAAGGTCTACAGAAGTTAAAGACTGCCCAGGAGGAGGGGCAGAAGCCGTTATGAAGACACGGAGAGATGAGCAGGGCATCTGTAACCCTCTCTCTGTCTCCCTTTCTTTTGAAATAAATGGACACACTATGAACTGCCTGCCTCCAGAGGGAAGCTCTATCAGCCTCTGGATGATACTTGTGAGTAAGCTACTTGAGATCTAACTAGATATATAGCTTGCAGTGACTCAGATGTGTGATCAAAGGCTACCCAGCCACCCTGTTTGCTCTAAGGTATTCCTCTGATATTGCTCTACCCTGTAAACCCTACTCCAAACCTCTTCTTTGTAGTCAGTAAAGTTCTCCTATGTACCTAGCATGGGAGGCTTATTGGGAGAGAGTCTAGATTATGTCTTGGGGTCTCCTTAACCTGGCTGATCACTATTTGTGCTTCAGGCTAAGGGAAGCACCCCAAGTTCTTGCAGTAGGTCAAGTACCCTCTGGGACTACTAGGCCTGTATTTCCCATGGGGCACAGTGCCAGGAACAGTCCAGACCCTGGGCATCCCCCCCAGGCTGCCGGGTGTGCTCCAGGCAGGGGGCTGGCTGGACCAGAGGCACACCCAGGGAGGCAGTCGGAGCCTGGGAGGTGGTCGGGCACAGTGAGGTGGGTGGCTCAGTGCAAAAGCACCCCATACTGGCCCACCACATGGCCCTCTCTGCTACGTGGAAATTCAAAATAGGAAAATCCATAACTAATGTCATCACAACTGTGACCAAACGCCCAATGGCCTCCCTGTTGATGGAGCAACAACCATAGAAATCAGTTGGGCCAGTAAAAGATATCAACCTTCTTTCTTGCTTATTTTTTTCACTATCATGGCTATAGTAATACCCTAACCTTATTAAAAACATTTCTGGACTAGTTCCAAACTAGTTGCTTACTAATAGCCTGTTAGCAGTTATTTCTTAGACATAGGCCAGCTGCTTTCTCTTATGCCTCTCTGATGTAACATGAATTGCAACACCTACCATTAGCTTATGTTGGCATATTGTTGACATCAAACTTTCTGCTTAAACACTATCTGTATTATTTTCAAAGTTTAAACTGCAGTCACCGAGGACTCCAAGATATGACTTCAGGACTACCTTTAAGTCACTCTTCTGCAGTCTTGCCTATGCCCTTAAATACTGTCAAAGTTGGCAAGATTTGCTTCATTTGGCACACCAGATACAGACTTAAAGCATCTGACCCTCTTTCCAAATTAAAAATGTTCTATCAAGATCCTTAGTCCAGCCCGCTTGTTAAGAAACCTTGGTTTTTGTCTTTTATTCCATAATAAATGTGGAAACTTTCCACAATCGCGAGTGGTTTGGGGATGGGGGATTTTGTATTATAGTCATAATTTTGGTGCCTGTTTTACATCCTGGTCCCTGCTGCCTTGAGAGGAGTTTACTACCACTATACAGGAGCAGCACCAATACTTACTCTCCAACCTGAAATCCTTTTTTTTCTGTCCACCTGTCATAACTCCTCTTGCCAATTCTCCCGCAACCTGGCATGGGTGATCCATTGTACCTGTTCTAATGATGCTTCAACTCTCTCATATACTGGGAAGTCCTCATATTAGTTTGTTCATTGCCTCACCAACCCTTGCAAATGATATCTAAGAGGCCATGGGGCCCATGGCCATGTATTAATTCAAAGGGAGAACAGCCCCATCAATGCCTGGGGTGCCTCCCTAATAGTGAACAACAGAGGTGAAATTAGTAAATCCCACTTTGAGGTCTCCTTATATACAGACTCAAATCATTCCCTTCAGCGCCCAATTAAAGTTCTTCACCAGCCTATCCATCTGGGGGTGATAGAAAAAGGTGCACAAGTGTCTTAATCTTAAGAGTTTCATATACCCCTTTCAATATCCTGGACCTAAAATTCATCCCTTGATCTGTTAGTCTGTCCTGGGGTATCCCCATCCTAGAGATTCTCTTAGCTCTTCTGCCACCTTAGAAGCCATGGTTGATTTCAGGGGGACTGTCTCAGGGTATCTGGTCGTTTAGTCAACAAAACCTATGACAAATTATTACCTTGTAGTACTTTTTGGAAGAGGGCCTACAATATCTAATGGTATGCTATTGAAAGGTCTTTCTACCAGGGGCATGGAAACTTGTGGGGCCCCTGGAGGGGTGATAGAGAAACCTTCTGACATTTGGGGCACCTATGGCAGAATTGCTCAACCTGTTTCTGTAGACATTGCCAGTACACTCACTACATTAACGTAGTTACTGTCTTATCCCTTCCAAGGTGCCTTCCCATGGGGAAGAAATGGGTAATGTATAACAAGGCAGGCTGGTACTAAAACCCGAGTTATTTGTTCCCCTTTAGTCTTCCCCCACTCAACCTGGTACAAGATTCTGTCCCTTACTTTGAAATGGGGATAGGACTTGGCTAGGTCCAGGTGTACCACTTCACCTTGTATCTTCATGATCC
>JAGPOW010000108.1:25123-42331 GCA_030014935.1 Caiman crocodilus
GCATCCTGTTTTTGTTAGCCCACCCCTGCAACCTATCCAGGTCTTTCTGCAGTCTCTCCCTCCCTGCTAATGTGCCCACCTCTCCCCATATTTTGGTATAATCATAAAATTTGAACAGGTTGCTTTGTATCCCGTCATCCAAATCACTGATAAAGAAATTGAACAGCCCGGGCCCAAGGACCGAGCCCTGGGGGACTCCACTGCCCACTTCCCCCCAGGTCGAATATGACCCATCCACCACCACCCTCTGAGTACAACCCTTCAGCCAATTTGTAATCTATCTGACTGTGTAGGCATTGATGCCACAGTCACCTACTTTTTTAATGAGGATGGAGTGGGAGACAGTGTCAAAGGCCTTGCTGAAGTTCAGAAAGACTACATCCATGGCGACATCTGCATCCAGTGCTTTTGTGACCTGATTGTAAAAGGCAATCAGGTTGGTCTGACATGACCTGCCCCTAATGAAACCGTGCTGGTTGCCCTTGAGTATTATCCCCAATGCCGTCCCATCACAGATGTGCTCCTTGATGATCTTATCAAACAGTTTCCCCAGGATTGAGGTAAGACTGACGGGCCTATAATTGCCCAGGTCCTCCCTCCTCCCTTTCTTAAAGATGGGGACCACTTTGGCTATCCTCCAATCATCTGGTACCTGGCCTGAGCACCACAAGCGCTCGTAAAGCCATGCCAAGGGCCTTGCAATAACCCCTGCTAGCTCCCTCAACAGCCTGGGGTGGAGAGCATCTGGACTTGCTGATTTGAACATGTCCAGCCCCTCCAGAAGCACTCTAACCCGGTCCTCCTCAACCTTAGGTCTTGAGGCGTTCCCCTTAAGTCCACCTTGAATCACAGTGGGGGAGTCCCAGTCCCTGCACAAGAAAATGGAGGTGAAGAATTTGTTAAAGAGATCTGCCTTCTCCTCTGGCACAAGCACCAGATTGCCCAGCGTATCTTGTAGGGGCCCCACATTTCCCAGCACCTTTTTTATCCTCCCTATATATTTGGGTCCTCCTTCCTCACAGACCCCCATAGGGCCTCCTCCTAATCACCTAATCAACACCAGGATGCCCACCCCCTGCTATGCCTGGGCCATACTGCATTACTAAGGCGGTGCACCCTGGTGCACTGTGTCCCAGCTCCCCTGATCAGACATCTCTCCCTGTTCACCAAGAACTTGCAAAGAAGATACCACCACCAGTACCTGTCAAGGAGGGTAGAGTGCAACAACATGCATGGAACCTGTAGGTTGGAGCTGGAGTTTCAAGAGCGATGATTTTGAGGAGAACACTAGGAAGCTTACAAAAAGCTCCATGTGCTCAGCCTGCAAGTAGCAGCACTGAATTTGATGCATTTAGAAAGACCCAGTTGCTACAGATCAAATGTGACCCCACTGGTCATAGGGCACCATGATGATTGATTTCCATCAACCACCACCCTCTGGGTTTGACCCCAGAGCCAATTTCCCAGCCAGTGGATCGTGGTGGACCCAAGGCCAGAATTGGCCAGTTTTGCCAAGAGGTGTCATGGGATACTAGATAGAAGGCTTTTTTGAAGTCAAGATATATGAAATCAATCTCTTCTCCGTTGTCCAGGTGATAGGTCACCTGGTCATAAAAGGAAATGAGATTGGTCAAGCAAGACTTACCCGCAACAAACCTGTGCTGCCTATCCCTCAGGATGTTGGCATCAGCCAGTCCATTAAGGATGGCCTCTTTAATAAACTTTTCTATCCTGGGGAAGATCTTAGAAGTCAGGCTGATGGACCTATAGTTTGCCGGACCCACTTTCCTCCCTTTCTCGAAGATAGGCACCACATTGGCCTTCTTCTAGTCTTTGGGAACTACACCAGAGTGCCAGGGGTTCTCAAAGATCTGTGCCAGAGGCTGGGCTATGATGCTTGCCAGCTCCTTGAATACCCTGGGGCGTAGATTGTGAGGGCCAGCTGACTTGAAGGTATCTAGCCTCTCAAGGTGTTTCTTTATGAGGTCAGCATTGATGGATGGCAGGGGATCTCCCACACCTGGACCTCCCTGTCCCATAGCGGGCATGGGTGTCCTATGGGACTGATGAAAGACTGATGCAAAGCACTCATTTAATAGGCTGGCTTTTTCCTGGGAGTCAGTTGTCAGTTGTTTCATCTGGTTCAGCAGGGGTCTAATGTTGCCCTTGCTTTTCCTCCAGCTTCCCACATATTTGAAAAAGGACTTTTTATTGTCCTTGATGCTTGAGGCTAGTTGGAGTTCAGTTTCAGCCTTGGCTTTCCTGGTTTGCGCCTTGCAGGACCGGACCAGTGCACAATATTCCTCCTTGGAGGTAAATCCCATCCTCCATCCTTTATAGGCCTTACTTTTTAGCCTCAGGAGGTCTGCTAGGTCCCTGGAGAGCCAGGGGGGCTGCTGTGCCCTCTTGCTGCCTTTCCTCCGAGATGGAATAGAATTAACTTGTGAGTTGAGGATCGCTCCCTTGAGGAACAACCACTCTTCCTGAACTTCCCTCCCCCTGGGCTCATGGTCCCTTAGGGCCTCACTAACAAGCCTCCTGAGCTTGTCAAAGTTGGCTTTCCTGAAGGCAAAGACTTCAGTGTTGCTGACTGACTTGCCAGCCTTATGGTGGATGGTGAAGGTGATCAGCTTGTGGTTGCTGTCACCCAGCTTCCCATCAATCACTAGGTCAATTAGGTCATCCCCAGTAGCCAGTACCAGATTGAGTAGCGCTTTACCTCTCGTTGGCCCGTAGACTTCTTGAGTCAGGTAGAGGTCATCCATGCACAACAGGAAGCTTTTGCAACCACTCGGATTTTGCTGAGCGATCCTCCCACAAGATGTCTGGGTAGCTGAAGTCACCCATGACAACCACGGTCGTGGAGCATGCCGCCTCAGCCAGTTCCCGGGAGAACTCCTGGTCAAGCTCAGGACTTTGGGTGGGAGGTCTGTAGTAGACTCCCACTGTTGTGTCCCCTGTGCCGTGTTCCCCATGGATTTTAACCCAGAGGGTCTTCAGTCATCCACCCTGGTCACCAACATCAGCTTGCAGGGACGCATAGCTTTCCTTAACATGGAGCGCTACAACCCCGCAAGTTAGATATTTCATTGATTACCCATTATACCTGATGGCCGGATCTCTGAGGCAGCTCTGAAGCTTCGTAGGTGCTTTGGCCAGATCAAAGCAGGAACCTGGTCCGGAGCTCTGGATCCGATCCCTGGCATCCAAAGCGGCCAGATCTGAAGCCGGATCAAATAGCTGCCTACTCACACAGGCCTAGTATTTATAGATGGCTGGTTTTAATAGATATAATAAATGATTTCTGTTTGGTTTGGTTTGGTTTAAATTTCTGTTTCACTGAAGTTTTTGGTACTTAACTAGACCAGATCTGCTGTTGACTCAGAGCCAGGCAAAATACGGCCTGCAGGCTGAATCTGGTCGACCGCACGACTCCATCCAGCCCATGAGGCCTCTCCCAAAGCTGATAAAAATTTGTCACCGGCCCTGGCCCTTGCCTGCCCTTTTGAAGGTGCCTGTTGCAGCAGCAGCTGCAACTCCGCTTGCTAACCCACCCCAGCCTGGCCTGACTCGCTACGCTCCCAGACCCAAAGCAGAGGGTGCTACAGACAAGAAGCTTCTGCCTGGCAGAGGCTTTTGCCTGGTGAGCCTGTGGCTATTTCCCAACCCTTCTTCCCTGACAGAGTGGAAGTTCAGCTATGGGCCCCACTGGGCTGGGGGTCAGGGGTGGGGAAAGGGGGATGGGAGTGTGGGAAGCCATGTGCTATGGGGCTAGACCAGGCTGACCCCGCAAGCTGCCGTCATGTGGGGCTGGAGATTTGGGTGGGAAAGCAGAAAGTACATGGTTTGGGGGAAGGCCCTGCACGCTTCCGCCATACACAGCGTGAGATTCAGGTGGGGACATGGGAGCTGTGCACTATGGGCATGGGCAGGACTGGCCCGCATGCTGCCATCACGTGTGGCCAGGGATTCAGGCAGGAACATGGGAGTTGCATGCTATGGGGTAGGGTAGGACGGGCCTACGCACTGCTGCCATGTGTAGCCAGGGATTCAGGTGGGAATGCGGGAGATGCACGCTTTGGGTCTGGGCAAGGCTGGTCTGCATGCTGCCATCACGTAGGGCTAGGGATTATGGTGGGAATGAGGGAGTTGTGCACTATGGGACCTAGCAGGGCTGAGCCACAAACTCCTGCCATGTAGGGCCAGGGACTCAGGCAGGAATACAGAGCCCTGTGCTACGGAGCCATGTGAGGCTGCCACCATACGCTGTTGCCACATGGGGCCAGGGACTCAGGTGGGAAAGTGGGAGCTGCACACTTTGGGGCTGGGTGGGGGCTTCCCCCTCACCTTGCTGCTACATAGTGCTGAGGGCTTGGAAAGGAAAGTGCTACATTCTCCGGGGCCCGACGGGGCTGGCTGCATGCTGGCTCCACACGAGGTTGCAGACTGTGGGTATGGGGGAGTCTGGGGAGCTGCCCACCCTAGGGCCTATGGGGTTCGGCCCGGCTGGCCCCACATGCTACTGCCACATGTGGCTCTGGGCCTCACCATGCCCTGCCCCTACACATACACCCCCCACACCCGTGCACACATCCTGCCTCCCACACACATCCAAACCCTCACACATACCCCACATGCACAACTAACGCCCCATCCTGCATGATATGGACACCTACACACCCCCACACATCCCACGTGCCACCATACCCACACCCTTTACACCTCCCCACACTCCCCACCCCCCACACACCTGCAATCAACCAAGCACACACCACACCTCTCCCAACATACCCTCCTCTTCTTCGCACACACAATATATGAGTAAGACTTTATTTTGAGCTATTATGCACTCACCGTTCTATACACTATACAAACATACATACATCAGGACACAAACTGTTTTTTTTAATAAAATTAAAATATAATATAGTAGATATTTGATTTTTAGTTTACAATTTGTTTTTTCTTTCCACTCCTAAGCTGGTAAACCCCTCAAGCCCCGCTCGTAAAAGGAGTACTTCTGGGGCAAGGGGACAGACTTTTCATGGCAAAGCTCAGGGGTCGGGGGGTGAGACTTCCAGTCCCAAGATGACGACTAGGGGGCAGGCCACCGGTCAAGGGATGGGCTACACTTGCGGCCCTGGACAGCTCATCGCAACTGGTTAAGCAGCACTTCCAGCCTAAATAATTTCCCACCCTGGACTTAGAAGGTGTCAGTTATTTAAGATGTATATCCTTAGGAAGAAAAGAGGGAGGGTTTCTTATCTCCTTGCCTTCCACATTGTGGCATGCTGCTCAATGCCTCAATACTGACTCTTTTATTTTTTGTTTTGTTTTCTTTGCCTTAGTTGATGGTCTCCTCTGGCAAGGCTAGTTTTGTTCTGAAAAATTAATCATTTTAACAAAAATATATGTGTTCCAGCTGTAACACCTACACACTCTGGGCTGTGTATTTTGCGTGTGTGTTTTGATATGGGCAAGATGGACCCTGCTGTTCTGCCCATGTGCTCAGCACATGGCAAACTGGGGTCTGCATCTGGGGAAAATATGTAAAGCCCTCTGGCCTCGTTGGGCAGTTTGGTTGGGAGAAAGACTGAAATGTGGCCCTCTCTGGTTGGACAGGGCTTTGGTGATGTCACACCAGGTATATTTGAAGCACTCACTAAAGTTCTCTCTTTCTTTTTCCAGGGGCTGCTCAGAGCTGCACAGCCACGTTGGGAGCCAGAAACCCTTCTCCCCATGGGGGCTGAGGCAGGGGCTGCGAAGCGGACCTCTTATCATAAGGGAACCAGGCGGGGAGGCAGAAAGAGGATTCATGGTGTGGAATGATAGCTATCCTGAAAACAGGAGTGGAAAAAGCTAGATGAAACAGAGCTGAAAGCCTACATTGGCCTCCTACTGCTGAGTAGGGCTGTGCGAGGCTTCGGCTTGCGCTTTGGATCCAGGGTCAATTCGGGCACTTCAGCATCTGAAGCAGCATGCTGGAGCGAAGCGTGGGCTCAGTTAAGATGTCCCAAGCCGCTTGGAGCTTATGAAGTGCTCCAGAAATACTTGGGATGCTTTGGAGCCTGAAAGTGAAAGTTAGAAGAGGAAGGGGGAGTGGTGGATAGAGGGAGAGTGCGGCGGGGCGGGGGGAGACTGACGTGTGTACGTGGCCAGTGAAAAGGATTTCTCTCTGGCTGCCTTTCCAATGATAACATCTGCGGGGAGAGACCTAGAAACAGCATAAAAGCCTGTTTGGAGGCATGCCATGCCTTTTGCTAGCTTGTTCCCTCGCAGGATCTTTCAGATTCAGGCATTTCAGCTCGCTTGCTTTACTCAGTAGTTGAACTTGCCTACTCCTCTTTGTTGTCAGAAAGTATTGGGTAGGATTCAGCTTATCTTATCTTAGCTATTCAATTACTACTACTATTACTATTCAATTCATTTCTCTGAATTTATATTTGCTCTTTTTTTTGTGTGCAAACTTTGAAAAAAGAAAGCTGTGTTTTCCCTGCCAGCGTGATCCATCACTTTGCAGGGAGGCACACAAATTGCACACATGCACACACAGACACAATATAAAGAAGAAAAATCAGCTATTCATAGGAGAAGACGACAGACAGACAGCACACAATTTTACATAACTCTTAACACTGAAGCAAACATTCAAAGAAAAGTCCAGTGCCTGCACACAACAGAGGGAATAAAACACACAATACAAAAGGATTGACACTCACAGAGAGACCTTTTGCAGCACAGGAAAGATCAATTTGAAGCCTGCTGGAAAGGCAGGCGCCAGATTTTCTGGCAGGGGAGGGAGAGGGAGTAGGGGGGAGCTAGAGCTGCAAGCCCCCAGCCCCAAACAGACGCATTCTCTTCCCAAGCAGCCATGACATCAGTGCTGCCAGTGCAAGGAGGCGGGAGCAGTGTCTGTGCCTGACCTCCCTGTATCTGCACCACCTCCGCTCAGTCCAGAAGTAGGCACCAGCAGTGGAATCACTGTCTCCTCCACCCCAGTTTCGTCTCTCAGCATGAGCCTCCCACTGCCAGAGGAGGAGCTGGAGCTGGAACGAGGGAGTGCGCTGGCTCAAGCAATTCTGGGGACTAAGGGGGACTCAGAGTTTGTGCTCCACACTCCTCACATTTCCCCTAGACCCAGGTCTCCTCCAGAAGGCAGCACCTCGGAGGAGGCTGAGGTTGTGGAGGCGAGTGGCTCAGCTGAGGCAGCTCCTCCTGCTGTTCAGCCTCAGCCTGCTGAGGAGTGGGAGAAGGCAGGATCCTCAGCCTCAACCCAGAAGTGAGGGAGTAGCGAAGTGTGAGAGCATTTTGAGCAGGCAGGTGATCCCAGGTTTGCCATCTGCTGGCTCTGGTGAAGGCACATGAGCCGTGGCAAGGATGTGAGACACTTTTCCACCATGGCGATGCTGCTGCATCTGAGGAGGCAGCACCCCCTTGCCCTTCTTCCTGCTCAGCCCAGCACCAGTGTGTGTGTGGGGAAAGGGAAGTCCCCCGCTCGCTCCAAAGCCCCGCTCCCCGCAAAGCAGAGGCAGGCCACCCTGGACCAGTGGGGGAAAGGTAGACAGCAAGGGTGAGCACATTCCCAAGGCGAGTTAGGTCACCAAGAGCACTGGGGAGATGCTTGCTCCGGATAGCCAGCCCTTCTCCCTAGTTGAGCAACCAGGGTTCAGGCGGTTCGTAGCACTTATGCCCCATTTTACAAACTGCCCACATGCACCACCTTTAGCCAGGCACTGGTACCCTCGCTGTATGAGGCATACAGGGAGTACTTGAGGGAGGAGCTGCACAAGGCAAGACCACAGGTAGCTTTACACTTCACCTCTGACATCTGCAGCAGCAGCCAGGATGGCAATCATGCCTCCCTCTCCCTCACAGGGCACTGGTGCGATCAGTCAGGCCCTCGGTGGGCTCTACTGCAAGCCAAGGTGCTGGATGAGTCCCACATGGCCAGGAAGATCACAGGGGCCATAAACTGCATGGTGCAGGGGTGGCTCATTGGGCAGGCCGAGCTCACCCGCAGGCTGATGGTCACCAACAATGGGACCAAAATAGTGAAGGCTGTCCATGATGCCAACTGTTTTGGCATCCCCTGTGTGGCAAACAGGCTGCGCCTAATAGTGAGGGATGCCTTGGAGGGGGACAGGGCTGCTGGTGACAGCACCACCACTATTACTGCTACAAGCCAGCTGATTTCAAAATGCAGGAACGTGGCTGACTACTTCCAGCACAGCATCGAGGGGCAAGGTGCTGCAGGAGAAACAGGCAGAGCTGAGCATCCCACAGCACAGAGCCACCCAGGATGTGGAGACTTGGTGGAGCTCCACATACCTGATGCTTCAAAGGTTGGTGGAGCAACAGAGAAGGCCACCCACGATATGGCCTTGCTTCAGGGGGTTGGGATTAGTGGCCCCCTGAGCAGAGCTGAGTGGGGTACTATCTCCCAGATCATGGCAGTCCTCACACCCTTCCTCCAGACCACCGAGACCCTTAGCGCTGGCGATGCCGTCCTCTGCCAGGTGACCCCCGTAGTGAGGGAACTGGAGAACCAAATGGAGAAGTGCCAGGGATCGATGCTCCTGGCTGGGGCAGACCTCTGTCACCAGACGTGCAGGCACTGGTGAGGCGGCTGAAGGAGGGCATCAGGAGACGGTTGGATCCCTTGCAGTCCAGCACAGTCCACATAATGGCGGGCATGTGTGACCCGAGGGTGAGGTGGAGCATGTGTACTGGCAGCCCCAAAACCTTTGATCACTGGATGCAGGTGCTGGTCAACAAAGTCAGGGAGACCAACGTGCAGAGGCGAGGGGATGTGGAAGACGGGGATCCACTTTCTTGTGCCAGCATTGCCGGCACCGGCACCAGCCAGTCTCCTCCACACCAGCTACTGCCAATGCGGCCCATGAGCATGGGCTCAATGCTGGGGTCCAAACGCACCAGACCCCAGCCTTGGGCAGGTAATGGCGAGGCTTCGTGGCTACCTATCTCACTGAGGATGTGGAGCCACTGGACTGCAACCCCTTGGCCTACAGGGCAAACCACCACCAGATGTGGCAGGATCTGGCAACAGTTGCCCAGCGACACCTGTCCTGTGCACTGACCAGTGTTCCCAGTGAGAGGAATTCAGCATTGCTGGGGATGTTGTGACACCCCACCGGACCTGCTTGGATCCTGCTTTGTGGGGCAGCTGGTGTTCCTAAAGGCGAGCCTCCACCTGCTAGGGTTCCCCAGGCTCCACCGGCAGATGGACTGAATGTCACACCCTCACTCTATCTGCAAGAGTTTCCTTCTTTGAGCTTTTTAAAGGCTGAGTAATGCCCTGTTCTCAGCTAGAGGGGGCACTAACTGCATCACCAGCCAGCAGGCGAAGAACATGTCCCTGCTGAGCTCATTCCCCTGCCAGGATGAACTTGGAGGTATGGGATTGAGGCTATGGGGAAGGAGAAGGCCCCAGGTCATGAACACGACCACTAAAACTGCACCCTGCCAGGGAACGGAGGCCTGGTGGAACTGCTGGCAGGATGGCAGCCCTGTAAATGCCACGACCAAGGATCCCCTGGTGAAAGGTGGGTAGGAGGCACCGTAACGTCTGGCTAGCGCATGCACACACCAAGTTCTGGCTGGGGAACACCCAGACCGGTCACATCTTTGACAGGCCCGATGCTTGCTGGTTGCAGTGCAGTTGTGAGGCTCCTGGTGAGCTCAGCTTAGCTGTCTGGCTTCATGCTCTCAGCACAGGCTACCACCCCTGCAAGGCTCCCCCAAATCAGAGACAAAACAACAAAGTTATAGATATTTCATTGATCCTCCATTATACCCTATGGCCACATCTCCGAGGTAGCTCCAAAGCTTCAGAGCACCTTCAGCCAGATCGAGGTGGCAAACTGATCTGGAGGTCTGGATTGCATCGCTGACATCTGAAGCGGATGAATCCGAAGCCGGATCGAATACCTGCCTACTTGCAAAGGCCTGCTGCTGAGTGGTCTATACCATGGTGGTCATGAGGCACTGGAGAAGATGTGGGAGCAACGAACTGGGCATCCTTGCTTTTGTGCCCCCATGAGTTGAAAATGATGCCGTCAAATCACTTACTACCAGAGATTTCATAAACTAGACATGTGGGGAAAGGAGAGCCGTGGACAAGCTTGCTGCCTTCAGAGATATTTGGACACAATTTGTGGAGCAGCTCAGGAAGTGGTATATTCCAGGAATACACCTGATGGTTGATGAGCAGCTCATTGCATTCAGGGGTCGCTGTCCCCTCAGGCAGTATATGCCCAGCAAGCCAGCCAAATATAGCTTGAAAAGTTGGTGGTACTATGATGCAGCAACATCATTCCCCCTGTCTGGGGGGAAATCTACCTGGGCAAGCAACCAGAAGCTCCTTGCCAGGGTAATCTTGGTACCCAGGTCACTGGTAAACTGGTTCATCCCTGGTACAAGACAAGAAGGGATTTTGTGGGTGGCAATTTCTTCACAAGTACTAACCTGGCAGAAAGACTGCTACTGCAGGACTTGACCTACGTGAGTATGTTTTGGAAAAACAAAGCCGATATCCCAAATGAAATGCAAGGAAATCAAAGAAGATAAACTTTTTCATCCATTTTTGCTTTTGATGGGGAACTTGCCCTAGTTTCCTATGTTCCCAAGAAGTCCAAAGTTGTGCTGTTGCTGTCAAGCATGCACCATGACCTGTCAGTGGGTGGAGAGCAAAGAAAGCCGGACATCATCCTTGACTACAATAAAAACAAGAGTGGGGTGGCTAAACTTGACCACTTAGTCCGTATGACCGCCTGCAGGCAGTAAATCAACAGGTGGCCAATGACACTATTTTTCAATATGCTGGATGTGGCTACCATTGCCAGCCTTATCATTTGGCTAGACCACAATGGAAGCTGGAAGTAAACATCACCTTTAAGAAGATGGCCCCTTTTTTTCCAGGAGCTTGCAGAACAGTTGATTGACAGACAAATAAAACGAAGAATGATGGATTCATGTAATCTGTCTAAGTCTGTCAAGTCTGGTATGACTGCCCTAAATTACAGTTTGCCACAACGCACCCCACTAGGACCTTCTGCAAGCACGAGTGCGTGAGGGGACGTTGTGCTTTTTGTCCAAGGACAGATGATCGCAAAACCTGGAAACTATGCAAAGATTGTAAGTGATTTGCTTGTGTGCACCGCCATACATCACTGCTGCTTTGTGAGGAATGCAATACTTAGGTAAAACAGTTAGGAAACATTTTTGGAAGTAATTGTTTGAAAACAGTGTGAATAGCAGACTTACCAAATTGTTCATTCATGTTTTGAAGCTCTAAAAAAAGGTTTAAATTTTGTTCATAGTTCTAGTTAAATAATGTTTTGGGTTCAAATCATCATAAATACTCTTTCAAACAATCTGTATATTTAATTAATAGTTTTTGGTACATTTACTGTTCTCACTGGTTCCATTTTGTTCATGCAGGTGGGGCAACAAGTTACCCCATGAGACCAACAATGTCAAATTGCAGGGTAACAAGTTACCCCATGAGACCAACAAGGCTTATAGTTGAATAATGAATAAGGGTTAATGAATAAGGGTTAAAATGTTATGAACAGCCTTTCTGAGCTATCCAAGCCCCACCCTCTCCTCCTCTCGCCTCAGTTATACAGATTAAATCCCCTGCCAACACCCAAGGCCCCTTCCACTTACCACACAAATTGGCAGTTTCCTAAAGAGCTGGCACCTGGCCCTTCTCCTCAGAGGGATGTACACATTAACAACTTTTCCTTCTGGTTCACCCTCCTCCACTGTTATGGACAAGATTAGTCTCCCACTAATCACCCCCTCCACTCTCACCATTTTCACCTAAGGGCTTCTGACTAACATTGCCACCCCCTGCCATCCTATTTCCATGAGTACCTGACCACCAGGAGGGCCCTCGCCTCCAACTTCTCGCAAGCTGCCATGGTCCAGATTACTTGGCAGCCCCACGTGCAAATGTAAGATATCTGCATTCACCCGGGCCAGGAAGGGTGTCACCCCATCTCACTGCTTCCTACTAAAAACCACTTCTCACAGTCAATGTTAAAACCACCACTAAAAATGCAGTAAGATATCCCTTCTTATACATCTGCATTGCAACTGATGTTTGAGCTATTCTCCTCCCACCTCGAGCAGGCTCCTATTGCCTCCTCTGAATGCTTGATTTCCTGTTTATCAGAAAACTCCTCTGCTGCTTTACTGCTCTGCTTCGCCAAGATCTCTGCAACCCATTGCAGGGTGGTAACTGATGACATCTCTGGTAGGGCTGTGCAAAACGGCACTGTTACATTCGGACTTGAGTTTCGAGGGTTCCATGGAACAGTGTTTTGTTTTAAATTTCATGTCGATTCGAAACAGCTGTTCCGTTTTGCTTCCTCAGAATAGTGAGACTGTTTCCATGTTTCACCCATTAGCTATAATGGGGAAGCTTGAAACAGCCTCTCTCATCTGGCAGACCCCGATGTGCCTGCCAGATGAGGGAGGGTAGCTGGTGCTGCTGCCTGGGACTGGGGAAGGGAACTGAGCCCGATTGTTCAGTTCCTCCCCCCAGCGCTAGATCAGGATGGGGAAATGAACTCAGTCCAGCTGGGCTGACTTCCCACCCCCACCCCGATTGTAGGGCTGGGGAGGGTAAGTGAGCAATCAGGCTCAGTTCCTTTCCCCAGCCCAATCACAGCGCTTGGGAGGGAAACAGTCTGGGCGCAGTCCCCTTCCCCTGTGCTGTGATCGGCTTCCCACAGCCCAGCAGCGGGAGACAGGAAAAGCCAGGGCCGTGCTCCCGGCTGCTGCTGGGAGTGCAGCCCTGGGTCTCCCCGTCTCCCACCACCTCGCTGCTGCCTTCAAAACTCATTTTGTTTCGAGGCTGTTTTGAAGCCCTTTGTTTTGATTCAATTTCACTGTTTGGAGGTCGAAATGCATCGAAACAATGTTGAATCAAAACTGCCACCAAAATGTCACACAGTCCTTATCTCTGGTAGCAGAGAGAAATCTGGCTCCTCCCCAGATCCCCCTTCCCTGCTCCTGTCTCCGCTTCTCATGGGCTTCTTCTTTTTTTCACTCCTTTTCTTCCTCTTTCCTACACGTTTCCCTCGTTCTTCCTCCTCCTCTGCCATCTCTCCAACTTCCTTTGCTTCCCCCTCATGCTTTTGCTCGCCCTCCTTTATGGTTTCAATTCCACCTTTCCCCCTACATCTTCTATGTCTGCCTCCCCCCAGCCAGGTTTTCGATATCTTGAGCTACCTCTTTTATGTTATCCTCAAGGTCATCTCCATCTCCACCTTGTGGGCGGGCCTACACCACCTCTGGCTCGTCTTCCTTTTTCTCTTTCCTTAGTTCCTCTTCTTTCCTTTATTCACAAATGACTTAGAGCAAGTCTGAAATCTGTGGTCCTCTTCCCCACACAAATTGTGCTTCCTTTTACCCTGGCATGCCCCTGCCAGGTGCCCCTTCTCCTCACACTTCAAACAAAACGTTCGATGGCAGTGGAGGTGTCAGGCGGCCTGCCTCCCCAGAGCTGCTGCACACTTTGGTTTGGCCAAAGTAAATCATGCATCTCTGATGTATACCTAATGTGATCACCAGGAGAACATGCCGGCACTGGGTGTTGACTGGGTGACTGCGTCAGATGGGACAAAGTGGGGAGACTGAGCTCTCTGCAGCCAATCAGGAAAGCAGTTGGGGGCAAAACTTATAGGGGCAAAACTTGTCAGTCATAGACCCAAGGCAGATATGGCTGCCTAGGCAATAGTCCAGGCCGGGCTGCCTGCTAGGGTCCCTGACAGAGATGCATATTTAACTATAATGACTACAGGACTACCAAGCAATATCTTTTGACTATTTTTATCAAGTTCTTTGAATTTTAAAACTTATATATAATCTAGCAAATTAGTGCACATTCAAATAAAGCTGTGTTTGGTTTTGCTTTCATCTTAAACTGAATAACATAGCACTGGGCCCCAGCATGTGAGCAAAACCTCTAGTTTTTCTGTAACTGGAGAAGTATGTGTGTTGTCTTATGGCATAGTACACCGCACCATCTAGACCCCCCATTTCAGAATCTGAGATCCATTCATGCCCTGAACTAATCCTAGCACTAGTTGTAGATCTGGCCCCTTCACTAACTTTAGCTCTATCCCCAGATGGTATCTTCCTCAAGACAAAACTTACACTTAACCTAAACCCTAAATTTCCAGCATAACGCTAGCCCAGGTGAATGAGCAGATCAGTCTACTGCAGTCAACACAGCTCTGCCAATTTACACTGGTGAGGGGTCTGGTATGAGGTGGATGAGCAGATGCCTAGGAGGAGATAGCAGCCAATCCAGATTCCAGCAGAGAGGCAGCAGCTTAGGGGCTAAAAACTGTTTGTGCAGACCCCTGTGGAGGTGTCTCCCAGAATGTGTACCAACATGATATGAGGTTTGGGGAACCATAGCCTCCTCCATTAAAGAGGGTGATGAGAGAATCAATTCTCTGGGTATCCTTGCAGCTAGGAGTTGTGCTCGGTTGCAGGAATTCTGGCTTAGGGCCAAAAAAGCTCTTCCCTGTCCTCCCTCTCCTGGGCCTCTCTGGTCACACTGGCTTTTAGAAATAGCCTGCTCAGCACTTGGTGTCTCCACTACAGTGCTGACCCTGCATGCTGTAAACAAGAGACAGCCAGGAAGGGTAGTGACTGCCAGTCCTGAAGTTTAGAAGATATCTTCATGGGCACATTTAGGGGATGGAAGAAGCAGTTCAATTCAGGGGAAGGGCCAGAGAGCCACAAGTCAGCAGAAAGGGATGCAAGAGGGAAATAAATAGATCAAATTGCAAAACAATTCTGCTGCATGCATAGAAATGTAAGGAGTATGGGGAACAAGCAAGATGAGCGAGAATTCAGTCTGTGCAGAAAACTATGACACAATTTGTATTATGGAGACTCAGTGGAACAACTCTTATGACTGAAACATCAACACTGAACATTTTGAAATGACAGACCTGGGAGAAAAATTGATGGTGATACCATGTACATCAAAAATATACACACATCTAGGGTTGTGCGAAGCTTCTGTCCCTGATTCGATTTGATGGAGGTCTGGCCTGATTCGATGGCTGAATCTTTGAATCTGAATTGAATCAGGGGCCCCTTTAATCTGTCCTAATAGAATTGGAAACCTCCAAATTGATTCAGAGAGGTTTGGAAAGAGTCAGTGATTTGCACATAGACACAGCTTTGAATGTTTTTTCTACATATCTCTAGGTAGCAGGCAGTTTGTGAGTGCTGCGATGCTGGGGTGCATGCAGTATCCCACAGAAGCACAGGGGCTCCCCAGGACACTCAGCAGCAGACCTGGAAGTGGACCAGAAACACTTCCAGTTCATAGTTTCATAGTTTGTAGGGTTGGAAGGGACCTGAGCAGATCATCAAGTCCAATCCCCTGCCATGGCAGGAAAGAGTACTGGGGTCAAACGACCCCAGCAAGGTGTTCATCTAGCCTCGTCTTAATGACCCTCAGGGTAGGAGCCAGCACCACATCTCTTGGAAGTTGGTTCTAGATCCTAGCCGCCCTGGTAGGATCCTACCTACGATTGGGCAGCAGGCATTTGGGGATACACCCTATGTAGAAGAGACAGGACAGAGAGGAAAGGGGGCTGGGGTTGCGCTCTATGTCAAAGAGCACCTCACATCATCAAGGATTAGCTTTGGGTTAGAGGAAGGTTTGGCAAAGACACTATGGGTCAAACTACAAGGGGGGCATGGTGAAATGGACCTTGTGGTGGGTGTCTACTAAAGACCACCCAACCAGGGGAATAGCTGGACCAGGACTTCTCCCGTCAGCTTATGGAGGTGCTTAAGTCAAGGGATGTTATTGTCATGGGTGACCTAAACTACCCAGACATTTGCTGGGAGGAGCAGACAGCCAGGTCTGACCTCTCGTGTAGGTTCCTGCCTGTATTACAGGAGCAACACCTTATCCAGGAAGTGCCTGGCCCCACTAGGGGTAACACCTTGTGGACCTGGTCCTGGCCACTGGGGATGACCTGGGGACTGGAGGTCCTTGACCACCTGGGCAATAGCGATCATCACCAGCTGGATTTCACTATCCAATGCAGGGCGTCAAGGGCTCACACCAAGGCTAAAACCCTTGACTTCAGAAGGCCAACTTCAGTGAGTTTAGTAGACTAGAGGAGGTGGGAGTCCACAAGGGATGGTCGTACCTTAAGGATGACAGGCCCAAAAGATAACAGTCCCTGAGAGAAGCAAGAGGGGGGTAAGAGTGCTCAGAAACCCCCTTGGCTGAGCAAGGGCATTCAGCAATGCCTGAGAGCTAAAAGGAGGGCATACAACCAGTGGAAGGGAGGAGCTATCACCAAAGAGAAGTACTCCTCCTCGGCTTGTGAGTGTAGGAGGGCTATTAGGAAGGCTGAGGCAGAGATGCAACTCAGGCTAGCGTCCAGGATTAAGGACAAGAAAAAGTCCTTTTTCAAGTACACTGAGAGCAAGAAGAAGGCACCAGGCAATGTAGGGCCCCTGCAAGACACAAACGGTAATCTTGTCGACATGCCAGACAAGAAAGTTGATATTTTAACAGTTTCTTTGCCCCTGTTTTCTTGAACAAGGACCGGGATATCCCACCTACCATAGGTTGGGACAATCTTGGGGATAGCTCTGTCACGCCTTCAGTCAGTGCAGATGTAGTTTGGGATCTTCTGGGAGGGCTAGACACTTTTAAATCTGCAGGTCCAGATGCTCTCCACCCAAGGGTGTTGAGGGAGCTGACAGAGGTCAGCGTGGAGCCCTTGGCCCAGCTGTATGAGCATTCATGGTCATCTGGCCAGGTGCCGGGTGATTGGAAACTGGCTAATGTGGTCCCAATTTTCAAGAAGGGGAGGAAGGAGGACCCAAGTAACTATAGGCCTGTACGCCTCACCTCCATGCTTGGGAAGCTCTTGGAGAGGATCATCAAGGAGCACATCTGTGGGGGGCCAGCAGGGGAGATCATGCTCAGGGGAATCAGCATGGGTTCATCAAAGGCAGATTCTGACTGACCAACCTGATTGCCTTTTGTGACCAGTAACTAAATCCTTGGATGATGGTGTTGCCATGGACGTAGTCTTTCTAGACTTTAAGAAGGCCTTTGACACTGTCTCTCACCCCATTCTCATCAATAAATTAAGTGACTGTGGCATTGATGCCTGCACAGTTGGA